>SJYV01050606.1:39828-143627 GCA_006410875.1 Neotragus pygmaeus | reverse complement strand
CACACAGTCAAAGGCTTTGGCATAGTCAATAAAGCAGAAATAGATGTTTTTCTGGAACTCTCTTGTTTTTTTGATGATCCAGCGGATGTTGGCAATTCGACCTCTGGTTCCTCTGCCTTTTCTAAAACCAGCTTGAACATCTGGAAGTTCATGGTTCACGTATTGCTGAAGCCTAGCTTGGAGAATTTTGAGCATTACTTTACTAGTGTGCGTCTTGTCCTGCTACTACCTTATTCTTCTATATGGGATTTTTATTTCTTTTATATGGAAAACATGTTAAAATGCTTTAAAAAAATCATTTTGTTCATGTATTGCTTAGCATTTCTTAAAATAAATGGTTAGGAGTTGAATTTGTCTCAGCCTGGAAAGATGCCAGAGGGATACTTGGAACTGAGTTTTACACACACACACTCACTCACTCATTTTCCTCCTCATTCGCAGTTGATGTTGCTTAAAGGCTTGGAGCTGGGCAGGAGAAGACAGTCAGGGAGCACTGACTAAGCTGAGTGGAGAAGGACTGTCTTGGCAGCTGGAGAAGGAAATCAGGGACCCTGAACATCAGGTAGTTGGACATGTTTAAATGATGATGGAAATGGCAGGTTAGTGCAGCAGAATGTGGCCAAGGGCCAGACCAGGGACACAAAGTAGCATTTTCCCCTGCCAGCTGCCCCTTCTATAAAGCAGATTATTTTCAGACTTATTTACAAAACAGAAATAGACCCACAGTTGTAGGAAATAAACTTGTGCTTGCCAAAAGAGAGAAATGGGGAGGGATAAATTAGGAGTTTGGGATTGACATATACACACTGCTATGTATAAAATGCATAAGCAACAAGAACCTACTGTATAGCAGAAGGAAATCTACTCAGTATTTTTTTATAACCCATAAAGAAAAAAGTTCTGAAAAAGAGTAGATATGTATGTTTAATGAAATCACTTTGCTATGCACCTGAAACTAACACAACATTATAAATCAACTATATTTTCAATTAAAGAGAAAAAAGAAAGATTATTTTCATAGGAGAAACCATGATTAGGTAAGTGGAGAAGATCAGTGTGTACAGTGTCTGGAGGGAGGAAGCCTAAATTGTCTGAATATAGGTGATCCCCCCTCCAAGCCCCATGAAGACCCTCAGCACCCAGGCATCCCTTGCCCTATGGTAAGACCTGCCCGTTATGCTTGCAGGCCCAACTAGGTGATTTCATGGTTTCTGCTTCTTTCTTTCTTTTACCAATGATGCTAGAGTGGCAGCGTTGGGAATTTTGATGTGGTAACAGATATACGTGTGGAGTCTTAGCAGTTGCTTCCTGAAAAATAGCTTCAGAGGAGCATGAGGGCGAGCATTAAGGCAGCTTTGTTCCCTTGAACCAAAATAGGTGCAGTGTTTGTGAATTCAGAAAGCATGACCATCTTATTAAACCAAATAAAGAGCTCTTGTGGACAGCTTGGATGTCTGGGGAAGGAGGGCAGGAGCTTAAGAAAGAACCGTTCTGGTTGATGCGCTCCCAACCTGTGCCCTTTGCTTCCCCTCTGCCTCAATTTCTAGGAATTTATGTTGGATCTTTCAGAGGAATTCCCCTCGCTTCTGCTAAGATGTGATTCCATTCACCAAGTCACAGCCTGGGTGCTAAACACCCATATTACAGACAAGGAAACGGGCTGGGAGATCGATTTTTCCAGTTCTCCTGGCAGGCCTGCCCTGGGCTCACGCTTTCCTGACTCTTGGCGTCTTGACACTCAGAGTAGGGTGGGAGGGAATGGGGACTGAGGAAGTGGTGTAGTAGTATAGTTTTGTGTCTTGAATCAAAGATCAAGAATTGGCAGGACTTCCATGGCGGCCCAGTGGTTAAGTCTCTGTGCTTCCACTGCAGGGGGCATGGGTTAGATCACTAGTCAAGGAACTAAGATCTGGCATGCTGCAGCCAAAAAGAAAATAAAAATAAATTGTAATTCAACTGTACTTCAGTAAAAAAAATTAAATCTAGAATTGGCAACTGCTACTGTATGTGAGAAATGATCATTTTCTGTTGGGTAAAGTTCAGTTGCCAAATACTATGAAGTTCTCACTGTATATATACATATGTATAAAGTATTTCCAGATATATATGTGTTGCATAGGTGCCACTGAGCATATGTTTTTTTTTTTTTCTTTTCTGTTTTTGAATCAGCACACAGCATGCATGTTTTTCCTCTCTAGAATCTGTTTTTTGTTTTTTCTTGCCTTTGGGTGGAAAAGTGAAACATATGATTTCATTTCAACACAACAAACTGAAAAAAGGACTACTTTGAAATACAAATGACAGTATCCGAAAATACTTTAAAAGGCACTGAAAAGACCCAGTAGAAGGCAGCCATATCGTGTCATTGCTGGTGGCTAAGCTCTGGGCTTTAGAATGAAGAACTACAGCCGTTTCACAGCTGTGGCAACAACAGTATCTCCCTCACTGATTGATTCTGTCAATTGCCTAGTGAGTTTTTGTTGTCGTTCAGTTGCTCAGTTGTGTCTGACTCTGCGACCCCATGGACTACAGCACATCAGGCTTCCCTGCCCTTCAGTATCTCCCAGATTCACTCAGACTCATGTCCATTGAGTCAGTGATGTCATCCAATCATCTCATCCTCTGTCGCCCCCGGTCTTCACACCCTTACCATTTTTTCATTAATATTAGTTAATACCAAGGTGCTCGTTATCTTGTCTTTCAAATCTTAGAATGTGTAGACGTTCTAGAGGGCCGTTCCATCTTCCTGGAAAAGGTTCATGTGTTTTACTATTTCCTTGTGTCTTCAGACAGGCTCGTCTTGAACCAATCCAGATATGAATACCAATTATTTTTTTCCTTGAAAAGTCTGGCCTGAAGGCACTTCTTCTGTTTCATTAGGCCACAGTTCCCAAGAAGTTATGAGAAAGTTAGAAGAAGCCTAGACATCCTTTCACAACTTGAATGATTAGACCAGCATCCAGTATGAGAAGCATTCTTTCAAACACAGTAAGATAGTTCTTGCCAGCTTTATTTTAAACGTATAGAACTCATCAGTGTGTCAGCATCATTTTTAAATACACCATCTGTCCTTTAAAGGAGACTTTTTTTTTTTTTTTTAATGAATGCAACTAATGGTTTTAAACTGGCTAATGATTTTCATCAGTTTTGCCCATGAAAGGGTACGGTTAGTGGAAAGCTGACTTAAAAATCTTTGGGGAGCAAAGCTTCTTGGGACATAGTTAATATTAAGAGAGTTAGAGAAGTTTTCTGATCCACTTTGCTCCCTGCCTCCTATGAGGTCCTCTCTGCAGAGGCAGGAGGATGCCGAAATGATAACCTATGTACAGGACAGACCTGGGCTTTGCTGGGGGCTAGGATGAACCTGCATGAATGCTACTCAGGTTGTGGCCTGTGGTATCTACTTCCCTGGCCTGGACATGCCCAGATGTCCCTTATAGCCACTTCCCAGGCCAAGTGTTTTCTTATTCCTCCTAGCAAGTCAGATGAGGGGTCAGCGCCCAGTCAATCAGGATGAAATGGGGAGCAAACACACCACTGAGAAGATGCTTTACAATGTGAAAATGAGTCATTGAAGTGATTCTTTGAATTAACATGGCTGCATGTCTTAAATTCATTACCACTTATGCTGCCAGCATTAAAAGGCTTCTGTGAATACTACCTCTTCCTTTCTGGTGCTTATTAGAGGGATATTTTTCTTTTTTTAACATTCTTTTTTGAAACATTTTTTTAATGAAGTATAATTTAGAGTATTTCAGGTTTACAGTAAAGTAATTCAGTTACGAACAAAGCTAGTGGAGGTGATGGAATTCCAGTTGAGCTATTTCAAATCCTGAAAGATGACGCTATNGAAGAGCTGACTCATTTGAAAAGACCCTGATGCTGGGAAAGATTGAGGGCAGGAGGAGAATGGGACGACAAAGGATAAGATGGTTGGTTGGTATCATCGACTCGATGGACATGGGTTTGAGTGGACTCCGGGAGTTGGTGATGAACAGGGAGGCCTGGCAGGCTGTTGTTCATGGTGTTGCAAAGAGTCGGACATGACTGAGTGACCAAACTGAATTGAATTCAGTTATATGTAGATGTGTGTATACATTCTTTTTCAGATTCTTTCCATTACAGGTTATTACAAGATACTGGATCTAGTTCCCTGTGCTGTTTCATGGGATCTTGTTTTTCTATTTTATATGCTGTAGTGTATATATGTTAATGCCAAATTCCTAATTTATCCCTCCCCTCCCCCACAACCTCTTTGATATCTAAAGTGTGTGTGTGTGTTTGTGAGTTTGTTTTGTAAATAAGTTTAGTCGTATTATTATTTTTTAGATTCCACATAAAAGTGATATCATAAGGTATTTGTTTCTCTGTCTGGCTTACTTAACACAGTATGATAATCTCTAGGTTTCTCCATGGTACTGCAAATGGCATTATCTCATGCTTTTTAACAGCTGAGAAATATTGCATGGTATATATGTACCATGTCTTCTTTATCCTTTCATCTGTTGATGGACACTTAAGTTGCTTTCATGTCTTGGCTGTTGTAAACAGTGCTGCTGTGAACATTGGTGTGCATGTATCCTTTCAAATTAGAGTTTTCATCTTTATTGAATATCTGCTTTAGAGTGGGATTACTGGATCATATGGTAGCTCTGTTTTTTGGTTTTTAAGGAACCTCCATACCATGTTCCACAGTGGCTACACTAGTTTACATTTCCATAACAGTGTATTTTTCTTAACCAAGAGTTCTAGAACACAGATATCCCCCTCTCCCAGGGTAGAGGGATCTCTCTGGACCATCACCTCCTAGAGATAGGGAAGACACATAGATCTTGGAGGCTACCCTTCTTCGTTGTGGAGATCTATTCGTAAGAGCCCAGGAGTGCTGCCACCATCCCTCTTCAGGAGGGACAAAGCCTTTCCAGGGCTGCCCATTCCATTTTCAGACAGTTTTCATTATTATAATATTCTTTGTGTGGGGCAAAGGCCCACCTCCCAACACTTCGACCACTTCTGCTCCCTGTTGCCTTTGGAAGCACTTTAGGTGATGTGATGTGGAAAGGATAATTGATTCTGGCCTCTGAGCCCATACAAGTTAGTGCTAATTCTTTTTCCATAGATTCTTGCAAATACCTGAATAATAAGGCCCCAAGGCCTCTGGGGTGACTTTGAGTGTTTACTGTCTGTCCCCATTATCTGGTTGTACATCTCAGTATGAAAGCACCCAGTATGGCTGAGTGATGCCGCCCCTGTTACTGAGATTGGAGCTGGGTCCAGGCAGGCCTACTCCACAGCTGAGCATGACATGGGACAACATCTGAAGGAAGTATTCCTTCCCATCTGCTGCTGAGTCATAGTTCTGCCATCTTGGACTGCAGATGACTTGAGTATTCATTTTTTGGCTAAAGGATAGGCCACTGTATTTATTCCTTCCAGCATTCCCCAATCGTTTTGGCACCAGGGATCAGCTTTATGGAAGACAGTTTTTCCACAGACCAGGGGGTGGGGATGGTTTGGGGATGATTCAAAAGCATTACGTTTGTTGTGCATTTTATTTCTATTATTATTACATCAGCTCCAATCAGGTCGTCAGGCTTTAGATACCAGAGGCTGGGGATCTCTGCCTTATTACAGTTCATCTTCTTCACCTTAGTCCATCGTCACAGGATAAAACTGATGTCATGTGACTTCTGTCCTCAGAATGCTCCCCATGTTGCTGAGTTACAAAGCTTAGGTAAAAGGAGGGACACAACACACACACACACACAGACATACACACACACACAGGCTTTTATTCACCTGTCTTCTGATTTTGAATGACAGCCATCACACATACCAATCCATGTTAATTGCTGTGACTATAGCAACAGCTGATTGGGATGAAGCAGGAGGAGGAGCATGGGGGGACCTCACCTGCCTTGCCAGCCTGCAGGCGGTGGGGGAGACAGGGTGGGGTTAGAGATTGAACGGAGGGGAGCAGGGGCTGTGTACCCACCTCTGCAGGTGTGTACTGAGGAAAATCGGAATTCCACTGCATTTTTCATGGGGTTTCTGTAAACGTATGAGAGCTAGGTGTCTTGCCTGTGGCCTGTTATTTACCTCACATCCTAATAGTCTGTGTATCAACAATGGAAATTTTTCATCTGCTCCCAAGCAGGCGAGTGGCCTGAAAATCATTTTCAGAAATTTTAGAAATGTTAGTAACACAAGTTTGTGGTGAGGAGCTCAAACCACATCTGACATTCGGATCAAACCATGTTTTCAAAGCACGGCTGCCCCTTGCATGTCTCACTGGCGTTTTCTAACTATTCCTCGTCTTTGCAGTGTATTCTTTTGTTTTTGGTTATTGACTGATGGCTTTATAGATGCCATTTGTTATCTATCATCATAGCAAATTTAGAGGGGAAAATGCTTTGTCATTCTAGTTGGCAGTGACATTGTCCCCAGTCTTCTCCTAAGTTTAAAAAGAAAGAAACTTTTTGAAAGAGGTTTGAGGATTGGAAGTCATGCCATGCTGGTACCATGGATTGCGCTTCATCTGATTGCTTGTAAACTATAATGGTCTAACAGTTCCTCTGCAGGAGCATTAATCTGTATATGTGGTGTGTGTGTGTGTGTGTGTGTGTGTGTGTGTGTGCACCCACACTTGTATCTCTCAATGTGTGAAAATTAGACCCTGCAAGAATGTATTGATTTTTAAGGATTTAGATATTAAATCAGAACTCCCTCAAGGGTAGTCTGCAGCCTTGATCATCTTTAAAGACACCATAGCCATTTGGCCAGAAAGCCTTGGTTCCAGGTCTTGCCAGGCTGCCACGCGATGAGATAGAGGATCTTTGGAGAACAAACAAAACTTGTCTTGGCCTGTGAGTTCAGTAATGCAGTCCTCCCACATCCCCTGGCTTTAGGATCCCTGAGATTGGCTCCAGCTCTGAGGTCTCAGGGCGGTTCCTGGGATGGGTACCAGAGTTGGGAAAAATCCCACCCCATGAGTTTGGTCCTGCCCTGTGCCTGCCTGCTTACGTCCAGTGATTTGACTTCCCTTCCTGCCCTGCTAGTGCTCCCAATCACATTTTCTTTTCTTCAAAGAATGTTTCTCTGTGAAGTTAGTTATTTTCTTTTGAATATAGTTAGTTATTTTACTTTGTATGTGTTTACTGCCTGTCTCCACACCAGGATCTGAGAGTCAAGTACCCCTTGGTCTTCTCCATGTGGGTATCTCTGCTTGGACCAGTGGCCAACACAGGATGGGGCCTCAGTAAATACGTGTTGAATGAATGAGTGGGTGTAAAAATGGCCATAAACCACAGCTGGAGGGATCTAGGAGAATTTTCATTTCTTTTAGAGGAGACAGTCCTGCAGATGATCTTCAGGTTTTGATGGGCTCTACTTAGTTTGCTGAGCAGAAGTTTGTGCCATGTGTGTTGGACAACTATACCTCTAGTTACCAAAATTGCTCCACTCTGCTCCCAGTTCTGATCTGTCTTTACTATCTTTAACTGGTTTCCCTGGAAATAGAAGCATAGGCTTCATGAAGATTATGTGGAGCCTTCCAGAAACATGGGAGGAATCTCAAGGGTTGTCAAAGGTGCTGTAATACCCAGCCAGATAATGTTTTAGTCCAGGATACGAGGGCAGGTACTTACTTTCAGGACTAAGGCCATCAGATCTACAAGTACCAAACTGCTCTTGCTAATGGGATCACTCATGTGGTCCATCTAGATGTGAGAGAAGCCAGCACTCTTCTCTGTATACTCAGCAAGGCTCCTAGCTCTAGTAGCAGGATGTATGTTTTGGTTTGAAGTTATTTAATGAAGAGTGGCCTGGTGGGTGTCTGAACTTACAGCTTCACTTGCTGTCTAGTACTCAGATACCTCTGTTTTTTCCAGCAAGTAACTCTGGTTATCTAGTGAGTTGTGCATGCGTGGTTAGTTACTTAGTGTCAAAGGATGAAAATAAGGGCTTCCAAAGCAAGATCCCTGCCTTCCCTAGAAAGGGGTCATTGTTTTAGGGCTTCAATCCTGCTAGGGAATCTTTTTTACTTGGCCTTACCTTTCAGACACCAAAAGGATTGAAGTGAAGTGAAAGTCGCTGTCGTGTCCGACTCTTTGCAACCTCTTGGTCTATACAGTCCGTGGGATTCTCTAGGCCAGAATACTGGAGTGGGTAGCCTTTCCCTTCTCCAGAGGATCTTCCCAACACAGGGATTGAACCCAGGTCTCCCACATCGCAGGCAGATTCTTTACCAGCTGAGCCACAAGGGAAGTCCCAAAGGATTGTTACTGGTGAATTAGAGAAAGCCTAAAATGAGGTAACTATTCAACTGGCTGTATAGACATTTGGATAACTGCAGATGGGTTGTGAAGACTTGATTTTTCTAGGGACCCCAGGAAAGGTCAACTAAATTTTATGAGATTAAGAGGGACATGTATGGTGGAGAGCTGTGAAACTTGGATGTGAGTGTAGCTTCTGCCCTTAGTGGCAGGGGCTAGGAAAGTTTGAAGAAAGGTACTTTCCAGGCCTTATGTGTAAAATGAGAATCGTAATACTTTTTGAGGCTACCGTCAGGGGTAATAGAATGATGTCCATCAAGGACTTGTGTGATGGTCAATTTCAGTTCAATTCCCTTCTGCTGGATACTGTCACTCTCTGGCTTCTTTCTCACTTTGTGTCATGGAAAAAAACAAAAAACAACGTTGCCAACCAATATTAAAATCGATTTCTTTCTCCTCTTCTCTTCTTTCCCTTTTCCCACTCTGTTTCTTTTCCTCCCTTGGTGAGAAAGGTACAATATTCTCTAACATCTCAAATGAGACATGAAAACACCTAGAAGACAAGCTCATCAAGGTTTTCAGAAAAAAATTGGAAGTTTTATTTCGGAAACAGTAGTTTTCAGCAGGTTCATAAGCTGAAGCTAAGAGGGAATTATCGTAGTAACTTGGAATGACAAAGGTGGTGACCTCTTTAAAATTTATGTAAATCAAATCTCTAATGCTCTTAAAAATAAATACTGACCAGGGCCTTCTTAGAGAAGACAATGGCACCCCACTCCAGTACTCCTGCCTGGAAAATCCCATGGATGGAGGAGCCTGGTAGGGTGCAGTCCATGGGGTCGCTAAGAGTCGGGCACGACTGAGCGACTTGACTTTTACTTTTCACTTTCATGCATTGGAGAAGGAAATGGCAACCCACTCCAGTGTTCTTGCCGGGAGAAACCCAGGGACGGGGGAGCCTGGTGGGCTGCCGTCTATGGTGTCGCACAGAGTCAGACATGACTGAAGCGACTTAGCAGCAGCAGGGCCTTTGTGTAATATACTTTTTAGTTGCTGTTGTCGCATTTAAACATAGATTTTTAAAAGGCCTTTCTTGGTAGATACATCATCTGTAAAGAATTGTTCATCAAGACTTCTTTGTAAGAAGATAAAATAATTAGCCCTTCCTATGTCTGTCCTCCCCTCTACATTTTCTGAAGCCTTTATTTAACCCTGGTGAGAACTGTTAAATTGGAAGCACTAGCTCACAGTCATGTTTCTTTACTACTTCAGATTTATAGTATATCTATGTTTAGATGTAGGTCCCTTTAAAAAATACTTCCCTTGACTTTTTAGGACCAGGAAAATATCTTTAATCCTAACTGATCGTATGGGAACCAGCACTGTTTTCTGAAGGAATTTGGAATTCTACTTTATTAATTATACGTGCTATTTTACATTAGCGAGGCTGGGAGTTTTTATTTTTCAAACCATTACTTTTTGCGTTAAACTTTGTTTAGCTTACTAGAGACATTCCACCTGGACAACCTGGCAACAAAATCATGTTTAAAAAGTGATCAAAATGGAAATAAATTCAATTACAACATTCTAGCTAGAGCCAAGATACGTGGTAAATGACATAGTATGTCTGTTGACTTGGCTCCTGTGTCCTGGAGGAGGAAGACTGCAAACCAGATTTGTTGAATGACTACTAATACATGCATGCATGCATGCATCCATTAATTTGTTCAGTAAATATTTTTTAGAAATCTCCTGTGTCCCAAACACTGTGCTAAGTACTGTGGAGTGAATTAAACAAAAGTGGTTTCTGTCCTCAGGAAATGTCTAGTTTGTAAACTAGGTAATTGTGATAATTGTTTTGATAACGCAGACAGCAGGGTACTGGCACTGTTGGGACTGGGGTTGGGCATCAGGAAAGACTTCCTGGAAGAAGACACATTTAAGTTGAAACCTATAAAACTTTAAAAGAATGGTGAAAGCAAAATAAGAACAATTGAAGAGGTAGGTACAGAGGGAAGTTATGTTCCTGACAAAGGGGTAGTTGGTGAGAATCGTGTGCAGTGAAAGGGATCCCTATGTATTCAAGCAGCTAAAATAACCTTAGTGGAATGGAGGAATGGACTGGGAGGTGTTAAGTACTGATGAACAGGATAAATAAATAGAGTCTTGGTGATGGAAGTCCAGGAGTCTTGTGTGGGCTTTATCTTGAGGGCAGAAAAGAAAAGAATTTAAGCGTGGAAGATAGAATTTATTATGTTGGAATTCTGTCACCATAGCTATATTGTACAGCAAGTTTCCTTCATATGAACCTTCAAGTTGCGAGCTTTCAAAGATGCTGATGTGCGTTCACATGTCCAGTCACATAAGTTAGTTCATGTGTCTGGCGTACTTCTCAAGATAGTGTACTGTAAGATTAAAAGATGTTTTATTTTTTATTTTTTGTGTTTGTTTTTTAGGTATTATTTGTGTGAAAAGTATTGGAAACCTACTACACTACAATACTATACAGTCAATTGTTAGTTGGGTACCTAGGCTGACTTTGTTGGACTTATGAACAAATTGGATTTATGAACATGCTCTTAGAATGGAACTCATTCATAGGTAGGGGACTTACTGTATATAGTAGGTTGGGGAGGCAGCATAGAAAACAGGAACACTTATTGGGCTCTATTGCATTAACTCACATACAAACTGGTGGTGGCTTAGACCGGATTGGTGGCAATGGGGCTGAGAGAAGTGAAATGAATCAGAGGCATATTAGGTTGGATTCAGTAGAGTGTAATAGGGCTGTGGGGATGAAGTAGGGAGGGTCAAGGATGTTACCCAATGCTCTAGTTTGGGTTTCTTGGGTACATGGTGGTACCGTTCACTGAGACAGGAGTAGGAACAGGTTTGGAGACCATGACACCCTCAATTTACCAGCTTAAGTTTGAGGCCATCCAAGTGTTTGGCATCTTAGAAAGGAGGCTTCGTTTGGAAATGTTGATGGTTATTGAGAAGGCATGAGCTCAGAGAAGCAGAACAAGAAAAGATGGAATGTAGGCATGAACCCCAAGGGACAGAAGTGCATGATGCCCAGATAGAGGAAGAAGTCTTTCCAAATAGGCTTTGCTGAATGAAGACATGGCAGATGTTCTGAGAATGTAAACCATGCAACCGGGGCCAATCCATTCTAATTGTAAATATTTATGAATCTTGTTTCCTTTTCTTAATTCTGTCCTAAGTTTGTTATCCTCAGTTCGATGTTGTGCAGACTAGAATATGCCTATGATGAGGTTGGTCATTATTGGAGCAAATAGATTGGGTGTCAGATGGAGGGCTTTTCTGAGAGTGATTTGCTGTACAGAATTACTGCTGGCTGGGACTAGGGCAAGGAACTGTCTCTTATGCATTTTGAAAAGATAGATATCGATATTACTGTCATGAGCAAAAAAAGTAAAAATGACTATAGGAAAGACTGAAGTAATTTGCTCTGTTTGCATTTCTGATGTGTGCATGCTAAATCACTTCAGTTGTGTCAGACTTTGCAACCCTAGGGACTGTAACCCACCAGGCTCCTCTGTCCATGGGATTCTCCAGGCAAGAATATTGGAGTGGGTTGTCATGCCCTCCTCCAGGAGATCTTCCCAACCCAGGGATCGAACTTGAGTCTTTCATGGCAGGTTCTTTACCACTAGTGCCACCTGGGAAGCTGGAGAGGGAGGGAAAAGAATAAGTCTTCCAGTATCAGAGGAGGGGAGATTTGGGCTATGTCTGTTTTATTTCCTTAAAATTATCTGATGCAAATATGAGAACCTGTTAGCTTGCTTACATCCAAGTTGTAGGTAACATGAATAACTACCCATAGTTTTTAGTCCTTTTCTGTACATTTGGAATATTTCATAATTAAAAGATTTAAAAAAGAAACAGAAATGAGATGTTGTATATGCTGAATGTTGAGTTTATTTCTCAGAATCCGTGGAAATTTCTACTATAAGTAGCAATAACATAATAAATACATAATAAATAAATGTTTTAAAAAATTGAACATTAAAATAAATGGGAGTGTCCAGCCATGCAAACACATTTCTGTATTCAGAAACCGGGCCTTTGGTGAACATAGATGTCAGGTAGTTCTACATAAAAGTTTCAAAACTTCTGTTTCAAAAACAAAACTAAACATCTTCTGCTGCCTCTTCCACACAGGAGAAAAGGTCCCACGGAGAGCGGATTCATCCTTGGAGAAGGTTTTCTGCTTACCTTTTGCTACCAGTAGAATTCCTGAGTAATTGGAGTCAGGAGTTTTGTTTTTTTTTTCTTTCCTTGGAGCTTCTGATCAAAGCTGTTTCCATCCAAATGAAGGCAGGATGGAGCTCTGGGAGGCGAGTGCTCAGAGGCCAGGAGGGGGGTGGGCAGCTTTTTCAGTTCAAGAGATAGAAGCTTCCTCCAGGGATTTTTAAAAAGCCCTTTTGAATGGGCTCATTGTTTATAAGAACAGCTCCTTAATGGAAAAACAAAAAGGCAAGAGGGTCTGGAGCACGCTCTCTGCTTTCCTGTGCTGGCCTCATTGTTTATTTGATTTATCAAGTCTCCAGTAGTTGCTCTGCTCGGTGACCTTCCTTGAGCTATTTCTCTAGAGTATCCATTTACTTTATTTAGAAACATAATATTTAAAAAACCTGGAGCTGAGTCAAAAAATCATCACCTTTTTGATCTGGCCGGTCCCTCTTCTTTTGAAACTTTAAACTTGCCATGAGGTTTCCAGTCTCTGAATTAACAGTGTGTCTAGGGCCTGGCTCCTGTGCTGAGACCCAACTGGACCAAACCAGGGTCCTCAAGGAGCTAGAAGCAAGGGACAGCAGCTCCATAGGCTGGTTTACACACACCTGGAGGGCACAATGTCAGAGAATTCTATGCAAACTGGTAGACTGCAAAGACTCCAGCTGAAGGTGATGACAAAAGGGGGAAGGCCTGGTGGAGGAGATGGCCTCTAAGCGTGAGGTGGTGTGGGTCTGTGAAGAGATGTCAGGGAATGCAGAATTTGTATTGGCATTCCTCCCTTTTTAAAAATTTTATTAAAGTATAGTTGATCTATAGTCTCCTCCTATTTTAATACAGCTGTTGAATTCTTCCTGAGCCTTTCTTTCCCACATTAAACATTCTGAATGTCTGCCATCTTTTAAAGTTTTCTTTTTTCAAGATATTTTTTCAATTAGTTTTTTAACATTTGTCCTTCCATCTTCTTGTTGCTCTTTTTAAATTTTCTTTTACTTTTAATGATAAATATTCTAACTGTAAAGTTTGAAGACCAAAGAGTAGGTGTCAAACATCATTTCATCTCTTGAACAGATAAGCTTTTAAATTGTGGCATATTTTCTTATGAGTCTTTACTTGTCTTTTGTTAGGTTTTGTGGGTTCTTTTGTATTTTCTTTGTCTTTCTTAAAAGTAAGGGGCCACTAAACATGTCTTTAGGATTCTATTAGGAAATTGGTTGTAGGAACAAGGAACTATATGGACCCAAGCTTGAAAATGACAATGACTAGCATCTTATAGGACTGTTTAATCCCCCTTATTAAAATTTCTTGGCTGGATATTCACTTCTTTTTCTTCTAGAGGAACTTTAGAATCATGTTATTAAATTTCACCTCCTGCCAAGGAAAGCACATCAACAAAAGCAATGTTTTCTCTGTAGATTGTGATTGGAATTACATTAAATCTATTTGTTATTTGGGGGGGTAATTGACATTTTTTATAGAGTATAATTTACCTCTTATGAAATATGGTGTGTCTCTGTTCAAAAAGGTCTTCTTGAGGATTTTCAGAAAGTTTTTTTATTTTTTAGCATCTTCACAAGAATTCCATGCATTTCTTTTTTTTCTTTTTAAAATATTAAAAAATTTTGTTTCTTAAATTGTGATAACACATNTGAAATATGGTGTGTCTCTGTTCAAAAAGGTCTTCTTGAGGATTTTCAGAAAGTTTTTTTATTTTTTAGCATCTTCACAAGAATTCCATGCATTTCTTTTTTTTCTTTTTAAAATATTAAAAAATTTTGTTTCTTAAATTGTGATAACACATTTTTAGGAGACTTGGAAAATACAGAACAAAGTTAAATATAGTTTCACTATATATTTTACATACATAAATCAAAACTTTTAGTTGGAATTTTAATATCAAACTCTTGAAAATTAACAGAATGTATATACAGAAAAGTAGAAGGATATAGAAGACCTGAAAAACACCATGAACAAATTCAACATAATTAAGATTATACAATTTTCACACCAACTGTAGGATATGAATTCTGTTCAAGTTCCTGTAGACTATAAACTAAGAGACACTGAAACATATCCAGGGACATAAAACAAGGTACAAAATTTCATAGTCTAAAGCTATTGAAATTATACAGAGTCTGTTCTTTTATCATTGTGAAATTGTTAGAAATCAATATCATAAGATATTTGAAAATAACCCACACGTTTTCAAGTGCAATGTGACATTTACCAGGAGAGATCTTTGACTTGGCCATTGAAAGCCTCAATAAAGTTAGAAGACAAAAAAACAGAGTGGATTGCAGAGAAGAAAGCATTTAAGTGAGAAATTAATATCTGAATGAGAAATTAATATCAAAGATACTTTAAAAAACCCGTGTATTTGGAAATTAAATGTCCACTTTGAAATGATGAGTGTATCTAAGAAGCCATAACAAAGAAAATTAGAAAAAAATGAAGAGAATTTATCAGCATTTGTTGCATGCAGCTGAAGCTGCTCAAAGAGTTGCATTTCTTTCTTTCTTTTCTTTTTCTTTCTAGCCATCCTGTAGACTTGTGGGGTTTTAGTTCTCTGAGCAGGCATTAAACCCAGGCCCTTGGCAGTAAAGCCATGAAGTCCTAACTATTGGACCACCAGGGAATTCCTGCATTTCTTGCACTGTTTATTTTTAGTATTTTTGCTTGAGTTAGGTGTGTGCCCTTCAGTTTATTTACTTATTTTTTGACATCCTTAAATAATTTGCTTTAATTGAACGAAAGATTCTTTAAATTCTTTTGTGCTTTACAGTTTTCAAAAGTTTCATAGCCCTTCAGTTTAATTGGGAGGCAGAGATGGGATGTAGTGAACATGAGACCTTTTTATTCCTTGGCCTGGTCTCATAGGGGCTCTGTCATTTGCTATCAGGTGACTTTGGGCAGGATATGTAATACTTCTGAGTCTTGGCTTTCTTTTTTTTGTTTGTTTTTTAAAATTTTACTTTATTTTACTTTACAATACTATATTGGTATTGCCATACATCAACATGAATCCGCCACGGGTGTACATGAATTCTCAATTCTGAAACCCCCCTCCCACCTCCCTCCCCATTCCCTCTTTCTGGGTCATCCCAGTGCACCAGCCCCTTCCAATGAGTAAAGCGTCTTTTAGTTTCATGACTTCTGTCACCGTCTGCAGTAATTTTGGTGGCCACAAAAGGAAAGTCTGCCACTATTTCCATTGTTTCCCCATCTATTTGCCATGAAGTGATGGGACTGGATGCTATCATCTTAGTTTTCTGAATGTTGAGGTTTAAGCCAACTTTTTCACTCTCTTTCACTTTCATCAAGAGGGTCTTCACTTCTGCCATAAGGGTGGTGTCAGCTGCATATGTGAAGTTATTGATATTTCTCCAGGCCCTTNCCATGAAGTGATGGGACTGGATGCTATCATCTTAGTTTTCTGAATGTTGAGGTTTAAGCCAACTTTTTCACTCTCTTTCACTTTCATCAAGAGGGTCTTCACTTCTGCCATAAGGGTGGTGTCAGCTGCATATGTGAAGTTATTGATATTTCTCCAGGCCCTTTTGCTTCCAGCTTGTGCTTCATCCAGTGGAGTGTTTTTCATGAGGTACTCTGCATATAAGTTAAATAATCAAGGTGACAATATACAGCCTTGATTACTCATTTCCCAATTTGGACCCAGCTCGTTGTTGCACGTCCAGTTCTAACTATTGCTTCCTGAGCTGCACATAGATTTCTCACGAGGCAGTTGAGGTGGTCTGGTATTGCCATCTGTTTCAAAATTTTCCAGTTTGTTGTGATCCACACAGTCAAAGGCTATGGCATAGTCAATAAAGCAGAAATAGATGTTTTTCTGGAACATTTTCAGATTTCCTTGGTTTTTACCTAATGTCCTTTTGCTGTCCCAGTATCCGTCCAGAATACTATACTAAATTTAGTCATTCCATATTATGTCTTGTTAGGTTCCGGTTTGCTGTGACAATTTTTTAGATTTCTTTTTTTTTTTTAACTGTTCATTCTTTAATTGAAGAATAATNTTACGTAATGTCCTTTTGCTTTCCCAGTATCCATCCAGGATACCATACTAAATTTAGTCATTCCATATTATGCCTTGTTGGGTTCCTCTTTGCTTTGACAATTCTTTAGATTTTTATTCTATATTTAAAAAAAACTATTCATTTTTAATTGAAGAATAATTGCTCGACTAAATATTGTTGCTTTCTGTCTAACCTCAACATGAATCATCCATAGGTATAGTTATATCGCCTCCCTGTTGAACCTCCCTCCTATCTCTCTCCCCATCGTATCCCTCTAGGTTGATACAGAGCCCCTGTTTGAGTTTCCTGAGCCATACAGCAAATTCCCATTNATATCTAGTTATTTGTATAAATTTCTTAAAGTAGAATTCCTGAATCAAAGAATATTCACATTTTGAGACTTAGATAATGTTCAGAAAGGCCAAATCAACTTAGCTTCTCACCAGCAATATGTGTATTGGTATTTTTAATCTTTTTACAATTAACAGAGGAAATGATAGAGACCTTTCTGAGTAGTTTTCTCAGGCTGCCATGACAAATTACCATGAATTAGATAGATTAAAGGGGCTTTCCAGGTGGTGCAGTGATAAAGAATCCACCTACCAATGCAGAATACGTGGGTTCGATCCCTGGATCAGGAAGACCCCCTCGAGGAGGAAATGCCAACCCACTCCAGTGTTCTTGCCTGGAAAACCCCATGGATGGAGGAACCTGACTGACTGCAGTCCATAGGGTCGTGAAAAGTTGGACACGACTGAGCAGCTGAGCACAGCACACACACAGGTGGCTTAAAGCAATAGAACTTATCCTCTGAGAGTTCTGGAGGCCAGAAGTCTGAAATCAAAATGCGGACAGGGCCATGCTTCCTCAGAAGGCTCTAAAGAGGAATCCTTCCCTGCTTGCTTCTTTCAGCTGCTGGTGGGTGCTGGCTGTCCTTGGCTCTCCTTGGCTCGTAGACACGTCAGTTCAGTCCATCTCCATCTTCACACGGCTCTATCTCTCTCCCCATGTCTGTGTGTTGTGTTTCTGTGACTGCTGGCCTTTTGAGAAGGATACTGTTTGGATTTCGGGACTGCCTTAATTTATCATGACCTTATGTAATTATATCTGCATTGATTCTGTTTGCAACTGAGGTCACATTCTGAAGTTCCCTGTGGATCTGAATTTGGGAGGAGATACGCTTCAGTCCAGTACGATTGCCTTCATTTTTTTTTTTTTGGTATTTAGTTAAGAGAAAGTAATGTCAATCTGATTAGAAAAGTACAAATCCTAGCCAGCAGCCATAAGAATGATGAATGACTGAACTGATCCTTTTACTTTATGTTGGTATCATCATCAGGGATAAACTGGATAAGCTTGTTCTTGATTTCTTCTTCCTTATTAATACAAATGTTAAATAGCCATATCCTACATGTCAAATTTCACTGTAACATTTAAAAAATGAAATATATTGTGGGTTTGCTTAGGAGGAAAATTATATCCTTATAATTTTATTGCTAACCTTTAATGCTACTTAGTGATTTTATTCTAGATAACACAAAACATTGAAAAGCTCTCTTTAGAGAATTCCCTGGCAGTCCACTGGTTACGACTTTCACTGCTGTGAGCCTGGGTTCGATCCCTGGTCGAGAAACTAAGATTCTACAAGCCAAGCCACCAAAAGTAAATAAATAAAATAAAAACTCTCTTTAGCGATTGTTTTACTTAATCCTAAAACATAGAGGTCATGGGAAACACATATGTTGGGTTTTAAAAGCTGTTGTACAGAACCAGAAGTCAAGTCTGTTTGAACTAACTGAAGATTCAGAAGCTTATATGTAGGATAAGTTATTTTTTTATTGAAGTAGAGTTTCTGTACAATATCATATAATTATAGGTGTACAATATAGTGATGCACAGTTTTTAAAGGTCCATTTACTTTTATTAAGAAATATTTGCTATATTCCCCATGTTGTATAATATATCCTCATATCTTATTTTATACCTAATAGTTGGCAGCTCTTTGTCGGATGTGTTATTTTTTAAAGATAGTGTTGTCTAGGCTCACTAAATCACGTAGATTCACTTGTGAATGTCGTGGGTCTTCTGATGACTACTAGGATGAAGGACTTCAGTTTCACATCCTGTAGTGTGGTCACATGGATGGGCCAGAAGTGGGGTCCCCGAGTCACGTGGTCCTCATCCTACAGTTTTCTCTTTGTTGTAATGTCATTTCCCAGCTTTCTCTCCTCTGGGCTTTCTTTCTGCATGTGACATTGTCTGGCAAGGATGTTTCAGGTCCCCCTTTCCAGTAAAGTCAGGAGCTTCCTTATCTTTCCTGTAAATCTCTCTGGAGTACCTGCCTTGAACCAGGTGCTGTGCTGGTCGTGAAGGATGCTGACCAAGACAGAGAGGGCAGGTTTTAAGAAATTCAAACTTTGGGAAAATAGAATACCTACAAATTCTGTTATAATACCATGCATGCAATGGATATTATGGTTGAGAGGTTTTAAAAGGGCTTTGGGAAGGACTTTTCCTGGTGTTCCAGGGTTAGGACTCTGGGTTTCCAATGCTGGGGGCCTAGGTTCAATCCCTGGTTGGGGAACTAAGATTTCCACATACCGTGTGGTGAGGCCAAAAAACAAAAAGTACTCTGGAGAGATGAAAGAGAGAAAAATCAGTTATTTCATTGAAAGGAGTCTTCGAGGGTAATGAGAGAAGCTAAGATCTGATTATTTTCTGTTTTAAACACTGGCTTCTGTAGTGTCAAACAGTGGCTTGTAAGGACACTATTTGGTTCTGATGTGCCGAACCCCATTTTAAGGTGGAATTTCATATCTGGGATTGCTGATAGTGTTCTTGGGCTTGTGTGATCATTTGCTTAACGTATGGTGACAGTGAAGCTGAATTCTCAGTCCCTGCCCCCGTCAGGCCACATCTACACTCTTGTGACCAGCCAGCTATTGCTCAAATGGCTATCGTTGTCCAGAAAGGCGCTGGGCACTGTGCCTTCTGACAGCAAGGAAAGGTTGGTACTCCAGGGTCTGCAAGGCTGTGTCTGTGTAGATGGTCAACCAAGAAATCAGGTCTTAAATACTGCTGCCAAGGTGTTTTGTGTTTTGTTTTATAATCACAGTTCTTCGTCCTTGACACTAATAGTCCCGAAAGAGGAGGGTTATTGCAGGCTGAAGAGGACCGCTGATGGGTATAGAGGACCATGCACATGTGCCCTGGAGCAGCACATCTGTACAGCATCGGGATGCACAAGGGAAGCTGGAGCACATCTGGGCCCCTCTAAATGGCACGCAGAAAGCATTTGGATATTTGTACTTCCTTAGCGCTGCAGACAGAAGCTGAAGCTCCTCTGTAGCATCTGAGAACTGCACCCAAAACATCTCGGAGCATCTTGCCATCATTATTAGAAAAATATGGCTTGGAGTGTGCGGTCCAAACTGCCACTTGAAAGGCTTCCGAGCATATTTTTGAATCCTCTAGGAATGGATACTGGAAAAGGAAGCAGGACAGCACGGAGGAGTGATGGGGAATAAGAAAAATATCGGGGGTGGATGGGGGTTGAAGCAGCTTTTTAGATGACTTCCCATGAGTCTGAGAAAACAAACAGCACATGGCTGAGTTATAGAGAGAATGCCACTTGTATGTTTTTTTTTTTTTTTTTACCGCTACCTTTTAATTGAAATATAATTGACATATAACATGATGTTAGTTTCAGGTGTACAACATAATGGTTCAATATATGCATATACTGCAAATGATCACCACAGTAAGTCTAATTACGTCCATCACCACATATAGTTACCCATTGTTTTCTTGGTGATGAGAACTTTTAAAATCTACTCTCCAAGCAACTTTCAAATGTACAAAAAAAAGTTATTAACTATAGTTATCATGCTGTACATGCAAGTTTAAATTTTTCAAAAGTTCTGTTGAGGAAATTCACACATATACATTGCATCAGTTTGAAGTATGTAATTTAATGGTTTTCAGTATATTCCAAGAAAGGTGCACCCATCACCACAGTCACCTCGCAAACATTTCTATCAGCTCAAAAATAAATCCTGAACCCTTTAGCTACCATCCCCTCCCCCATCCCTCCCACAGCCCTAAACACTGCCACTGTGAGTCCCCTGGATATGAATGAGTTCCATTCTGAGAGCTTGTTCAGAAGTGCTGTTTGTTTGTTGAATCCAACAAAGTTAGCCTAAGTACCCAACTAACACAATTGGCTACATAGTCCTGTACTATAATAAGTTTATAATACTTTTCACACAGATAATACAGGATAAAAACAAGCGATGTCTACCATCGTTTTGCCTCGCTCCACTCTCCTGATTATTTTCTCTTTTGTTTACATCGTTATTGCTTGATGCATCTTAGCAGTGCCAGTTGCATCACCACTGCTTTTATGCTTGCTTCTGGATAACCTGGGCTTCAAACAACGATACTGTATGACTGTGCTCTCTACAGTACTGTACAGTAGGCTATACAAAACCACAACCGCTTGTAGAGGATGCACGCCTGTGACCATGACACCAGACACGTGAACTGACCCATGTTCCCATCTTTGAGAGTTTGCAGCTTGAAGTTTCCTATGTAGGGGACTCACTGTAATCTACTTCCTGACTCTAAATTTGCCTGTTCTGGACATTTCAATAAGTGTGGATTCTGAGGGCCCCAGGAGAATGTGGTCTGAAGTATCTCCAGGGTCAGCATGGTCACAGAAAGTGGGCCCTGAGCCCCAGGTGTGTGCATGCATGCTCAGTCACTCAGTGGTATCTGACTTTTTGCCACCGCATGGACTAGAGCCCACTAGGCTCCTCGCTCCATGGAATTTTCCAGGCTGGAATACTGGAGTGGGGTGCCATTTCTTTCTCCAGGGGATCTTCCCGACCCAAGGGTCAAAACTTCATCTCCTGCATCTCCTGCATTGCAGGGGATTCTTTACCATGTGCCACCTGGGAAGCCCTGGTCACCATAGTTATAAAAGCCATCAGTCCAAGCAAAAGAGGGCAGAAGATGCCAGGTATGCAGACCTCCCCAGCCTGCATACCTGCATGCGTGAGTGGATGGGGCTGGTTTCCACCCTAATGGGGAAGTCTGTGTTGCAAGTTACGTGTCCTGAGGCAGCCTCTGTGATGAGTTTCTCGTGCAGGGTATTTACCACACAGTATGCTTGAGATGGTACATACGGAGGCTGGGGGACAAGGAGCAGAAGCGGATTCAAGGAGATGTTGAAATGCAGTGCCTACCCAACACCAGCTTCAGCTGACCCCACAGGAAGTCTGCAGCTGGAATGGGCCCTAAGAGTTGCCCTGAGCTGGGCTGAGATGGCCAGGCTTTAATAGTCCTGCATAGATGAGTTATCAGGTGAGGGCTGCTCTGGGAACCAAGGCAACCTGGAGCAAGTCAGCTCTTACAGCTCAGGCAATCAGCCCCTGCACAGGCTGAGCTGAAGGGTGTTTGCTGACAGCAGGTGGGTCATTCAAGGAAGGGAGATGCAGGTTGGGCATTTTGGTGTCCACTACGGTATGTACTGTGGCTATATTCCTTCGTTCATTTGCTCATTCATTCATTCATGAAAGCAAGCCATCAGCCACGGTGTTCACTTGCCACTTCTGGAAGCCAGGCAGTGTACTGTGTCCACTGAACTTGAGAAGCAAGCCTGCCTTCGAGTCAGGAGACAGTCTGTGCACAAGGAACGTGAGGGTACCCAGTGGTCCAGGTGCTCTGACGATCAGGGAAGGGCTGGGATGGTGAGTGAAAAGGCACAGCCATGGGGAGATGTGGGATACGAGCATTGCAGGCTGAGGGAATGGCATGGCAGAGGCCCCATCAGGAACCCCAGTGAGTTCCAGAACAGAAGCAGGATGGTAAGAGCATGGAGGAGTGGAACAAAATGAGGTCAAGGCAAGGAGTTTATATTTTATTCTAAGCATGATGGGAATTATTAGAGCTTTGTTAAGTAGCAGGGAATTTTCTTGAAAGAGGCACTTATTTGAGAGTGTTTAGCACCTGCCAGTCCTGTGTCTTTCATGTGAGTAACTCATTCATTTCTCACAGCAGCCTTATCAAGTAAGTACAGTTGTTCACCCCATTTTTCAATTGAGGAAACCGAGCACAGAGGGTGAATGACTTGCCTAAAGTAAGTGGCCGAACTGGGGACCCAAACTGAGGAAGTCAGGCTTAGAATTCTGTGCTCCTGACCCCTTTGTTCTGGAAAGACCACCTGGTTATTATGTGGGGCAAGGATTGAATTGGGAGGCCATTTGGAAACCTGTTCTAGGTGGTTTTGCTCTGGAGTTGGATGGATGTGGCTGCGTTTGGTAAATGTGGGTGTAAGAGAGTGTGACATCTATGATCTTTATCTGGGGGACCTGGAGGGTGGGGAGAGAAGTCTGGGTTGCCACCGGTCTGCTAGTGACCTAGAAAGAAAACTAATTTATCTATAAGGGACGTGGATTCCTCCCTGCTGTCTCCAGAAACCACCGATTTTGTAAAGCTTGCTTGTTCTAAATCCTTGTTCTGGGATGGGTCGGGATGAGAGAAGGTCATGCCAGGGTGCTTCAGTCCCCAGTTCCCTCACTCCTGCAAAGAACTGTCCACTGCACAGGAGCTCTGCACCTGGAGCTCCTGCCACAGTGCTGTTGCCAGCATGTGGGGAGGGCAGTTAGAGATCAGCATCACCCACGTAGCGGCCTTTAACCCCCAAGGGATGATGAAGCTAATCTTTAATTAGGATATATACCCTTGGGATTCTGTCAAGATTAAAAAAAAAATATTTCTTGACCAGAATGAGAATACTTTTTTCCATTCTGCTGTGAGGACTTATCTTCCACTGAAAGTCAGAAAATTGGTAATGACCTTGGCTGATAGCAAGTGAAACTTTAAGGTGCTCTGGAGGACTGTGTTGAGGAAAAGTGGTTTGGCTTCTTTTGGGAAAAGCATGATTTGATTGGGATTAATTTTTTTTAAGCAAGGTTTAAGGGGCTGTTTGCAGGAGTATTGTGGTAGAAAAAAAGGAGAAGTAATACTTGGGTTCACTCTCACTTTCATTATTCTGTCTAAAACTGTGCTGTCTAGCATAACAGCCATTAGCTATATTTGTGCCTTTATAAGTGAAGTAAGTTAGACATAGAAAGACAAGTGTCATACGGTATCATTTATATGTGGAATCTAAAAATATGATACAAATGAACTTATTTACAAAACAGAAACAGACTCACATATATAGAAAACAAATTTATGCTTACCAACATTTGAGATTCGGAGTTTGAGATTAGCATATTCACACTATATAAATTAGATAAACAACAAGGGCTCACTGTATAGCACAGGGAACTCTACTCAATATTCTGTAATAACCTATAAAGGAAACCTGAAAAAACAGATTTATTAATATATGTATATGTATCACCTAATCGCTTTGCTGTAGCAAAACATTGTAAATCAGTTGTACTTCAAAATGAAATAAAAGTTGAAAAGCAAATTTAAATAAATTAAGGCAAAATCAAATTAAATAAATATTCGTCCCTCAGTCACATGAGTCATATTGGAAGTGCTTAGTAGCCACATGGCTACCATATTGGACAGAGCAGATAACGGAAATTTTCCATCATTATAGAAAGTTGTATTGGACAGCACTGCTTTAAGCCTTTGAATCTAAGATTGATTTGGAATCTTGGAGTTACACTGTAAATTGTGATGCTCAGGAGAGTAAAAATTTTTAGAGAAACCTATAGATAGGCTTAAACATGAAAGAAAAAATAGACTACCCCATCTAAAAGGACCACTCTGAAGTCCCACTGTCTGAAAATGATAGTCTTATTTTTTTCTGGCTCAGTCAATACGTGGACCCCTCAGTTCCTGAAAAGCTGGGTCTGGCTGAGTTTTCCAGCTTGATTTTGTTTAGTAGGATATATAGGACTACCGCATAATTGCACTCCTCTCACACGCTAGTAAAGTAATGCTCAAAATTCNAAAAAAAATGAAAACTATCCCATTCACAGTAGCATCAAAAGCAATAAAATACTGGAAACAGCGACTTTCCTGGCAGTCCAATGGTTAAGACTCCATGGTTCCACTGCCGGGGGGTATGAGTTCAAGCACTGGTCAGGGAACTAAGATGCTGCATGCCACACAGTACAGCCAAAAATAAATAAAAAAATCAAATATATAAAAATTTAACCAAGGAGATGAAAGATCTGTACAATGAAAACTACAAGGCTCTACGAAAAGAAATGGAAGACATAAAGAAATGGGAAGATGCCCCATGTATATGTACTAAACACCTGTGGAGGATTCATGTTGATGTATGGCAAAGCCAATAGAGTATTGTAAAGTAAAATAAAGTAAAAAAAAAAAAATCTTTTTGAAATGTTCATACTATCCAAAGTCATCTATGGATTCAACACAATCCCATAAACACATCAAAGGGGTTCTCCACAGAATTAGAAAAAAATCCTAAAATTTATATGGAATCACAAAAGAAATTAGAAAATGAAGGTAGTCCTGAAAAAGAACAAAGTGAGAGAGAACACATTTCTTGATTTCAAACTGTACTCCAAAGCTATAGCAATAAACATGTTATAGCATTGGTGCAAAAACAGACACATAGACCAATGAAAGAAACTAAGGATCCTCAAATTAAATGCCCAAGCAAATTAAATGGCTGGTCAACTACTATTGAACAAGAGTGCCAAGAACATCCAGTGGGAAAAGGATAGTCTCTTCAACAAATGATGTTGAAAAAACTGCATATACACATGCAAAGAAATGAAACTGGACTCCTAATTTATGCCACTCACAAAATTAACTTGAAATAGAGCAAAGACTTATAACCTAAGACTTGATTCTGCTAGAGGAAAATGTAGGGAAGAAACTCCTTGACAGTGGTCTTGGCGATGATTTTTTAAAAAATATATGTAACACCAAAAGCACAAACAACAAAAGAAAAACTCAACAAATGGGTCTACTTCAAAGTTAACAGCTTCTGCACAGTAAAAGAAACAACACAATGAAAAGGCAATCAATGAAATAGGAGAAAATTTTAGAAACCATGTATCA
Source organism: Neotragus pygmaeus (assembly GCA_006410875.1). Classification (NCBI taxonomy): domain Eukaryota; kingdom Metazoa; phylum Chordata; class Mammalia; order Artiodactyla; family Bovidae; genus Neotragus; species Neotragus pygmaeus. Next base: position 118,006 of record SJYV01050606.1, on the reverse strand, counting down.
GATAAAGGGTTAATATCTAAAACATATAGATTTCATACAGCCTAATAACAAAAAATTAAACAATCCAATTTAAAAATATGCAGAAAAACTCCTTTTCTTAAAAAGGCATACAAATGGCCAACAAGTATGTGAAAATATGATCAACAATATTAATCCTCAGAGAGATGCAAGTCAAATGCACATTGAGATACCATCTCAAACAAGTTGGAATGGCTATCATCAAGAAGACAAGAGATACAAGTGCTGGTAAGAATACAACGACAAGGGAATCTTTGTATACTGCTAGAGGGAATGTAAACTGGTCCACCCACTTTGGAAATGGAGTTTCCTCAAAAAATTAAAAGTAGATTGAACTTCTGATCCCTCGATCCTACTTATAAGTACCTACTTGAAGGAAATAAATATAGGATTTTGAGGAGTTTTATGTACCTATATTTTTTCTCAGTATTATTCACAACAGGAAGATATGAATATATCCTAACAGTCCATCAATGGATAAAGAAGATGTGGTGTATGCATATGTGTATATATATATATATATATATGGAGCATTAATCAGCCATTTGAAAGAAGGACATCCTGCTATATGAGACAACATGGGTAAGTCCTGAATACATTTTTCTAAGAGAAATGAGTCATAAAGAGAAAGAAAAATATACTACGGTATGATGCTGTTAAAGTGCTGCACTCAATATGCCAGGAAATTTAGAAAATTCAGCAGTGGCCACAGGACTGGCAAAGGTCAGTTTTCATTTCAACCCTGAAGAAGGGCAACGGCAAAGAATGTTCAAACTATTACACAGTTGCACTCATTTCACATGATAGGAAGGTAATACTCAAATTCCTTTAAGCTCGGGTTCAACAATACATGAACAGAGAACTTTCAGATGTACAAGCTGGATTTAGAAGAGGCAGAGGAACCAGAGATTAACCTGCACTGGATCATAGAAAAAGCAAGAGAATTCCAGAAAAATATCTACTTCTCCTTAATTGATGACATTAAAGCCTCTGACTTGTGGAAAAAGTTGTGGACAATTCTTAAAGAGATGGGAATACCAGACCACCTTACCTGCCTCTTGAGAAACCTGTATGTAGATCAATAAGCAGCAGTTAGAACTGGACAAGGAACAGTGAACTGATTCAAAATTGGGACAGGAGTTCGTCAAGGCTATATATTGTTACCCTGCTTATTTAACATATATGCAGAGTATAGCATTCAAAATGCCAGGCTGGAAGAAGTACAAGCTGGAATCAAGACTTCCAGGAGAAATATCAACAACCTCAGATATGCAGATGACATCACTTTTATGGCAGAAAGCAAAGACGAACTAAAGAGTCTCTTGATGAAAATGAAAGAGGAGAGTGAAAGGCTGGCTTAAAACTCAACATGGCATCTGGTCCCATTACTGCATGGCAGATAGATAGGAAAACAATGGAAACAGTGACAGACTTTATTTTCTTGGGCTCCCAAATCATTGTAGATTGTGACTGCAGCCATGAAATTAAAAGACGCTTACTCCTTGGAAGAAAAGCTATGACAGACCTAGACAGCATATTAAAAAGCAGAGACATTACTTTGCCAATAAAGGTCCATCTAGTCAAAGCTATGGTTTTTCCAGTAGTCATGTATGGATATAAGAGTTGGACAATAAAGAAGGCTGATTGTTGAAGAATTGATGCTTTTGAACTGTGGTGTTGGAGAAGACTCTCGAGAGACCCTTGGACAAAAAGGAGAACAAACAAGTCAATCCTAGAGGAAATCAACACTGACTATTCACTGGAAGCATTGATGCTGAAGCTGAAGCTCCAATACTTTGGTCACCTGATGCAAAGAGTTGACTGACTGGAAAAGACCATGACTCTGGGAAACTGATGGCAGGAGGAGAAGGGGAGGCAGGATAGATGGTTGGATGCATCACCAAATCCATGGACATGAATTTGACCAAACTCTGGGAGATGTTAAAGGACAGGGAAGCTTGGCATGCAGTAGTTCATGGGGTTGCAAAGAGTTGGACATGACTGAGCAACTCAACAACAACAAATCATCTACATGTGGAATCTAAAAAAGCAAAATTTTAAAAATAGAGTAAGAAATTGTGGTTAACCAGAGGATAAGGGGTGAGGTAATACAAAAGATGTTGTACAAACTTGAGTAGTAAATAGGATGAGATGGCTGGATGGCATCACTGACTCAATGGACGTGAGTTTGAGTGAACTCCGGGAGTTGTTGATGGACAGGGAGGCCTGGCATGCTGCAATTCATGGGGTCAGAAAGAATTGGACAAGACTGAGCGATTGAACTGAACTGAACTGAATGTAGCTCATCACAGTAACAGACAAAAGAAAAAAATCATTTGATCAATCAGAGATGTAGAAAAATTATTTTAAAAAATCTAAACCCCATTCATGATAAAAACTCTAAGCAAACCAACAATAGTGGGAACTTCCTCAATCTGATAAATGACATCTATCAAAACCCAATAGATAACATCACACTTAACAGTGGAAAACTAAACGCTATCATTATCATATCAGGATAAATCAAGGATGTCTCTTCTCACAACTCCTACCCAGTATCATAGTGAAGTGAAGGTGAAAGTCAGTCAGTTGAGTCCAACTCTTTGCAACTCCACGGACTATAGAGTCCATTTAATTCTCCAAGCCAGAATACTGGAGTGGGTAGCCTTTTCCTTTACCAGGGGATCTTCCCAACCTAGGGATCAAACCCAGGTCTCCCGTATTGCAGGCAGATTCTTTACCAGCTGAGCCACAAAGGAAGCCCCCAAATACTGGGTTGAGTAGCCTATTCCTTCTCCGGGGATCTTCCTGACCCAGGATTCTTTACCAGCTGAGCTATCAGGGAAGCCCTAGCATAATGAAAGTCCCAGCTAATGTAATAAATCAAGAAAAGGACATAAAAAGAATATAAATTGAGAAAATGAAACAAAACTCTTCTTGTTAAACAATTACAGCAACAACACTCCTGGAATTATAAGCTGGCTATAGCAAGGTTTCCAGATACACATTAATATACACAAGTCAACTGATTTCCCATATATCAGCAGTGAACAAGTGAAATTTGAAAGTGACCACAATACTATTCATATTAACATCAGTGACAAAATCTAACATATATAAAAGAGTCATCAAAGATTTAAAGTAGAGATTTTTCCATTTTCATGGATAGGAAGTTTCAATATTGCTAAACTGTCAGCTCTTTCCAAATTGATTCAGTGCAATCCCAATCAAAATCCCAACAAGTTATGTTGTAGATATTGATAAACTGATTCTAAACTTTATATGGAAAAGTAAAATACCTATGTTAGCTGACACAATATTGAAGAAAAACAAGGTGAGAGGACTGATGCCACCCAACTTCAAGACTTACTAAAAGCTACAGAAATCAAGACAACTGGTGAAAGAACAGTCAAATATGTCAAGATAACAGAACAAAGAGATATAGGCCTATACAAATACAGTCAAGAATTTCTGACAGAAAAGCAAAAGCTCTTCAGTGGAGAAAGGATTGTTTTTTCAACAAATAGTACTGACACAACGGAACAGCCAAATGTAAAAAAAAAAAAAAAAGTGAATCTAGACACAGACGTCACACCTTACTAAGAATTAATACAGAATGGATCATAGACCTAAATGTAAAATACAAACCTATAAATGTCTTAGAAGGTAACACAGATGAACACTTTGGGGATCTCAAATTTGGTGTTGATTTTTCAGGTAGAACACCAAAAGCACAATCCAAAAAAAAATTGATAAGTTGGGCCTTATTAAGAAAAATATATATATAATTTATGTTCTGTGAAAGACACTGTTAAGAGAGTGATAATACAAGTCACAGGCTGGAAAAAAAATATTCCCAGAACATATATCTGAAAAAGATTTGTTATCTAAAACATACAAAACTCTTAAAACTCCACAATTAGAAAAGAACACAATTATAACATGGGCAAAAATGTGAACAGATATTTTATCAAGGAAGTCATTTATATGGCAAATAAGAATATGAAAAGATGTTCTCTCTCTATATATATATCATAAAGGAATTGAAAGTTAAAAGAACAGTGAGATATCGCTACATCAGTTCAGTTCACTTAAGTCCCTCAATCATCTCTGACTCTTTGCGACCCCCTGAATTGTAGCACGCCAGACCTCCCTGTCCATTACCAATTCCCAGAGTTCACTCAAACTCATGTCCATCAAGTCGGCGATGTCATCCAGCCATTTCATCCTCTGTCATCCCCTTTTCCTCCTGCCTCCAATCCCTCCCAGCATCAGAGTCTTTTCCAATGAGTCAACTCTTCGCATGAGGTCACCAAAGTATTGGGGTTTCAGCTTCAGCATCAGTCCTTCCAATGAATACCGAGGACTGATCTTCAGGATGGACTGGTTGGATCTCCTTGCAGTCCAAGGGACTCTCAAGAGTCTTCTCCAACACCACAGTTCAAAAGCATCAATTCTTCAGTGCTCAGCTTTCTTCACAGTCCAACTGTGACATCCATACATGACCACTGGAAAAACCATAGCCTTGACTAGACGGACCTTTGTTGGCAAAGTAATATCTCTGCTTTTCAATATGCTATCTACATTGGTCATAACTTTCCTTCCAAAGAGTAAGTGTCTTTTAATTTTATGGCTGAAATCACCATCTGCGGTGATTTTTGAGCCCCCCAAAATAAAGTCTGACACTGTTTCCACTGTTTCCGCATCTATTTCCCATGAAGTGATGGGACCAGATGCCATGATCTTAGTTTTCTGAATGTTGAGCTTTAAGCCAACTTTTTCACTCTCTNCAGCCCTGGGATTTCTTTGGAAGGAATGATGCTAAGGCTGAAACTCCGGTACTTTGGCCACCTCATGTGAAGAGTTGACTCATTGGAAAAGACTCTGATGCTGGGAGGGATTGGGGGCAGGAGGAGAAGGGGACAACAGAGGATGAGATGGCTGGATGGCATCACGGACTCGATGGACATGAGTCTGAGTGAACTCTGGGAGTTGGTGATAGACAGGGAGGCCTGGTATGCTGCGATTCATGGGGTCACAAAGAGTCGGACACGACTGAGTGGCTGAACTGAACTGATAGGACCATTTTCCATTTTGCAAGTATTTGAAGAGTACAGTCCAAGCCAGACTATTATCTGTCTGGCAAGTGGGCATAATAATTCCAGAGGGATATAGTGTAGGCTCATGAAAGTTTTTATTACATTTTGAAATTACAGGTTTAAGATGTTTACATAGTTATCCTAAGAGATCTATATAAAGTAGAAATAGCGTTCGAAAGTTTTACATTGACTTGGAATTTAAATCATCTTGTGCATTTTTACCCACATTGCATTTGGAGCTTCTTTTTGTTAGGTGGTAATAATTTTAGTGTAGATGATAAGTTATGATACTCTAACATTATCCTTACAGGATGTCTGTTTTTCAGATTAAGGAACTCTTCAAGCTGTAATCCAGAAGTTCAGTTCAGTACGCTACCTGTTTGTGTAAATAAAGATGTTTTGAAACACAGCCATGCCCATTTGTTTGGGCATGTTGTAGTTTTTATTACAGAATTATATGGTTGCAACAAAATGATGTGCCAAACTGAAGATATTTACTCCTTGCTTTACAGAAAATGTTTTCCAGTCCCTGGTCCTGATAATGGGCAAGTGTTTGGTGTACTTTTCCAGTTTGGAAACCGCTGTGCAGGCCAGGTGTGCAAAGGTCTTCAAGAGTAGTCATGGATTTCCCGATGCTTTAAAAATCTTTTATGNTCGTCTCCAGCTGACGGCAGAACACAGCCCAGACCTCGGCACAGGGCGACCGCGGCACACAGGCCGGAACACGGAGGAGGGTCAACACGGCACACAGCATCGACCTCGGCTCAGGGCAACTGCGGCACACATCCCGAACCTCAGTAAAGGGCAACTGCGGCACACAGCTCAAAAATTTGTGCAGGGCCATCTTGGCACAGAGCTTGGAACTCGTGGCTAGCCAACTGCGGAACACAGCCCAGACCTCTGCACTGGGTGACCGCGGCACACAGGCTGGACCTCTGCACCGCACATAGCTCAAAGCTCAGGGAAGGGAGACTGCAGCACACAGCCCAGAAATCTGTGCAGGGCGACTTGGGTACAGAGCTCGGAACTCATCGCTATCTGAACGTGGAACACAGCCCGGACTTTGGCGTAGGGTGACCATGGCCAAAAGGATGGAACTCGTCTCCAGCCGATGGCGGAACACATCCTGGACCTCAGCACACGGCGACCGCGGCACACAGCCCGAACCTCAAGGATGGGAGACCGCGGCACACAGCACGGAAATCTGTACAGGGCGACCGGGGTACAGAGCTTGGAACTCGTCGATAGCTGACGATAGAACACAGCCCAGAACTCGGCACAGGGCGACCACGGCACACAGCCTGGACCTCTGCAGAAGGCTCCCGCNCACAGCACGGAAATCTGTACAGGGCGACCGGGGTACAGAGCTTGGAACTCGTCGATAGCTGACGATAGAACACAGCCCAGAACTCGGCACAGGGCGACCACGGCACACAGCCTGGACCTCTGCAGAAGGCTCCCGCGGCACACAGCCCGAAACTCAGTGAAGGGCGACAGCGTCACACATCCTGGAACTTGTCGCTAGCCAACCGCATAACACAGCCCGGACCTCTGTGAAGGGCGACCATGGCAAACAGGATGGAGCTCATCTCCAGCTGATGACGGAACACAGCCCAGACCTCGGCACAGGGCGACCGTGGCACACAGGCCGGAACTCAATGGAGTGAGAACGCGGCACGCAGCATGGACCTCGGGTCAGGGCGACCGCGGCACACAGCCCGAAACTCAGTGAAGGTTGATCATGGCACACAGCTCAAAAATCTATGCAGGGCCACCTTGGCACAGAGCTTCGAACTCGCGGCTAGCCAACCGTGGAACACAGCCCGGACTTCCGCACTGGGCGACCGCGGCACACAGGCCGGACCTCTGCGCTGCACACAGCTGAAATACAGTGAAGGGCGACTGTGGCACACCCCATGGAATTCGTTGCCAGCTGACCGAGGAACACCGCCCGGACATTGGGGCAGGGTAACCGCGGCACACAGCCCAGACCTCAGCTCAGGACAACCGTGGTTCACAGACCGAACCTCAGTGAAGGGCGACTGCGGCACAAAGCCCAGAAATCTGTGCAGGGCATACGTGGCACAGTGCTCGGAACACATCCCTAGTCAACCCCGAACACAGCCCGGACTGTGGCACAGGGCAACCATGGCACAGAGGCCATACCACCGCACAGGTCGACCGCGGCACACAGGACACACCACGGCGCAGGGTGACGGTGGCACACATGACGAAATTAACTGAAGGGCGACTGCGGCACAGAATCCGGACATCAGCGCAGGGTGACAGCGGAACAAAGGACGAAATTCACTGAAGGGCGACTGTGGCACACTGCTCAGAAATCATCACCAGCCAACCTCAGAAAATGGCCCGGACCTCAGTGAAGGGCGACTGCAGCACACAGCCCAGAAATCTGTTCAGGGTGAAAGAGACCCAGAGAGTGGAACTCATCGCTAGTCGACTGTGAAACACAGCCAGGACCTCGGTACACGGAGACCATGTAAAACAGGCTGGACCTTGTCGCAGGGCGACCACGGCACACAGCCCAGACCTCGGCAAAGGGCCAATGCGGCACACAGCCCGAAAATCAGTGAAGGGCGACCACGGCACACATCATGGAACTTGTCACTAGCCGACCGCGGAACACAGCCCGGACTTTGGCCCAGGGAGACCGTGGCACAGAGCCCAAAACTCAGTGAAGGGTGACCACGTCACACAGCCTGGAATTCATTGTTAGCCGAATGCAGAAAACAGTCCAGACCTTGGAGCAGGGTGACTGTGACACTCAGGCCGGACCTCAGCCCAGGGCTATAATGACACATAGGCCGGACCTCGGTGCAGGGTGACCATGGCACACAGGCCGGACCTTGGAGCAGGGCGANAAGGGTGACCACGTCACACAGCCTGGAATTCATTGTTAGCCGAATGCAGAAAACAGTCCAGACCTTGGAGCAGGGTGACTGTGACACTCAGGCCGGACCTCAGCCCAGGGCTATAATGACACATAGGCCGGACCTCGGTGCAGGGTGACCATGGCACACAGGCCGGACCTTGGAGCAGGGCGACTGCGGCACACAGGCAGGACCTCGGCGCAGGATGTCTATGGAACACAGGCCGGACATCGGCTCAGGGCAAATGCAGCTCACAACCCAGACCTCTGTGCAGTAGGACCGTGGAACACATCCCGGACTTCTGGAGAAGGCTACCACGGCACACAGCCCGGACCTTGGCAAAGAGGAACAGCAGCACAGAGCCGGGAACAGGTCACAAGCCGAGGGCGGAACACAGCCTGGACCTTGGTGCAGGATGACCGCGGCACACAGCCCGAACCACAGTGAAGAGCGAATGAGGAATACAGCACGGACCTTGGCACAAGGCGACCCTGGCACACAGCACCAACCTCAGGAGATGGCCACCGTGGCACACAGACTGGACATCGGCGCAGGGCAACTGCGGTACATAACCCGGACCTCGGCGCAAGACTAACATGGCACACAGCCAGAAACTCAGTGCAGTGCGACAGTGTAACACAGCCCGATCCTGAGTGAAGGACGATCGCAGCACACAGCCCAGAACTCGGCACAAGGCTACTGCGGCACACAGTGCGGAACTCGGTTCAAGGCTACCGTGGCACACAGACCAGACCTCGTCACAGGTCCACCCTGGTACAAAGCCCAAACCTCAAGGATGGAAGACCGTGGCACACAGCACAGAAATCTGTGCAGGGCGACCGGGTTACAGAGCTTGGAACTCGTCAATAGCCGACCGTGTAACACAGCCCAGAACTCGGCACAGGGCAACCACGGCACACAGCCAGGACCTGTGCAGAAGGTTCCTGTGGCACACAGCCCAAAACTCAGTGAAGGGGGACGAGGTCACACATCCTGGAACCCGTCGCTAGCTGACCGCATAACACAGCATGGACCTCTGCTCAGGACGACCATGGCAAACAGGATGGAGCTCGTCTCCAGCTGACGGTGGAACACAGCCCAGACCTCGGCACAGGNGGGGACGAGGTCACACATCCTGGAACCCGTCGCTAGCTGACCGCATAACACAGCATGGACCTCTGCTCAGGACGACCATGGCAAACAGGATGGAGCTCGTCTCCAGCTGACGGTGGAACACAGCCCAGACCTCGGCACAGGGCGACCGCAGTACACAGGCCAGAACTTGGCGGAGGGTGAACGCGGCACACAGCATGGACCTCGGCTCAGGGCGACCGCGGCACACAGCCCGAACCTCAGTGAAGGGTCACCGCGGCACACAGCTCAAAAAACTGTGCAGGGCCACCTTGGCACAGAACTTGGAACTCGTGGCTAGTAAACCGTGGAACACAGCCCGGACCTCTGCACTGGGCAACCGCGGCACAGAGGCCGGACCTCTGTGCCGCACACAGCCCGAATCTCATTGAAGGGAGACGACGGCACAGAGCCCAGAAATCTGTGCAGGGCGACTTGGGTACAGAGCTTGGAACTCATCGCTAGCCGAACCCGGAAACAGCCCGGACTTCGGCATAGGGTGACCATGGCAAAAAGGACGGAGCTTGTCTCCAGCTGATGGTGGAACACATCCCGGACCTTGGCACAGGACGATCGCGGCACACAGGCCAGACATCAGTGAAGGGCGACCGCGGGACACAGCATGGAACTCGTTAGTAGCCGACCACGAAACACAGCCCGGATTTCGGCGCAGGGCCACCGCAGCACACAGGCCAGACTTCGATGCAGGGTGACCACGACACACATCCTGAACCTCAGTGAAGGGCAACCGCGACACACATCCCGGACCATAAAGCAAGGCGCCCCTGGAACACAGCACGAATGTCAGCAGATTTTCACTGTGGCACACATCTAGGATCTCATCACAGTGTGAACACGGAACACAGGTCGGAGCTCGACTCAGGGCACCGTGAGACACAATCCGGACCTCGGCGCAGGACGACCGTGGCTCACAACCCAAACCTCAGTGAAGGGCGACTGCGGCAAACATCCCAGAAATATGTGCAGGGCGAACGTGGCACAGTGCTTGGAACACATCGCTAGCCAACCCCGAACACAGCCCGGACCACGGCACAGGGCGACNGCAGCCCACCAGGCTTCCCCATCCCTGGGATTCTCCAGGCAAGAATACTGGAGTGGGTTGCCATTTCCTTCTCCAATTCGTGAAAGTGAAGTCGCTCAGTCGTGTCCAACCCTCAGCGACCCCATGGACTGCAGTCTTCCAGGCTCCTCTGTCCATGGGATTTTCTAGGCAGGAGTACTGGAGTGGGGTGCCCTTGCCTTCTCCGATGTTATCCATAGGTGAATTAAATAGTACCAGATCCATAATAAATAGTGGGTTTCTAAGTAGATAAGCCTATCTTTTCAAATTTTTTTTTGTAGTGTTTTCAGCTTAATATGGCCATTCCTGAGAAATATGAAATAACTTGATTCTACTCACTATGCTTAATTTTTATTTAGTAGACAGTAGAAAAGGTAGTCACACATTACACATTTTTGGGAGGGGCTCAGTGACAAAATGTCACTTTCTGGGAGCATCATCTTCTCTGTTTTCTATTCTTCCTGGAAGACTCTCATATCTTCTACTCATTGCTCTAATGAATGATTCTTTCTTCTTCCTCCTCCCTCAGCTGATGATATTACTTTTCTCCTTTTTTCAATTGAAGGCAACCAAAGAGAGCTTCCACTACCCCCTGCAATCACATCTGCTCACCGTCCAGAATCTGTGCCTTAACTGTCCACTGCCCTGACCCTGTTCTCACAGGTGATGTCTCAAGCCAGTTTCTCCAGCTGCTGTGGGAGGAGAGATTGGGGGGAGAATGGATACATGTATGATTGAGTCACTCTACTGTGTACCTGAAACTGACACAACATTGTTAATCAGCTATACTCCAGTATAAAATAAAAACTTAAAAAAATAAAGCCAATTCCTCCAAATGTGCCCTGGGTCCCGTCCCTCCCACCTTCTCCAGGCCACCATCATCCCCTCTCTCTTCTGTGTCAAATTTTTTGTTTTTCTGGTGGATTACTCGTATCAGTATATAAACTTCGATCCTCTTAAAAGAAATAAACAACACTCCTTGACCCTAGTCATCTCCACCAATTGCCACACAGGTCTTTGCAGCAAATCTTCAAAGAGTTGTTTATATTCACTGTCTATGTCTTGTCATCAGCCACCCCCTTTACACCCACTTCAGCTTTTTCCCTGATCTCTTGCTTTGTGGAAACTGCTTGTCCAGTATATCCGTGACCCCACATTGCTAAATCCGGAGGACAGTTTTCCATCGTCATCATCTTGGGCCATCAGCAGCACTTGACCTGGCTCTTTACTCCCTGTTCCTCGATGGTCCTTCTTTCCTTGACATCGATCTCATCTCTCCACCTGTTTTCTGCTTTCTGTCCCTTGTTGATCATCTTCTTCGTGGCTTCTCCTGCTTTCTCCAAACTTTTACTGTTGGGGTGCCCCAGAGTTCAGTCCCCAATCTTCTTCTATATCTCTGTTCACATGACTATAGAAGCTCCTGCATCTTGGTGGCTTGCGGTGTGCTCTTCCTGAAAGCACCAACTAACTGCCTGCTGCAAACTAGAACCCCAGTGGGAGCTGCGTGCCTGAAACCATGAGCTAATGTTTAAAACTCGGTTCTTTGGGTGATCCACATTTTTGTCCTGTCATTTCCTGAAATTTTCTGTTTCAATGCAAGGAAGTGGTATGGGCGGCTTCTGTTCCCCTGTAACATTTACATGCTGTCATTGGCAAGAATCCTCTCAGCTGGGATCCAGCTGGATTCTCCTTGTCCTTGGGCCCAGAGACAGGGCATCTGCTCTCTCTACTTCATTTCACAATTGAGCAGCACCTGAAATCTGTTTTAGTGACTATCTGATTATGTGTCTCAGTCCGTTAGTAGACTTTGAGCCCCATGAAGGCAGAGCTATGTGGGTTCTGTCTCGGGACACTGATATCTGACCCAGTCTCAAGCGTGGCAGGGTTTAATGAATGTTCATGGAATTGTGAGTGATCTTGCTTGAAGCAGAGCCTCATCAGAAGCCCTGCATGAAGCAGATGGAAACAGTTCTGGAGATGGATGGTGGTGATGGTTATACCACAATGTGAATGTACTTATTGCCACTGATCTGTGCACTTATCACTTACTCTTTTTTTTTTNCTCATTTTGCCCGGTGGTTGGCGGGGGGACCGGCGCCGGGCCTTGGGGAGCCCCTCGCGTACGCCGGCCGCCGCCGCCGCGCTGGGGCCGGGGAAGTCGCGAGTCCCGGGAGCTGGGGAAGTTTACTCGAGGTGCGGAGTGGAGAGAGCAGTTTGGGCCGCCGCTGCGTTGCTCCGACTCACTTTTTCTTTAGACCCTCTTTTCGTCTCGCTTCCGAACTGAGCACCTTCGCTTTCACTTCTGTGTTAAAATTTTCGTTGGCCTGGAGTTCTTTCAGACCCGCACAGTCCACGTTGCCAGCGGGAAACTGTGCAGTTTTGAATCGAGATTTAGACTTAAGCCAGGTGTGCCTCATATACGCTGTTTAGGGCCTGGCTATGTTTCATTCAGGTGTGTGGAATTTTAGACGTCAGGTTGTGCCTTTTCAGGCAGCATTCTCTTATAAAGATGGTGCCTCATCACATCTTGGCCCTCTCCGTGAATAACTGCTTAGTCTCCAGTAAATATTCAAAAAAGTTATTTGTTGAACAAATGAGTAAAGATTATAAGCTATCTAATAACCTTCTGAACCGGAGAAACTGACACTCAGACTAGTTTCTGAAGATTTTTAAAGAAGCTTCTGTAAATCTTAACGTACAGCTCTTTCGTGTACACAAGTTAACTTACAAAGCATTTTTCTTCTCTTTGATTTTGAGTCGTAAAATCGTTGAAAAGGGTCATCTTTGTGCTGGTAAAGGAAATGACTCTTAGGAGGATTCAAACCTAATTTGCAGACTTTGAAAAATACGTGCTGATTTGAAAACAGTATTTTCCAAAATTAAGTGACAGCAGAAAGTTAAGATTCAGTTTCCAAATTACTTTACTTGATTCAGGTGTAAAGAACATACACTATTTTTTCTAGCTGGTATGTTTTTGTTTCGTTCAACTGGAATTTTACAGAGAATCTTACCAGTTTCATATAGTTGAGACTCCGGTGAATCGCTGTTTACCTTTATTGCAAGGTTGTTTCGTAGTATAATCAAACATGTGTCTTTTCTGTTTTTTGGCCATGCTGCATGGCTGGGATGTTAGTTCCCAGATCAGGGATCCAACCTGGACCTCAGGCATTGAAAGCACATGAAAGCTAACAATNAATCGCTGTTTACCTTTATTGCAAGGTTGTTTCGTAGTATAATCAAACATGTGTCTTTTCTGTTTTTTGGCCATGCTGCATGGCTGGGATGTTAGTTCCCAGATCAGGGATCCAACCTGGACCTCAGGCATTGAAAGCACATGAAAGCTAACAATTTTTTTTTTTTTTTTTAACTTTGCTAGCAATTAGATGTCAATCGAATTGAAAGCATTTTCAGGAGGAGCAATCCAGGAAAATAACATTTCATCAAATCTGTGATTATTTCATATGCTCCTAAAGAGGGGGGAAAAATCTCTGTAAATGATGTTGTAAACAGTGATATGTCGTTGATCATAAGGAACATGTCAGGTAAAGAGATGTTTAAATATCGGGGAATATGCGGTGGTTATAGTAAAGTGGGCTAAATATGATATTCTGACAGTCCACGCAGAAATCTGAATAGGCATCTATTTTCTCTAGCTTACCACTGAAGCAGCTTTCTTTCTGGCATAAAATACAAGTACTGGACCCAGGCTTACTTTGTACATCTGTTGTGCCTCTGATAGCTGTAAGTCCTAGTTGATAAATGAGAATGGGGAAAGAGCTGATTTTGAGTCCTGTTGTACATTTCAGTATTTTTCAGGGTTTTTTCTAAAATAACATTTCTGCCTGATAGACATTAGGGAGAGACCTACCCAGATTCTGTAAAAGTATTTTCATTAGTTTTATCCACAGAGTATCATTTTAGAGCTGGAAAGTATCTTTGTTTTCTAGCTTCCTAAGATGCAAAAACAGCTGGAATTAGAATCTGGCTTTTCTTTTTTCTTCAGGGCTAGTTAGGTTAAGCATCCAAGGCAGAAAGTATTCTTTTCCTTAAAGACTTGACATAATATTATTTAGTTAAGATCTTATATGAACAAGAGCATAGGCAGTCAGCTCTTCTTTAAAAACTTTTTACAAGGCTTCCCTGGTGGCTCAGAGGTTAAAACATCTGCCTGGAATGCGGGAGACCCAGGTTCGGATCCCTGGGAGGGAAGATCCCCTGGAGAAGGAAATGGCAACCCACTCCCGTATTCTTGCCTGGAGAATCCCATGGAGGGAGGAGCCTGGTAGGCTACAGTCCATGGGNGAATGCGGGAGACCCAGGTTCGGATCCCTGGGAGGGAAGATCCCCTGGAGAAGGAAATGGCAACCCACTCCCGTATTCTTGCCTGGAGAATCCCATGGAGGGAGGAGCCTGGTAGGCTACAGTCCATGGGGTCACAAAGAGTTGGACATAACTGAGTGACTTCACTTTCACTTTCAGTGATATATATGTATATAGCAAATATTAGTGACTTTTTTCAATATTATTAAGGCAAGATTGTGAGAGTAATGCTCTTTGAGCTGCTTGTCAGATTTTCCACTTTTGGTCGCATCTAAGCCTTAGACACTTGATTTTGGCCGCTCAGAGTCTTCCTTGCTTTTCTACTGGCTTTCTCAACATGTGAGAGGGGTCTAACTACTCAAACTTGCAGTGCATGGACTTCTCATTGTGGCTGCTTCTGTTGCGAAGCGCAATCTCCAGGTGCTTGGGCTTCATTAGTTGTGGCACATGAGCTCAGTAGTTGTGGTGCATGGGCTTAGTTGCTCACTGCCTGTGGAATCTTCCTGGACTAGGGTTCAAACCCATGCCTTGGCAGGTAGATTCTAATCCACTGTGCCACCAGGGAAGTCTTAAGCCTTAAACTCATTTGTTTGGAATAGAGGTAGGATCTGCCCTACTACTTTCACTGAGATGTTGACTAGGGTATATTGTACTTGGATTAAAGGTTTTTTTAAAACTAAATACTGTTAATTGCATGTTATATAGGATCTTTCAGTCATGTCCAACTCTTTACAACCCCTTGAATCGCAGCACGCCAGGCCTCCCTGTCCATCACCAATTCCCAGAGTTCACTGAGATTCACGTTCATGGAGTCAGTGATGCCATCCAGCCATCTTATCCTCTGTCATCCCCTTCTCCTGCCCCCAATCCCTCCCAGCATCAGANTTCCAGGCAGTTGGAAGATGCAGTGATCCATAGTCCACCTTCAGTATGAGTCCAGGGGAGAGCAGGAGGCACAACTAGTTGAAGACCCAGGAGGTAGTTCCTTGGAGGAATTCCTTGTTGAACTGAGTTTTGGACCTTTTAGTTTTGCTCAGTGGCCGAGGAATGGAGAAGCAGGTTGTCTTAGACACATGAAAGGTGAAGCAGCGTGGGCCTGGTAGTCTGCCTGACCAATGGACTTGTGTTTCTTTAGACATCTGTGTGCAGGATTCCTATCTTGTTCTATTTCTTTCTACTGACTAGGGAGTTTTTTTTTTGGGCAAACTAGGCCAAGTACCTAGAGAGAGAGAGTTTCAGAAAGAGAGAGAGGAGAAAATCACATGTGTTTGTGGGATGGAGGAGGTAAGGTATTCTCAGGATTCTTGGCCCCAAGAACTGATGTTGATCCTGGGTGGGGTGGATGACAACAGTTAGAAAACTCAGCTGACAAATCTGTTTTCATGAGGGATTTTGTGTGATCTATGAACCTAAACAGGATTTTTTAGGACTTTGGCTCAAAGGAGTATACATAGCCAGTGGAAGGGGCATTCTTTGTGCCTCTGCCTAGAGCCCAGCTCCCTTCTGGTACCTTGGTGAATCTTTGGGGCCACCTTTGGGTCAGCACCAGCTTCTGTGGGGGTATAACTAATGCAGTTTGAGTAAATGTTAAATGCAGTTGAAATAAGGTTTCGTGTTAGGCTGCCCAGGACACCTGTCTCCTTGTTGGTCACCATGCCTGCCTGATTTGATGACCTAGCTGGCTAGCTTGTGTGCCCATTCTTCTCCATCATTCTGTCTGAGACTTGAGATCATTGACAAATTCAAACTGCTGCAGTAAGAGGAAGGTTCTGGGGCTTGTGCTGTCCAGAGTGTGTTTTCTGAGATTCGACAGACCCAGGCTCCATTTGACTGCTGTGTGACCTTGAGGAACTTTTTCCCCTCTCTCTCAGCTTTGGTTTTGTCATTGGGAAATGGGAAAAAGATTGTGGTGAGGATTTAAGGAATCAGAGATCTGAAGGGTTTGCACAGCTTGACATTCGATAGCTTATGATATTGCTGTTTACATCATCAGTCATCTTAGTGTGCGAATTGAAATCCACTTACTCTTGCAGAGTATGTGCTTTTCTGTATCAGTTGGTAGAACTTAACTTACTCCTTGCCCACGTGTTGTATGAGGGAGGCTGCTGTCGCTTCATTTATGAAGAGACTGAGGCCCCAAAGGGTGAAGTTTGTTTCCTCAGCTCACAGAGCTGGACTGAGGTATGGCAAGTGAGCATTTCTGAGTAACTGGTCCAGGGAACTTCTTTCTGCCAATATCACTGGCTCATGGCAGCGGTTAAAAACATGTATCACACACACACACACACACACACGCCTATCTCTACCTTGGTCACAGACACACAGGTGGGTGGAACATCACATATGAGGTGTGTTTTTATTTTCATTTAAGTATAGCTGATTTACAATGTTGCATTAGCACAGCAAAGTGATTCAGTTACTTATCTATCTATATATATCCATATTCTTTTTTAGATGCTTTTCCATTATAGTTTATTACAAAATAATGAGTATAGTTCCCTGTAATGTACAGTATATTCATGTTGGCTATTTTATATATAGTAGTGTGTATATGTTAATCCCATCCTCCTAATTTATCTCTCTCCCCGCTTTCCTCCTTCGTAACCAAAGTTTTGTTTTTTATGTTTGTGGGTCTGTTTCTCTTTTGTATATGAGTTCATTGGTATCATTTTTTTAGATTGCACATATAAGCCATGCCATATACTATTCATCTTTCTCTGTCTGACTTAATTCACTCAGTATAATAATCTCTAGGTCCATCCATGTTGCTGCAAGTGGCATTATTTTCAATTTTATGGATAATAGGTTTTGATCAGCTAGTTTCTCAAGGTTTGCTTAGATCTTCATAGACTTGAAAGTTTGCATAAGGTGTGACTCTCAGGCAGCAGGCTTCCTTACATACATCAGGCAGGACAGCTCTCCGAGGTGTCTGCAGACAATCTGTCAGCCTCGGGGGAGAGGCTGAGCAGAGAGCTGACATCCGGAGATCACTTCTCACAGGCGTTCCTTCATTCACGGCAAGCCCACTGCTATCATCACGCTTTGCAGATGAGGAAATGGCACTGGGGAGATCACTCGTGCACCGAGGGTAGTGACGGCTGGGCCTTGAACCCTGGCAGCCAGACTCCAGGCCTGCGCTCTCACCCTCTGTGCAGCCCTGGGAGGTGGCTGATGAGCACAGTTCATCAAAAACGCACTCTGAACCTACAGATGAAAGAGGAGGCCTGCAAACATGCAAAGGTTCCTTTGTGAACCGAATTGTGCTTTAGTTGTTCTCTGTGTCAGCAAAGAGCCACCATGAACTCCCAGGTCATCTGCCCCGGCAAAGGGCTGATTTATGAGGATTTGCTCAGCTCTAACTAGCTGGTTAACGACAGGACTCTTTTTAACGTTTCAAGGGGAGGAAGTGAGTAAATAGGCATTGAGGGTGAAGCTGGCCAAGTCCCTGGGGTTGGCTGGATGGTGAATTCAGTTGAAAGGAGTTTTGACACACAATGCTGACATCGCTAGACCCAGTTTTGAACCAGGGCTGTGCTTTGCTTAGACTCACTCAGTTGTGTCCAACTCTGCGTCCCCATGGATTGTAGCCCACCAGGCTCCTCTATCCATGGGATTTTCCAGGAAGAATACTGGAGTGGGCTGCCATGCCTTCCTCCAGGGGATCTTCCTACCCCAGGGATTGACTCCAGGTCTCCCGCATTGCAGGCAGATTCTTTATCATCTGAGTCACCAGGAAAGCACAAGAATACTGGAGTGGGTAGCCTATCCCTTCTCCAGGGCATCTTTCCAACCTAGGAATCAGACCAGGGTTTCTTGCATTGCGGGTGTATTCTTTACCAACTGAGCTACCAGGGAAGCCCATTTTGAACCAGAGTACCGAGTAAATGAGAGCCAGAAAATCAGAATTTGAGGGTCAGTTCTCCATTTCTCATGGAGAAGAGCCATCCAAAGAAATCTCTGTGTGTATTATTGGGAGTTGGGGAGGTTATGTGATTCAGATGGACTAAGTCAGACGGAAAAGGAAAACTAGTTGCCCAAATAGTAACAGGTGATGCACACCCTTAATTCATTTTAAATTTGATAAAATTACTATGTGAAGTTTTTGAACAATTAGAAGATTTATATTTTATATTATATCCTACTAATTCCTTGTGCACATTTATAAGCCTTTTATCCCATAGAATGTAAGAAACTATTCTACATTTTATTTTATTTTTTCAGTTCAATACAATAAGGCAATACTTTATATTGCCTTTTTTGTCCTTAAGAAGAAATGCAGAATGTTTTTGCAGAATTAACATAGTGCGCCAAGATTTCTATAATCCTTCAGTATGTCTTAGAAATAGAAGCCATGAGGCAGTGGTCGAGTGTATGTCCAGTATGTGTGTGTGCTCGGTCACTCATTCGTGTCCGACTCTTTGCAATTCCTATGGACTGTAGCCCACCAGGCTCCTCTGTCCATGGGGTTTGCCAGGCAAGAATACTGGAGTTGGTTGCCATTTCCTCCTCCTGGGGATCTTCCTGACCCAGGGATTGAACTGATGTTTTCTGCAGCTCCTCCATTGGCACGTGGATTCTTTACCACTGAGTCATCTGAGAAGCCCTATATCCAGGATATAATGACCCTGAATATAATGTTATAAGAACCAAAATGAAATGAACATGTTCATCTTTAGTCCTTAGGTTCTCACAACCATCACTTTTCTTCCTTGTCTCCCCTGGGTCACTTCCACACTGCAGGAAACACTGACCCTTCCTGAGGGTCATTGGCTATCTTTTTATTGATGTTCCTAAAGAATTCCTGAAGTTTTTCTGCTTTTGGGGAATCAGTGATTCAGAAAATCCTTTTGATCATAAGAGAAGCCAGTCTTTTGGCAGGCCCATTTGGGGATGCATGTGAGGAAAGGGAAGGAAAACTGGAAAATAGAGGTGGGAGAAAAGGTGGGAGACTATGACAATGTTTATTTGCTTCTAAATCAGAATAAATGGGCAACTTTCTGCAAAAGCAAACAGACTGCAAATTCATTACCCAGCTCCATGCAGGATACTCGTTCATTCATTACTCTGGATTGATTGCAGAGAGTAAGTAGTACATACGAGTACAATTTTAGACATCCCTTTTCAGAAATGAGAGCCAGACTTGAGCCTTAGAAGTAACTTTGGGACTTCCCTGGTGGTCCAGTGGGTGAAGCTGTGCTCCCAATGTGGGGGACTCAGGTTCGATCCCACAAGCTGCAACTAAGACCCAGCACAGTCAAAATAAATAAATATTTAAAAATAAATAAAAAGAAGTTATTTACTTCTTCTTCTTCTTCTTTTTTTTAAAAAGAAGTAAGTACCTTCAAGTTGCTTAGGATGTGATGGAAGGAAAGAGAGAGAAAAGCTCTCAGTGTGTCTCAGACTTTTCCATTGATTTCTTTAAAACAGTTCTTTTGCCCGTGTGTCTGTCCAGGGCAGCTCCTGAGCCCAGCCTGGTGCTCATGAAGGGCTCCATTTTCTCCAGATGAGCTTGACATTTCATAAGCGTCTCTGGGGCATCTACCCGCTGCAACATGCAAAATAAAAATATAAGACATTAACAGTAAATGATGGTTTGTGTTGGCTCTACTCCAGAGAAAATCTTAGGTCTGCCACTGGAGACTCTTCCGTTCTTCCTGGGCAGCTTGTGGGAAGCCCAGGTCAGAGGATGGACTGGGAGAGCTGGGATATCTCAGGGCTGTTCATCTCCACTGCACACACTGCTTAGACACAGAGCCTTTAAGGCTGTGACCAAGGAAGGGACATCAAGAATGGGTGCAACTCCTACATTTACCTGGATGTGTGATGATTTTGAGACCATTTCCACCCTTCATCCTATTAAATGTTTAATACCTTTTCATTTTACCATCTAATTCTGCTGGTTGGTAGAAATTCCAGCCTCCCAAACTCTCCAACTCTGGGGACACGCCATGGTGACTGCCATGATTCTTCTCCCTCTCCTCTCCCACAGGCTATGGGAAGGCAGGCGGGGAGCTGGCTGAAGTGAGGTCTTTGAACTGAAGCAGTGTGTGTGAATCCTGCAGGAACACACAGGTCACGTGGTTTTATTCTTAGAGTCAGTTTGAGGGCACAGTCGGTTCAACTTTTATGGGTGGAAAGTACATCCTCCTCACCTACCTTCCCTGCCAGAAAAGCATCATTAAAATGTAAGAGAGAATTTTTGGTAGAAACAATGAAACCAGATCATGTACCAGTCTTCGGTCTTGTCTTATTCTCCCTGTATCTTCACCATCAACATGGATAATAAATGGCACATGTTTTCTGCATACCCTTAGAAGGAATACCTTTGGACGAAAGCTTTGGAAACTGTGAAAAACTTGCGTGTTTGTGAGAAGCTCCGAATTCCAGGGCCCTTGATCCCCACTTCTCTGCTCTTTATCTCATTACACTTTTTGTGTCCTATGCGGGCTAAATCGCTCTGTTTTGTCTGACTCTTTGTGACTGTAGCCCTCCAGGCTCCTCTGTCCATGGGATTCTCCAGGCAAGACTGGAGTGGGTTGCCATGCCCTCCTCCAGTGTATCTTCCCAACCCAGGGATCGAACCTGCGTCTCTTGTTTCTCCTGCATTGGCATGCTGGTTCTTTACCACTCATGCCATCTGGGAAGCCTTTTATGTCCTGTGGCACATAATTATAGCTTTCTAATAACAAATCAGTACTTAATGCAGAAAATACTGAAAACATAGCTAAAGAAAACAGAATTCATCCTTACCATGACTCACATGTGGGAAAAATGAACATTTTAGCATATTTCTTCTGGTCTTTTTTTCTGCACACATGTGTTTATTGCAGGCCTTCAACATGGTGATGTAGGAGTTAGAAATTCTCCTATTTTATTCCTTAAATGCTTGGACTCACTCTCTCTCTCTCAGTTCTCTTTATAGGAAAGGATTTTCAATGTCTTGAAGTTTCACTTGGGAGGAAGGTTCTGCCCCTTACTGAAGACAACAATATGCCCCTTAGTGACACCCACAGCACAACTATTTCTACCATCGAAAAGTCCGTGAAATCACATCTCACCCAGACTTCTGAACCATCTTTGAAAATTTTGCAATCAATGCAGTCTGACACTTAATAGGAGCAAAGGTGAAAAGCAGGGCAGGGCGAACTGTTAATACAATGCCCAGAGCTACTCAGGGTCAGGAGAGCTGGGAAATGGTGTGAGTTGGCAATGGAAGACATTGTGGCTTTTATAGAACTGTGCGATTGCACATAGTATGATTAATAAATAGCTGTGTGCTGAGTCAACTGAGTCGTTGCTGCAGGGAAGAGAAACAAATGAATCCTCACAGGTTATATTTTGTCTGGGGAGTGAGGGTTAAACTGGGCATGAACTCACAGAATGTCTAATACCTCCTTCCCACTCCCAAGGGGGATTTAGGAAGGAAGAGAAATGCCCAAGCAAATACTTGATGGTGGCAATTGCAGGGAGAGTTCTGGCATTTCTTTTCTTTACCATTAACTTGTATTTCAGAAAGACCAAGGGCTTTCTTAAAGGGCCAATCAGCCCTGTACATAAGAACTATATCTAAGAAATTGCACCGAGACTATAATATTTAAGCTTGAAACAGCTCTGCAAAGACACATTTATTTCTAAATTAAACATTCTTTTAAAACATTAAGAAAATTTTTTATTGGAAATAGTTGCTTTACAATGTTGTGTTACTTTCTGCTATACAGCCAAGTGAATCAGCCATCAGTTCAGTTCAGTTGCTCAGTCGTGCCCGACTCTTTGCGACCCCATGGCTTGCAGCACACCAGGCCTCCCTGTTCATTACCATCTCTTGGAGTTGACTCAAACTCACGTCCATCGAGTCCGTGATACCATCCAGCCATCTCATCCTCGGTCGTCCCCTTCTCCTCCTGCCCCCAATCCCTCCCAGCATCAGAGTCTTTTCCAATGAGTCAACTCTTCTCATGAGGTGGCCAAAGTACTGGAGCTTCAGCTTTAGCATCATTCCTTCCAAAGAAATCCCAGGGTTGATCTCCTTCAGAATGGACTGGTTGGATCTCCTAGTACACATATATCCCATTTTTTGGATTTCCTTCCCATTTAGGTCACCACAGAGCTTTGAGTTGAGTTCCCTGAGCTACACAGTAGATGCTCATTAATTATCTATTTTGTGCATAATATCAATAGTGTATATATGTCAATCCCAGTCTCCCAATTCATCTCCACCCTTTCTGTGGAATGGATAAAGGAGATGTGGCACATACATACAGTGGAGTATTACTCAGCCATAAAACTTTTTTTAATTTTAGAAAAGAATTAGGAAATCAGTTCAGTTCGGTTCAGTCGCTCAGTCATGTCTGACTCTTTGCGACCCCATGAATCACAACACGCCTGGCCTCCCTGTCCATCACCAACTCCCGGAGTTCACTCAGACTCAAGTCCGTCAAGTCAGTGATGCCATCCAGCCACCTCATCCTCTGTCGTCCTCTTCTCCTCCTGCCCCCAATCCCTCTCAGCATGAGTCTTTTTGAAGAGGAACTAAAAAGCCTCTTGATGAAAGTGAAAGTGGAGAGTGAAAAAGTTGGCCTAAAGCTCAACAATTAGGAAATAGAGAATTTAAAAACTCTCATCATCGACTTTTCGACAATAACCACCACTGCTAATACTTTTATACACTTCTGCTCTCTCTGCTCCCAGCTCTTTTTCTCTTTGCTTTGTGGATATTTTTAATTTCTTACTGTGGTCATTGTAAAGTGTGGAGCTTTGAAAAGTGAAAGTGAAAGTGGCTTAACCATGTCCAACTATTTGCGACCCCATGAACTGTAGCTCACCAGTCTCCACTGTCCATGGAATTCTTCAGGCAAGAATACTGGAATGGGTAAACATTCCCTTCTCCATGGGATTTTCTTGACCTAAGGGTCGCACCCAGGTCTTCTGCATTATAAACAGATTCTTTACTCTTTGAGCCACCAGGGAAGCCCCTTGTCTTATAAATCATGTTTCGGTGAACATCCTTATAGCTAACTAAGTCTGCCTGGAACCTAAATTACTCCTTTGGGTATGCATCCAGCAAGAGCAGGATTTGGTAAAGTGGTATATATATTTAAGATGCGTCACAGAGCACCACACTGATGTACAGAGATGTAGGTATGCAACATGTACTACTTTTACACACCTGATTTCTCTTTTACTCAGCCTTTATGAACACTTCCTGATTTGATGTCAAGGCAAAACTACAAAGCACTACTATATTTCAATTTTTACTTTTTTCATTATATAATGAAATAAAAAACTAGTTTTCATTTTCTAATTGCACACTTAAATCTCTTCTTCACTGAATTGCCTCTTCATGTCAGTTCCACACTCCCTTCCTCATTTTGGGAGTTCTTTTTGTTATAGAGTAACATTAAAAATTTTTAAATTGAAATTTAATTTACCATAGTGTGTTTCAAGTATACAGCAAAGTGGTTCAATTATACACACACACACACACAGACACACACATATTTTTTCAGATTCTTTTCGAATATAGGTCATTTTAAGATACTGAGTATAATTCCCTATGCTGTATGGTAGGATTGTTGTTTACCTAGTTTATATATAGTAGTGTGTACATGTTAATTCCCAGACTCCTAATTTATTTTCCCCACTCTGCTATCCTCTTTTGTAGCAGTAAGTTTGTTTTCTGTTTGTGAGTCTATTTCTGTTTTGTAAATAAGTTCACTTGTATCATTTTTTTTTTTTAGATTCCATATGTAAGTGATATATGATATTTGTGTTCCTCTGACTTATTTAATATGATAATCTCTTTGATAATCTCTTATTTAATATGATAATCCACTTTGCAAATGACATTATTTCATTTTTATTCCCTAGTGGCTCAGATGGTAAAGCGTCTGTCTACAATGTGGGAGACCTGGGTTCGATCCCTGGGTTGGGAAGATTCCCTGGAGAAGGAAACGGCAACTCACTCCAGTACTCTTGCCTGGAAAATCCCATGGACGAAGGCGCTTGGTGCAAGCTACTGTCCATGGGGTCGCAAAGAGTCGGGCACGACTGAGTGACTTCACTCAGTATTCCATTTGTCTGTCTGTCTATATCATCTTCTTTACCTGTTCCACTGTTGATGGACAGTTAGGTTGCTTCCATGTCTTGGCTATTGTAAATGGTGCTACAGCGAACACTGGGGTGCCTGTATCTTTGAATTATGATTTTCTCTGGATATATGCCCAGGAGTGGGATTGCAGAATCATATGGTAACTCTATTTTTAGTTTTTTAAGGAACCTCCATACTGTTCTCAAGTAATGTTTTTTAATATCTGGCAGACATTTGAATGCATTTGCATTAAGCTACATAAAATACACCGCTGCAAATTTCATATTTAAGAAAGGTAAGAGCACTTGTGAATGGGAGTGCAAGAGACAGACCCGAAGAAGAGAACATTTAGGAACTGTCTGGAAGTTTTTAGAACTGATACTTAAATACATTTTCCTAAAAGAAATATGCATGTAGAAAAATGCTTATATCATAAATTAAACAGTTCAGTGATTTTCACAAACCAAACGTATGTGTGAAACCGGCGCCAAGCCCTTGAAACAGATGGTCACCAGCATCTTAGAGCCTGCATATCTGACTTATCAGCGTGGACTACTTGTAGCTGTTTTTGTATTTTACACATTTGTTACTTGGCTTCTCCTTTCTTGCTCTATATTATATTTACAGGATTCATTCACGTGTTGTGTAGTTCATTCACCTTGTTTTGTGGTGAATGTGCCACAGTTTATGAATCCTTCCTACCACTGATGGGCACTGGCAGTTTTGAATGTTTGGTTACAAATGGTGCCTCTATATGTATTCTAGTACATATGTTTCAGCACACTTGGTGTTGGGAGTAGAGCTGACATTTTAACAAACTTTCATGGGTCCACATCCTTCTTTTGTCTTCTCCACCTACCTCTCTTAAGCCAAGTACAGAACAGCATGGACTTGAAATGAATGTTTTTCTGTTTTGTCTTTTCTTGTAGTCACCCTTTTAGTAAGGATGCGAGTAATGAAGTTCTGTTAACAAGATACTGATATAAATTGTGGATAATGACTGTTGGCTTCAGCCTGGGCTCTCATCTCTCTGTGAAGCATTACATTTTCCATCCTGTTATTTTCTTCTTCATCAGTTCTTGACTCATTCTAGTAAATGGGAGGGTCAAATTGTCTGAAGAGGAAAGAGTTTTTTAATGTATTGGTCTTACAAGCAACCTTTCTTGGTTTACTAGTTTAATGAAAACCACATCTTTGGGGCAAGGCCATGTGCATGCATGAGTTGAGGTTGAGATGTCCCAAATCAAGATCACACTGTTGTGTGATCTTCTGGTAGAATTAAATAAAAGGCATTAAAAAAATTTATAGCCGCCTTTTACCAGCTTTATGTCTGATTTTTTTTTTTCTCTCTCTAGATTCTTTGGCTGACATGAGTTTTGAAGTTCTGCCATATTCACTTATCAGCCTGTGGCAAATGCAGTCCTACCAGAGTAAGATGAAAGGCTGAGAATTTAAAAAAAAAAAAAAAAATCCATGTGCTACATAAAAATGGCCTATCCTTTTAAGGAATTGGCAGAGTTACTTTATTTCCCCCACCCTTCACTTGCTGTCTCTCTCCCTCCTTTTATTTATCTGAATGTATGGAGAAAGGTTAAATTCTTTTTTTTTTTAAACCATTGTTCAATTTCTTTATTATTATTTTTGTTTATATCTTGGCCATACCACTTGGCATGCAGGATCTTAGTTCCCTGACCAGGGATCGAATCTGTGCCCCCAGCAGTGGAAGTGCAGCGTCCTTACCACTGAACTGCCAAGGAATTCCTGAGAGAGGTTAAATTCTTAATTTGTTTTTGTTATTCTTCAACCCATCAATTTTATGTATAGTCATCAGTACTTTCCAAAACCTGTCTAACCTAGCAATTCATTGTCTCAAGGCGGGCCGTTTGTTGGGTGTCTTTCCAATTTTATTGGTATCTCTATGAAATATGAATCACTTTGTATCTCTCTCATCTATGTGACTAAATGTTCATCTCCACAGAAACTCCCTTGAAATGAGAATTGAATGCATCAAAAATCTCAGCCAGGTCTGTGATAGGGTAGTTCATGCCCGGCTTTCCTTGCCCTTTTGTCTGTTTGCTTGTTTTCATTCTCCTTGCTTTAGTGTCCTCAGTGTTTTATCTGCCACTCAAGGATACTATCCTTAAATTGATGAATAGCAAGATAATATTCTTAATTGATAATACAGCAACAGTTTTAAAAAAAAAGTGAAAATGAAAGTTAGTTGTATCTGATCCTTTGTGACCCCATGAACTGTAACCCACCAGCCTCCTCTGCCCATGGGATTCTCCAGGCAAGAATTCTGGGGTGGGTTGCCATTCCCTTCTCCAGGGGATCTTCCCAACCCAGGGAATGAACACAGGTCTCCTGCAGTGCAGGCAGATTCTTTACCATTTGAGCCACGAGGGAAGCCCAGCAACAGTAAACGGGGGCTTAAAAATCAGAGCCAACGCCTGGCCAAAGGCAGTGACCCCCCTCTGTTGTTCACTCCTGTGTCTGCCACCCCACCCTGATTTAGAGCTGTGTTTTCACTTTGGGCATTTTGTTTCTTGAGATTCTGTTGTCAAGGCCCACATGGACACCCCAGTGTCCTTTCCCCTGGGTCTTGATTCTAATCAGAGAGATGCTGCTACTGCCAGCCCTGGAAACAACAGCACTATAAGACACTACCTGCAAGTCCCACCCCATTTATTCAATTATTTATTCCTCCCCAGAATGATGCTCTAGTGCCTGCAGTATGCTAGGCAGAAGAGATACCACAGTTAACAGGATTCAGCCACTGCTCTCAAGGAACTTATCTTCTAGTGCTAGAGATGTACAAGTAAATAGCTTATCATAGAAAAGTGTGAGAAATGCCTTACAGACATTGGGTGGAGAGTGGAACAGCCTCAGAGGATGGGCAAGGAGAGGCCTGAAGGTGGTTTCTCTCACTCGGAGCCCAGGAAGTTTGGAGTTGATTGTGTAGAAACTTGAATTTCCTGCAAGGTTTGTGAGCAGAGAAGCGACAGGTGTTTCTAGAAGATTTTTAAGGATTGGAGTGAGGATTACCAGGACTTTTAACATTGCTTCAGTTTTCAGAAATCCCTGAAAAGTTTGCTTTTGCACTTTGGAAATTAAAATTGAATATGGCGACTTCCCTGGTGGCTCAAATGGTAAAGCATCTGCCTACAATGCGGGAGACCCAGGTTCAATTCCTGGGTCAGGAAGGTCCCCTGCAGAAGGAAATAGCAACCCACTCCAGTGCTCTTGCCTGGAAAATCCCATGGACAGAGGACCCTGGTAGGCTACAGTCCATGGGGTTGCAAAGAGTCAGACAAGACTGAGCAACTTCACTTTCTTTTCACATGCAATTTTAGGATTCACAAAGTTTATTTCCTAGTTCTTTGTATTTTCTTCTATGGTTTGAAGTTTCTTTGTAAGACTGGGTTTTCCTTTTTTGACTGAGTTTTTCAGAATGTTAGGCTGCTCAGTAATTTTACGGAATCTACATGTTCTCTTTTAAAGTAGCCTTTTAGATGTTTTTTCCTGCAGTCAGCTGGGCAGAACGCAAAAGAAGTTCAAAACTTGGTATCACCAGTAACTAGGTTTCAATGAGCCTAGGCCTAGGCCTGGCATAAGTAAGGAAGGAGACTATCCCCTCTGCCTCCTGCCCCACTCTCCACTCCACCCTACCCCCATCATATACTAGCAGTGTGTTTTGATTTAATGACATGATACATTGTATAGCATTTTATTAGCTTTGTATAGCATCATATAAGATACATTTTATATCTTCATGACCTGGTCATTGAAATTAAGCTATTGCATAACCTCTGCGTTCTCATTTTCCAGGGTTTATGTGGAAAAATGATTCCGTATTTGGGTTTTAGGAATAACGCAATGGCACCCACTCCAGTACTCTTGCCTGGAAAATCCCATGGACGGAGGAGCCTGATAGGCTCCTGGCAGTCCATGGAGTTGCTAAGAGTCAGACACGTNACTGTAACCCACCAGCCTCCTCTGCCCATGGGATTCTCCAGGCAAGAATTCTGGGGTGGGTTGCCATTCCCTTCTCCAGGGGATCTTCCCAACCCAGGGAATGAACACAGGTCTCCTGCAGTGCAGGCAGATTCTTTACCATTTGAGCCACCAGGGAAGCCCAGCAACAGTAAACGGGGGCTTAAAAATCAGAGCCAACGCCTGGCCAAAGGCAGTGACCCCCCTCTGTTGTTCACTCCTGTGTCTGCCACCCCACCCTGATTTAGAGCTGTGTTTTCACTTTGGGCATTTTGTTTCTTGAGATTCTGTTGTCAAGGCCCACATGGACACCCCAGTGTCCTTTCCCCTGGGTCTTGATTCTAATCAGAGAGATGCTGCTACTGCCAGCCCTGGAAACAACAGCACTATAAGACACTACCTGCAAGTCCCACCCCATTTATTCAATTATTTATTCCTCCCCAGAATGATGCTCTAGTGCCTGCAGTATGCTAGGCAGAAGAGATACCACAGTTAACAGGATTCAGCCACTGCTCTCAAGGAACTTATCTTCTAGTGCTAGAGATGTACAAGTAAATAGCTTATCATAGAAAAGTGTGAGAAATGCCTTACAGACATTGGGTGGAGAGTGGAACAGCCTCAGAGGATGGGCAAGGAGAGGCCTGAAGGTGGTTTCTCTCACTCGGAGCCCAGGAAGTTTGGAGTTGATTGTGTAGAAACTTGAATTTCCTGCAAGGTTTGTGAGCAGAGAAGCGACAGGTGTTTCTAGAAGATTTTTAAGGATTGGAGTGAGGATTACCAGGACTTTTAACATTGCTTCAGTTTTCAGAAATCCCTGAAAAGTTTGCTTTTGCACTTTGGAAATTAAAATTGAATATGGCGACTTCCCTGGTGGCTCAAATGGTAAAGCATCTGCCTACAATGCGGGAGACCCAGGTTCAATTCCTGGGTCAGGAAGGTCCCCTGCAGAAGGAAATAGCAACCCACTCCAGTGCTCTTGCCTGGAAAATCCCATGGACAGAGGACCCTGGTAGGCTACAGTCCATGGGGTTGCAAAGAGTCAGACAAGACTGAGCAACTTCACTTTCTTTTCACATGCAATTTTAGGATTCACAAAGTTTATTTCCTAGTTCTTTGTATTTTCTTCTATGGTTTGAAGTTTCTTTGTAAGACTGGGTTTTCCTTTTTTGACTGAGTTTTTCAGAATGTTAGGCTGCTCAGTAATTTTACGGAATCTACATGTTCTCTTTTAAAGTAGCCTTTTAGATGTTTTTTCCTGCAGTCAGCTGGGCAGAACGCAAAAGAAGTTCAAAACTTGGTATCACCAGTAACTAGGTTTCAATGAGCCTAGGCCTAGGCCTGGCATAAGTAAGGAAGGAGACTATCCCCTCTGCCTCCTGCCCCACTCTCCACTCCACCCTACCCCCATCATATACTAGCAGTGTGTTTTGATTTAATGACATGATACATTGTATAGCATTTTATTAGCTTTGTATAGCATCATATAAGATACATTTTATATCTTCATGACCTGGTCATTGAAATTAAGCTATTGCATAACCTCTGCGTTCTCATTTTCCAGGGTTTATGTGGAAAAATGATTCCGTATTTGGGTTTTAGGAATAACGCAATGGCACCCACTCCAGTACTCTTGCCTGGAAAATCCCATGGACGGAGGAGCCTGATAGGCTCCTGGCAGTCCATGGAGTTGCTAAGAGTCAGACACGTTTGAGCAACTTCACTTTCACTTTTCACTTTCATGCATTGGAGAAGAAAATGGCAACCCACTCCAGTGTTCTTGCCTGGAAAATCCCAGGGACAGGGGAGCCTGGTGGGCTGCCGTCTACCGGGTTGCACAGAGTCAGACTGAAGTGACTTAGCAGCAGCAGCAGCAGCAATATGTATTTCTGAGGGGATATTTTTAAAAGTAATTAAATAGAAGTCCTCCTAGCCCCCATGAAATCCTTGATGCTTTTGCAAGTTATTTTAACTTATAAAACCTTCAAATAGAACACATAGCAAGATGGTTCAGATTGGATGAACAAGTATTTTATGACAACTTTTGGTGGTTTCTGTGGTTTCTATAGTACGGTTGTGCTAAAACCAAAGATTTTCTACTGATTTACCATCTTTCAGGAACTGCAGTCTTACTTCCTTCATCATTTCATTATTGCTTTCTTGCAGTAATAAAACTGCTCCTAGAATGTAGAGTTTCATTGCATAACCTAAACCTTTTTTAGATTTCTAAAATGCATTGTAACACAGAAGTATATAACCATATTAAAACACCACTTTTCAAAACTTTGTAGTGTTAGTGTATGTATAAGATCTTTTAGTGATTATTTTCTGTTTGTACTATTCAATTAGAACTTACCTTTTTACATGTACTTTGATGTTTCTCCTCTCAATGAATTTCAGGTTCATCCAGGTAAGCCCATTAAATGAATTTACAAAGTCCTGGAATATTCACATTTTGGAGTCATTCAAATTTATTTATTTGTTTGAAGTATAGTTGATTTTACAATATTGTGTTGGTTTCAGGCATATGGCAAAATGATTCAGTTATATGCATATATATATATAACATATAAATGTTGCAGTAAGTTTTAATTTTTAATTTAAGTTTATAAGCTTATTATGTTTAATAAGTTTTCACTATTTTTTCAGATTCTTTTCCATTATAGATTGTTGTAAGATATTGAATATAACTTCTTATGCTCCATACTGATTCTTCTTTTTTATCTGTTTTATTTATAGTACTATGTATCTGTTAATCCCAAGCTCCTAATGTATCCTTCCCCTCTTCTTTCCCATTTGGTAACCATAAATTTGTTTTCTGTGTTTGTGAATCTGTTTCTGTTTTGTAAATTGGTTCACATTCAAACTTAAAAAATAGAAAAAGATAGGTACACAAAGCTTGCTTGAAAGAGTGAGTGGAAGATAGTGTTGAAGCATCAGCACAGAGAGGAAGCTATTAAAATGGCCAAAGGACAGTTCTTGGAAACCTTACAGACAATTCAGGAGTCAAGTGCAAACCATGGAAGGTCAAGAAAAAGAGATACCGAGGAGACTTCCCTGGAAGTCCAGTGGTTAAGACTTCACCTTCCAGTGCAGGGGATGTGGGTTCGATCCCTGGTCTGGGAACTAAGATCCCACATGCCTCATGGCTAAAAAACCAGAACACACACACAACAGAAGCAATGTTGTAACTAATTAAAGACTTCTAAAAAGGACCACATCAAAAAAAAAAAAAAAGAGAGAGAGAGAGACACTGGGGTCAGGAGAGTTTATAATTTGTTCAGTGGTAAGATAGATACAGAAGGGAGATGGTGTATTGGATGGAGGTGGTGCTGGGTCCAACAAAGATATTGATAGAGAAAAGTTGAATCAGAAAGAGGCAGTTACGTGGCAAAGGCGAGCTGGTGATGAGGATGAGCACTTCTTGCTGGCACTGGGAGGGGTGTGACAGTGAAGGCTGGTAGAGCACTCTATTGTGGGCAGACAAGGAGCAGAATGAGAGGACAGGCGAGTGCACAGAGATACATACCTGTCTTGGTTTTATTCAGAGTAATTTATGAAGCCCTTGGCGAGGAAGACCATGGCCACCTCTTACAGAAAGAGGTCAGTGTTGCATAGAATCAGTGCTTGGATGGCAGATCTGAAATTTGTGAATACTGTTGTTATTGGATAGATTGGTGGTGTAGCTTTGAAGGTTAGTTTGAAAATATAAAACAAAATGATTCCTTCTTCCTTTTATGGACCATGCCTCCCCAGAAGTTCAGAGCCAATAATGCATAGGAAGGAAGACAAATAAAAATGACCTTCCTTGCTTTGTGAGGCTGGCTGCTTGAGAGCCCGGGAGAGTCCGCTTCTCCTTGGCTTGAAGTTGCAGTGGTTGCTAACATTTTGTTGAAAGAACTGTGAGATGCGTTCACTTTATAGGGAGGGGATGTTACATTTGTTAGCTGGACCGTATGAGAATTTTTTTCCTTTCCTTACAAATGATAGAATAGACTAAAGAGACCCAATAGAATTAATAAAATTGTCAAGCACAATAAAAACGCCTGGATTATGTGACTTGGTTGCTGTTTCCTCCAACTCTTCTTGAGGGCTTTAGTAGAGCCGGACCCAGCCATGAAAGGAGGATGGAAGAATTTTTATCTGAATGGCTTGGCAGGAAACGTCAGGTTTTTCTGCCAAGAAATTGGAATTTCCACTTATGTCAGCAAGATGTGAATTAAAAAAGAAAGAAAAGTGCAAAAAGAAATAAACAAAAACCACACAGGTGCCTTTAAACCCAAGGTGCAAGGTTTTGGAGTCTCAGAGTCATGATGAATACTGTGCTGTTGAGTTGAATGTATCCCTGAGGGGGTTGGAGGAGGTTGACCAGCATCTTTGAAAGTTTGAAGTGCAGAGAAGACTTAGCTAAAACTTTCTTAAACCGGATCTTGTCCAAACCTCCTTCAAGAATGTCCGCTTGATATACGTGCCCACATCCAACAGCTAAAGAAATCCCCTTTCCTGTTCAGTAGCCTCCCCTGACACTGACTTAACTGTTCATTGGTCCACTTCACCAACCCTGTTTCAAGGATGGAGACTCAGATGTGGATGCATCCATGTGCATCCAGTGTGGGTAATGGCTGATCTTGACCAGTTTGCATTCTTTGTGTTGACTTGGTCAGCCCTAAACCTCCTGGATGCAATTCTTCACACAGGTTGCATAAAAACTCTCTCGGTACCCTGATTAAGCTTGCTTTTGCCTTTTAAAAGCTATTTATTTTTATTTATTTATTTGGTTATGCCAGGTCTTAGTTGCAGCATGCAGGATCTTTAGTTGTAGTATGTGAACTCTTAGTTAGGGGATCTAGTTCCCTCACCAGGGATCGAACCTGGACTTCTTGCACTGGGGGAGCATGTTGTCTTAGCCACTGGGCCACCAGAGAAGTCCTCGCTTTTGCCTTTTGTTCATGAGATTCCTAATGTGCCTTTTGTTCATGAGATTCCTAATGTGGTGGGAACAGGAAGTCACAAGACTGAATACTTGCAGGTTTCTCCTCTACCCTTGTTAACAAAAATATTGATACATGCCTGTCTGGGTTGTCCTGCCTTCAAAAACAGATCATTGTGGATTAAATCTGATTCAGCAGAAGGTACCTTCTCTTGTATTTAAAAAAGGCACATTGAGTAGCTTGATGTGGGAAATGGCCTCTGTCACCTTCAGCTGCCGGGAGATTGTGACACGTTTGACCGATAGGTACTTATTTAAATGTTTTGTGATTGTTTTGAAAAGAACAGAACTCAAACAACTGCAGACACACCTCAAGCTGGATATGGAGACTGATCTTTAATCACACACATCTCAGATTGTATATTTAAAATTCATTATATAACACTGAGAGAGGAAACAGTCAGGAAATGTTTTCTATCTTTAAGCTTATAAGGAAAGACAAAATCTACCTTTCCTCACTGTATAAATGGTCAGGTTTAGAATTATAGGGAACTAATTTAATTGCCAACTCACTGACTTGTGACTTTGGGGAACTTCCTTTTTCTAAGCAAGTTTCCTTCATCTGTAAATGAAGGATGATGTTAGTAACCACCTTAAGGTTCGGAAAACTCACTGCTAGTGTTTTGAATGGTGCTGCCTTATTGTTGGTATGTATTTCTCAGGTGCGCTTCATCAGTTCGCTGATGGGTGTCCCCAAGCTGGCTAAATCAGGGGATGGCACACTTTTTCTGGAAAGGACTAGCTAGTAAATATTTTAGAATTTGCAAGGGCCCTTTGGTCTCTGTCATACCCAACTCTGCACTTATAAGGAGAAAGCTGCCATAGACAATATGAAAATGAATAACCCTGGCTGGGTTCCCATAAGACTTTATTCATGGACACAGAAATTTGAACTTTACATACTTTTCATGTGTCATGAAACATTCCTCTTCTTTTGATTTTTTTCAGCCTTTGAAAAACTGTATAATCCAGTCTTAGTACACTGGCCATACAGAAACAAAACAGGAAGTGGGTTTAAGATGCCAACAGTCATCCTAGGAGAATTTCCCTGATCATTTTTAGTAAACACTGCTCGTGGAGAAACAGCACATGGATTTCTTGGGAAGATTCAAGTATCTCAAGTCACTGTAGCAAACCAAGTAGAGAAGAGATTGATATTTTCTATGCAAATTTCAAGTAGGCATACTTCGTTGTTTAATGTTGTTTATGGGCCCGATCCAAGATACATTTATTTATTTATTTATATTAAAATTTTTTTTAAATTATTATTTATTTATTTATTTTTTTTACTTTATTCTACTTTACAATACTGTATTGGTTTTGCCATACATCGACATGAATCCATCACAGGTGTATACGAGCTCCCAATCCTGAATCCCCCTCCTACCTCCCACCCCACATTGTCTCTCTGGATCATCCCCGTGCACCAGCCCCAAGCATCCTGCATCCTGCATCGAACATAGACCGGCGCCTCATTTCTTACATGATAGTATACATGCTTCAATGCCATTCTCCCCAATCATCCCACCCTCTCCCTCTCCCTCAGAGGCCAAAAGTCCGTTCTATACGTCTGTGTCTCTTTTGTTGTCTCACATACAGGGTCATCATTACTATCTTTCTAAATTCCAAATATATTTGTCAGTAAATAGGTGAAAGAGATGGCCAGTTAAATTATAGGTCGTTAACTTGGATCCTCTTTGTGGCTGTGAAGCAGCAATTATTTGCTCCCAAGACATCTAGCCTGGCTCTTGGTGAATGTGCACAGCGGTTTGTTCCCTTACAGTTTTTTCTGTATGATCCCATCTTTTCCCCTAGGAATCTGTGAGAAGTTGGGTGGAGTAGATTGGTGATGGCTTATTTTGAATAAGGGGAAGCAGCAGCTCAGAGAAATTTTATGACTTTGCCTGAAGTTCAACCGATGCAGCAATAGAATCAGCCTTGGAAACTCAGCAACTACCTCCGAACCCACTTACATCCCACCATTCTGCTTTGCACAATTATTAAACAGATAATGAGGAAATTAGTGCTGGTACCTGGCATTCATAAATGCCATAATTTATAAAGATCCTTATCATATTTTGTTTAACCCTCAGGAAATACTGGCAAGTGAGCAGAGCAAGTTTTATTGTCTGCCTGTTAAGTGAGGCAACTGACAATCTGGTGTATTTTATAAGTTACTCAGGGTCACACACCGATAAAGCACTGGAGGCAAGTCTGGTCCTTAAGTTTTCTAGCTCCTTTTATTATACCAAGCTGCCTTATTATATATACGATATGGCAGTTGATGTCATTAATATCCAAACATTAAAAAATAAATTGAAAAAGAAATAACACCCTGCCCTGGTTCCAGCCCCTGGCAGTGATTTTTAAGTAGAGGTTTGTGTTATGAGATTTGTTTTTGCTTTCAGAATGCTGCGTGTGCCTCCTGTAAAAGGTTGAATTAAATGCTTTTATTTTTGGTAAGTGGCCCATGTAAGTTTATTATTTATTTATTTTGGTACTTTTTGCTCCAGCTCCTTTGCCTAAACGAAGCACTGCTGCAATTTTATTGCATACCTCATTATTAAAAGAAATTGAAAAGACGCTTGTTAGTTTTAACATTGCATGGATGAAAATCTATCTGGCACTTTTAGGAACAGTTACAATTCCTAATAGTGCATTTTAAGAAGGGATCTGGTTTTGTTCTTGATTAAGAAAAGAGAGAAGACTTTCTGAAATTTGCTATAATTCGATTATCATCTTTCTTGGGGAGGAGGTCTCTTGCTCACTGTGACCCTGGTTTTATTGACTCGTTCCGCATTCTTTCCAGCCTGTGGGAGGGGAAGTATGCTCTGGGGCTGCATGAAGGACTTTTGTTTGTTGGTAAATAATCCAAGCAAAGCTGCTTCCAAAGGCGAGTTTTCCTCTCTTCTCTATTAACCATATGCTTCTTTAACTATTGGACATATGCCCCTTTCCATAAACTACATGCAGCTTAAACTGTTGGAGCTATTGTTAACTTGAACACAAACCAAAGACTTAGATGCCTTCTGGCATGTAAGTCTGTAATACAATCCCCCCAAAGATGGTGGTAAATATTCCTTTGCCTAAATAGCTTTTCAGAATCTGGAGACACTGGATAAGGGATCATTTGATTACAGACTAAAGTAGCCTTTCCTGATAACTTTTATAGGAAGGGGTAGAATAATTTTAACACTGATCATCTTCACCTGTCCCTCTAAAGGAATGCCAAGCAAACCAGTGTTCAGCTTTCATGACCTTTGTAGTAGACACTTTGCAGGGGTTAATCATCATTTATGATATTGATAGATGAGAAAGTCCTGCTGACTTGTCCACTTACCTGAAGGATGGCTTGAAGTGGGTTGTTTAGACTTATTGAGCCTCAGGGTATTTACCTGAATAACTGGGTGCCAGGACTGCACACCTGGCAGACTGTGAGCAGCCAATGGGATGAATGCCTTTGCACTTGGCATATGACCTGGCGTTCAGTCCGAGCTCAGTGAGTGGGAGCAGTAGCCGTGGCAGTAACGATCATTTCTAATGCACTTTCCTTTTAAAAATTATTTTATTTTTTCTAACGCGCTTTTCTTTTGTACCTTTCAGGGGATGACCTGGCGAAAGCTGGTTTGGCAGGAAGGGACATTAGGGCATGTTAGGGATGTACTTGTTGGAAGGTGCTTGTGTATAGTACAAAATAATTAAAAATAGTCTTATAACTTGAAGTAAGTGAATTTACATAAAGCCCAATATCATTGTAAGGTCTTACTAATATGTGTAAAAATAGCCTAGCAAGCACTTATAGTTTTAAGAGGTGGGATAAATAGTTTAAAATAAGACTACAGGACTATAGGAGATAAAATAAGATTATAGGAGAGAAACTCATGGGATAATTTTTCAATGTATGTATACTTAATTTGGACTTCTCTAGAGAATTATTGTAAAGGTCATACTTAGGATAGAATTAAAACCAAGAGTAAAAGAAATCAGCTATTTCTGCACTCTAATATTCTTGAGAAGTACAGAACCATAAAGGAAAAACATTGCATAGAAATATTTCATGCTCTCTTGGTGCATTTTTTAAAACTTAAAAAATGTATAGAAATAATTATATATTTGTTTTCCACCTTCCCCTCCTCCAAAAATTTGACTTCTTAAAAAACTTGAAAGCATAGTAGTCAGGTGGGTGAGTGGACTCTGAATTCCATTGCGGGCTCTGCCTCTTTCTAGCTGTGTTTTCTTGGATAAATAAACCTCACTTTTTGTATCTGTATAATGAGAAGTACAAAAGTATTTACCTCATAGGATTGGCTTGTAACACCTTAGAAAAGTACTTAACACTCAGTAAAATTCTTTCCTATATTCATTAAGATCCTTGATTCACTGTATTTCATAACAATATTCCATCCGAAGATAATGGACTTTAATTTTGTTACCTAGTTTTCCATATTATAAATAACACCGTGATGAATATCCTTGAAAAGAAATTGTCTTCTTTTCTACTTTTTTCTCCTTAAGATAGAGCCTGGAAGTGGATTTATGGAAATATTTTGATAGTGTGAGAAAGTGACTTGCCCACCATATCCCCTCCCAACTCTCAGTATTACCCCTTTTGCAGTTTTAAAGTAACATCCCTCATTGGGGTACAAGATTTATTAGCAAAGGTGGGTAAGTTCCTTTAGGGTAATAGCTAGTCTGAAGTGTGTAGCCAAACCTAGTCTGCTGCCTGTTTTTGTGCAGCTCATGAACGTAAGGATAGCTCTTTACATTTTTAAATATGATGTGAAAATTACATGAAATTCAGATTTCTGTGTTTATAAATGGAGCATGGGGACACCGCCATGCCCACTGGTTTATGTCTTGTCTGTGGCAGCTTTTATGCTGCAGCAGGGTTTGGTGGTTGTGAAGCTCCCAGACACATGCTTTAGGGCACTTCTGCTGCTGCTAAGTCGCTTCAGTCATGTCCAACTCTTCCACAACTGCACGGACTGTAGCCCACCAGGCTCCTCTGTCCATGGGATTCTTCAGGCAAGACTACTGGATTGGGTTGCTATGCCCTCCTCCAGGGAATCTTCCCAACCCAGGGATTGAACCTATGTCTCTTACATCCCCTTCTTTGGCAGGTGGGTTCTTTAGCACTAGTCCACCTGGGAAGTCTTAGGGCGTTGATCACAATTCAAATTTATTTTATATATCTTGTCACTGAGTAAGGA
This sequence comes from Neotragus pygmaeus, assembly GCA_006410875.1. NCBI lineage: Eukaryota > Metazoa > Chordata > Mammalia > Artiodactyla > Bovidae > Neotragus > Neotragus pygmaeus. The sequence continues at coordinate 79,189 of SJYV01050606.1, read as the reverse complement.
AGTCCAAGAGCCAGATCTTTAAGTAGGAGCTTTAAAGTCTGACTGCCTGGGTTCCAGGCTCTGCCCACCAAGCAGCTGTGTGTCCTGGGTAAATAGCCTACCTTCTCTGTGGCATAGTTTCCTCATCTGGCAAATGAGCAGAACAATAGTGTCTAATCAGGGTACAGCGAAGAGTAAAGCAAGACAGGCGAAGCCCTCTCGATCTCATAGTAAGCAGATGTTAGCCCTATTTCACTGGTGTGTGGTTAATGAATTTGAATTGGTCAGATGAATGAGTGAGACCAAAAAAAAAAAAACACAAAAAACTTGCATTTTGGAAAGGTAGATGAATTTGGTGTTTTATTTGTTTCCTTAATCACTTTTACTAGGACTTCTTGAGTATAAAAATACATTCCCCTGGCGTTGTGTCTGGAAACTTAGATAAAGGGCAAAAGAAAGGCCTGGCTGTGTCCTGGTTCCCAGTCTCCTGCAGAGGCTGGGTGACTGGTGTCTGCCCTGTCCACTTGGTCGGAGGAGAGGAGAGCAGCAGGGTACCAAAGCCTCCTGTCTTGTCTGTGACCATCAGCGTGGACTTTGGGGGAGATTAGGTTTTGTGACCATTCCTGCTTTTACTCATAGTTTCTGAACCACTCCTGGAAAGTGTTTCCCAAAATTTCAGACTTCCGTGGCTAAGTAACTAGAAGTAGATTTAGTTAGAAATGTGAAGAGTCAAAATGTGCTATTTTCATTTGGGTTTCTCAAATACAGGTTTCATAGCTGAGGTCAAAGTGGGCAGTGGCTAGAGGGAGCTTCTGTGGTAGAGATCTGATCTAGGCAGCACCTGGCTTGCCCAGAGGCTGAGTCAACAAAGGTGAGCACCCTTGTGTCATCCCTAATCTGGTCCCAGTGCGGGTCAAGCCTCCAGCTCCTTTCTGTACAGTCATGATATTCCCTTGATATTCAAGTGTACTCTCCAGGAGGATCTGATTCTTGCCGTAGAGTAAGCATGGTCTTTAAAATGTTATTAAAAATACAATACCACCATATGCTCAGGCTTTATTACCCAGTTTTCTAAAAAACCAAAACCAGGCAACATCAATACACCAGTTGAAGCCAGTTAAATTTGTGCTCACCCCGCCAAATTTAAAACATGGTGGAAAGTTTAGGAAATGGAACTCTGATGTTAGGGAGGGGATTGGGTGAGTGAGAACCTGGGAACCACCATTCAGAAGTGTGGCCAGCGGAGGCTGTCACACACAGAGACTTCTTTCCCTGCTTGCCTTTAAAGGAAGAGCGAGAATTCCCTGGAAGTCCAGTGGATAGGACTGTGTGCATCCACTGCAGGAAACATGGGTTTGATCCCTGGTTGGGGAACGAAGACCCCCCAGGTATGGCAGGACTGGGGGCGGCAGGGTAGCTCCAGGGCAATAGGCTTGGTCCCATTGGAGGATGCAGTCACAGCAGCTTGTGAACAGACATTCTACGATGTCTCTTATGATTGTGGGTTGTGGCTATGACTATGGGTGGTTAACTGCTCAGGCTGTAGGTGCAAAGCAAGGAAGAGAGACTCTTCATTCTTTGCTTTTAAAAGACTCAAACCGAGTTCTCAAAGAACTCTCTAATACCTAAATGTTCCTGAGACTGTTACTCGCAGATAGGCATAAATGCGCTATTAAGTGGAAGGAAAAAAAAATGGGGCCCTCCTGAGAATTTATTGTACTGCCTTTGATGTCACTAATTAACTCACTCTGTGTAAGCAGTGACTAGTAACTAATAGCAGGCTAATAGAAGCTTCATGACATTTTAGAATTCTTAATGCTAGGAAAGTTCTTCTTGAGCTCATGGAAAACTAGGAAGATCTCCGTTTTACAGGACGGCCTGCCGGGGCCCTCAGGGGCCTGTTTTGTTGTTTGTCGTTGCTGTTTTTTTCCTCTTCCCAGGGACAGATGGGGCTTGGCTACTGCTTTGTTTAAAACTTTGAAAGCTGGTTAGTAAGGTTGGGTTTGTGCTGGCCCAAGTCATAGTGTTAACACCCAGAAGCATCCTTCCTGAGGTGGGCAGGGGTGTGGACCTCTGATTGGTGTAGGTTCAGAGAGAGACAAGGCAAGAGGATGTAAACCCTATACGGCATGCCTGGTGAGGCCACAGACATGAAGCTTGTGTGATTGACCCCTGATTTTCCAGATGGCCAGGAGCCCTTATTTTTAAAAAGGCAGGAGGCTGCTTGCTCCAGGCCTTGGGAGCTCCCTGCTCCCAGGAACTCACAGCAGTGTCAGGTTGCCCTTCAGTTTATCTAAATTCTTGTTTTACTCTTCACTCTTTCTATCCCAAGAGCCCCCTTTAAAGCTGTGTGAAGCTCTGTAAGCTGAGTAGTAGGGAGTAAGGCCAGAAATTGCCTTGGGTTTAGTACTAACCTGTTCTTGGGAGCAAATAGTTTCTGGTGAAGGCCTGGTGGGATACTGGTCAGTCTGGACTATGTTTTGTTCTTTGGCAAAAAGAACTCTAGAAATGTTAAAAAAAAAAATTGTGGTACTTATTACTACTGCTGGGATGGAGGGTATTTTCTACTTCTCTGCTTTCCCCTGGTGATCTCCTCGTTGATGGAAGGAAGCAGAGAGAGCTACCCGTTAATTCTTGAGCCCATGATCTTTGAGAAACGATTGCCACTTGAATTTCTCCAAAGCTTCAAATCCCCCAGCCGCCCTCTCGTGTAGCAAGCCCTGCAGTCAGTTTAAAGGTTGCAGACAAAGCAGAGAGCTCTCTCCCGATCCATCTGGGCCACTCCCTCTGTCATCAGTCATTGTCAACGGGAGATGTATGTGTAGCTGCACAAGGGCCATGTCTGACCCCAAGGGCATTGGAAATGTTCTTAGAGAAGGCATCGTTTGCTTCTGGCTTAGGCATCACTGCAGTCAGGATGGAAAGGGTCAAGATTCTGCTTCTAAAAACTACAGACACTAACCACCCTCCCCGCCCTCCCTTTCTTGGCATAATTCTACAAACCTTGTGAATGTACTTAGCCTCTTCTCTTTCGTTTCTGATCTCTCTTTGGGCAAAGTCTTAGAGAAAATTCTGAAACAAGGAGGCGAGGAGTTGGGTTCTATTGGTTTTTTTTTTTTTTAATTCAAAGAACATCACAAAGTAAATAACCACGGAAATAAAAGCTGACAAGATGCAACCAATACATAATAAGAAAACATGAAATAATGCTCTTTCCAAACACAGCCAAGCAATTTCCTGGGGGAAAAGCAGAAAATGATGTTCTGTTTCTTGCTTAGAAGAGAAGAAGGTGGGGCTCCAGGCTTGTGGGAGCACACTAAAACCTGCAGTAACACACAGATGCCATTGGTCGAGCCTCAGCGTGCGACAGTATGTGTGTAAGAGAGTGTGTGTGTGTGCGCACGTGCGCGCATTCACAGCCCGTGTAAGGCATGAGCCTGTCCTCATACCTGTGGGGATAAGATGCTTCAGGGTACTAAGACCGTGAAGTTGGATGTCCCACAGTGAATTTGTCCCTGGGGCCCTCTGGGTTTTTCCCAGAAATGATTGTTTGTTGACAAAATCTTATTTGGAGAGTGTCAAGGATTTGAAAATGTCAGATCATCAAAATGTAATTGCTCTCCTTCCTTTCTTTAATTGATGGTCATGGAGGTGGAGGCTGAGATTGCACACAAACCACAGGTATCATTCGCCAAACCTGCCTGGGAGCAGACCTCTTCTCATGTTAACAGGACTTTGTAGCCTATCGAAGGCGTGATTAGGATTTCTCTTACATCATGTATAAGGGACATGGTTGCATAGTTTTGATCAGAAAACTGGCCCTAATGCCTTGTCCTGCTGTAACATCGGGTTCTGGTGAGGAGCAAGTGAGAAGATACAAATGATAAAGTGGTTTGTGGCAGAAAGGGATTATTTCTTTTCTTAAGAAAGGGGATTGACATTTGCTGGTGAGGGGTCAGGAATAGCCCTCCGCGTGTTGATTGAGGCTCACACCTGTGTTTTGATCCATTTGTAGATGACTTGATGATTGATATCATTCAGTTTGGAAATGATGAGGTTTCACAAACTCAGACCTTATTAAACACAGAAATATTATTTTCTTGTTTGAATCCTATTCTGTTTAAAATCTGAGTATCCACTCCTTTTTTTTTTCCTCCTTAACATTTTGTGGCCTCCACCCCTCCCAGCAGCTGCCCTGCCTTTTGGGCTCACCGAAATTTGAGTGCCACTTTTCTGGGAAAGCCTGATATTCTGACTTCAGTTTTGTAATTTAATGATGGAGAGTTTCCTTAGTAAACCAAATTTAGAGTCCTAGAATGCTTATCTTATATCCAGACCTTGAACATAAAAGGCATTTTATACCCGCAATTGTTCATTTAATGAGCAATTGCAGAGTGCAGGCCGGTTAAGGGATTGAGCTATATGCACTATTATTGCAAGAAGTATTCCGAAATACCAGAAATAGGACGTAAGCTCTGATCAGGGAGACTGCGAGCACAATTACCTTCTTTTCAAATCCTTCTGTGACACTGCGGGAGGAAAAAGGACTTTGAAACTTGAAAGGAAAGAGCTTGCTTTCAACCTCAAAAGCTAGGAGGAAAGGGCTCTGAAATTTGCTCTGAATTCCCAATTCACCATTAGCCTGTTTCTTCCTTTAGCCTCAAGGCATTCTCCGCTTTTTGAAAAGATGTTAAGAAATTCAGTCACAATAGAGAGCCTAGTTCTGAACGTGTTTCACTCGGTCCATTGAGGTCTGGGCTCCAGCCTTTGTGTGGAGTGAATTGAGCTGAGCGGCTAGCTGGTTGCAGAGAGGTGAATGAACAGTCGCTGTGCAGTGGCAAATTCTGGCAAAGAAAGAAGCGCCCCCTCTTCCTTTATTTTCCAGTATGCATTCCTGTACAACCCCACTAGTGGCCATATGTGGCGTCGAGCCTGTTCTTAAGTCAATACGGGGTCCTTGGTTTATTGCAATTCTTGTTAAGTTTGTCTTGTAATTGAAGCTGCTGTTGACCTTGCTTGGGGACCGTTTGTAAAACCGTTTATTTAGCATAAACTGAAATAATAAACCCTCCTTCTCTGGGGCTGATTGTGATAGGGTGACATTAGTTTGATTTAATGATTAGCCAGCCTGACCCTTCTGCTGGAGAGAGTGCCTTGAATAGAGAGAGTTCACTCGGAAGCACTCAGAAAGAATACTAATGAGCTTGTTAAATTTAGCATGGCTCCAACCACTTTTAATTCCTCTAATGGGAGCAAGCACTGCCTGGGAGAGGGAGAAGGCCAGGGTGCAGGGAGACACCAAGAATGTTCCTAGCAGGTCTGCACTGCTAGAGAAAGCCCAGCAGAAAGAGAAGTTTGCAGAAAGTAGCTAGCCAGAGCCTGGGACTGAGTTGTAAGTATCCATCTGTTCGCTTTCGCTCTGTGTTTCTGTGTCTTGGGGGAAAGAGAGGCGTGATGCTTTTAAAACGGGATTGCAGGGGATGGCTTAAAATCCACGTTCATTTCAAAGAGGTGAGCACTTGTACCACGAGATCCTCACCCGCTGATTTGGTAAGGGGAACAGGAAGTGTTCCTGGTTGGTGATGCGGTGCAGGGTTTTACCTTTCCATGGAAACAGTCATCTGAAACTTTTTTGTCCAGTCCAATGCAAAAGAGCACTTGTGTCCTGGGTCTCCAGGAGAAGAAGTCAATCAAGAGTTTGGGAACAAATGCACAGGTGTGTGTGTGTGCACGTGTGTGTGTGTGTGTGTGTGTGTGTGTGTGTGTGTTGAGTCCTGCTTCTCACCACATGATGCCTTCCTGGAAACCTTCCCTGTAAATGATCTAAGCAATGTTGGTGATGAAGCCGCTCTTGAGTTGTGAGAGTTTATGGCACCAAGTGTGTCTGATGCAGTGTGGGTTGCCTTTGGATGAGTTTGGAAAAACCTGAGACAGCTTCTGAAATGCATTGTGGGGGCAGCCCTCCCTGCAGTGGGTGGGAATTCCCTAATTTCCACTGGAGCACAGATCTGCAGAAGGCAGGGGATCCAAAGTGGGATCCTGATGACAGTTTTGAAAACAGTTTTTCGCCTGAAGCTTTTTAGAGACTTGCATGTCTCAGTCTGACCCTCCAAGCCTGCAGCTGCTGAACCGAGAGAGGCACGAACAGTCGCCCTGTGTTTGGCTGTTCAAGTCCACTGGCAGATGCTTCTGGAGGACTGGGCTGTTTGCTTACATTTTTGCAGCTGACTTCTGCTTGTTGCCATGGTGGACAGTATGTTTCTGTCAATAATTTGGCCTGGCGTAGCCTGTCTGCGCTGACTCTCCAACTTTATTGAACAACTCAGCTTGACTGAGCAAGATTAGACAGCTCTCGTCTTCTTGGCTTGCTAGAGTGGTTGCTAAATTTATAAGAGCAGGCAGGAATATGGCTTGGAAAGTTTCCCTTTCACTGTAGATAGCACTCTTTCAAGCCTCATAGCTGTTTGTATTCTGGGGGTGTGTGCTGTCAAGGTTTCGTCCTGAATGCCCCTCAGAATCAACTCAGTATAGGGGATGAACTTCAGGAAATAATCACCTGCTGGAATTTTCTGGAGAGGGAGAGTAGGTGAAAATGTGGGAGTCCTGACTCGTATAAGAGTAAGTCTGATGAAAGTTTCCGCATGAAAAAAATCCTGGCTTGCGTTTTACTAAGAGAATTAGTTCATTTTTTTTCAGTATTAAGTGTTTGAACTTTGCTGATTTCTTGTTCTAATTTGATATTCACACATAGTGTTAATTCTCATGAAGGAATTAATTTTTAGCTAAAAAGACCCGCCCGTTTCCACTTACCCGCCTCTCCCTAACTGCTTTCTCCCACGAGGTGGGGGAGAAGGTGGGAGGGCTGTGATTAGTCCATGCCCATTATTCAGTTATTTGTGAAGTTGGATTCATATGCTTGTCCGTAAAGACATCGTGTCTAAGAAACTCACTCTATTGTAGGGATGCAGTTTTAAGAGAAGAAAAGTTAATTTCTTCTAGGAAGATTAAGTCAAGGGAATCCTGTTTTAAACCTGGAACAGATTAGTAGGGCTTGGTTATTCATCTTTCCCAGAGAATGCTAATTGCATGTCACAGTCCCTCTTGGTATGAGCTGTCTGGCTTTCCAAATGCAGGTCCATTCTACAGAATTTACACCTTAGTGCAAAGTTGAAATTGGAAGTTGTGCAGGCACACCTTAGTGGAAAATATGACTTCGGCCATGGTGGGAATTTTTATAAACCGACTATGAGTTTTGAGTGTTTTTGACATCCTTCCGTCTTTACATCACTGAAAACCTTCATTCTGCAGCCTGCAACTTTACTGCTAATGAAGTCTGAGTGTGGATTAGGGCCTAAAAGTATTAGGAAGAGAAATTAAAATGTCGGATTTTTGTTGTTGTTGTTGTTTTTGTAGTTTGTTTTTAAACTAGCAAAAGCATGGTTGGAATTGCTTTTGGAAAGATCAATGTGTGCAAATGTGACCATTTTCTTTTTTAGAGTTACTTGATAGATTAAACTCATAATTTATCCCATCATTACAAGATTTAAGGGTGGGGATCTGCACAAAATAATGTTTCACAGTTACCCAGCAGTAGTCAGCAAAATCACTGTAAAGTCCAGAACATACCTCATTGCCTATTTGGTTTTGAAAGTTGTTTGCTAGGCTAAAAAAAAAAAAAAAAAGAAACATACAGTGCTTATTTCTTCAGGTCCCAAACACAGACAGGAAAATGAGAGTTGCTACTGGCTTTAGGTAGTTCAAAGTATTAGTCATCACAAGAGAGTTGTTGTTACTTGAGTTTGTATTTTCACACTAGTTCATGTTCATAGCTATTCTTCTAAATTTGTCAAAAGAGCTATGAAATTGCGAAAGCATACCTTTTTTTTTTCTAAGAGACGTTTAAGAGAATATGTCTTTAAGAGAGTATGTCTACTCAGCTAGACATACCTCTGTTTTTTTGGATATTTTGAAGGGACGTTTGTGTGTGATGATTAGATGAGTTCAAGGTCTGTTCAACTAAATAGTATATCAGTAGTATTATTTATATCCACTTATAGTTTTTTTTGTTTTGTTTTGTTTTTAGGATCAGGAATGAGAAACAGCTTTCAAATGGGGTGTCTAAGCAGTGTCCTAACAGCTTTATTTCCATCAGCACTTATCTGCCAGAGCACAGTCTGTGGATTAAACACAGAGCTTGTGTGGGCATAATTGAGCGTGTGCATATGATTCTTACAGATGAATTGGTCCACTTGTTGTGGGTTCTGATCGCCAGTTTGGTTTGATTTTATGCCACGGGTCTTTGATCTGCTATTATCGGAAAGGCTATCCAATCACATTTGTGGAGAATCATAGAGGACCATGGAAAGTTCTTACAGATGAAAGGGAACAGAAGTATGAGGGAGCTTGAATTTCATCAAGCCGTTTCTTACATGTTTGAAACGATGTCTGGAGCCCACCAGAGTGTGGATGTAGATCAGTGTAACTGACGCCCTCCACATGCACATTCTATCCCCATTTTCCTCTTAGCTCTCAGCTCCGTTCTGTGGGCTGAAGCAGGAAGTGTCCTGTAAGGGGCACTGTAGGTTTTCATGATTGCCATCTTTATCCCTTGGAACCAGTGGGTTTTCTGACCCATGTCTGGCACTGTTTCATCTCTCAGTGGGTCACACATCTGACTTAAAAATAAAATCACAAGGATAAGTTTTGCTTTCTAACAGATCTGCCTCCGAGGAACAGGGGTCCCTTGCCTCCTGGATCACTGGAGGCCTGGCTTCCTCAAGCCAGGAGAAGCTGGCAATTCACAGCCTTAGTCTGGCAAAGTCTCCAGCTCCTCAGGCCCTGCAGGGATACTGGCAGGTCCCTGATGGGAAACCTCGCTGGCAGATTCGGCTGGAAGCCGGGGATGAGAATTTGCTGACATCTCAATTTAATAGGCTCATTTCCTGCTCCCCTTCCTCCTTCGATTTGTATCTTGGACCCTCATTCGTAAACAATTTTGGCTTGAGAGCCTCCAGTCATGGCTAGCTTTCACAGTTGCCAAGAGTGAGAAGTAGGCTTCTTTTGGAGGCAGGGAGATGGATGGACAGGGAGCCCCAACTGATGATGGTTTTTGAATGCCTCCTCAAAGTGCTCACAGAGTTTTCATTTCCCTTCTGTCTTCAGAGGATGAAAGTCCTGGACAGACCTATCACAGAGAGAGAAGAAACGCAGTCACTATGCAGCCACAGATTGCCCCGGGGCTCAGCAAGATCAGCGAGGAGCCTTCGACATCCAGCGACGAGAGGGCCTCGTTGATCAAGAAGGAGATCCATGGGTCCCTGCCCCACCTGGCCGAGCCCTCTGTCCCCTACCGCGGGGCTGTGTTTGCCATGGACCCCAGGAATGGCTACATGGAGCCTCACTATCGTAAGTCGCCCCCAATCTGTGGCCCTCGCTACAGGAGCCACGGCAGGCTGTGTGTGTGTGCGTGTGTGCTTAAAGAGTTACTTGTCTTGTACTATTTTATGCAAATGTTTAATTTACTGTTTACTTCTTAACTTCTCCCACATCCTGTTCCTTCTTTTTAGGGAAACCATTTCTTTCCATCTCTAAGCAACTTGGACCTCGGGGGCTGGGGGGCGGCTGTCAGGAAGGTGTCCGTCTGTGGCTAATCCACACAGAATTTTCCTGGGAACTGAAACCAGATTTTCTCCACCCAAGTAGACCCTGCTGGAGGAAAATCGGTTGAGGAGGGGGAGTTATTAAAGTGGGAGGCATTAGCAGATGTCTTTAATGGCAGATATTCCCCTTGTTTATATATATATGTATATATATATTTGCTTTATTGTTGAGGAACAAACAAACTTCTTTTAACCAACCAGGGCCANTTGGTTTGATTTTATGCCACGGGTCTTTGATCTGCTATTATCGGAAAGGCTATCCAATCACATTTGTGGAGAATCATAGAGGACCGATGGAAAGTTCTTACAGATGAAAGGGAACAGAAGTATGAGGGAGCTTGAATTTCATCAAGCCGTTTCTTACATGTTTGAAACGATGTCTGGAGCCCACCAGAGTGTGGATGTAGATCAGTGTAACTGACGCCCTCCACATGCACATTCTATCCCCATTTTCCTCTTAGCTCTCAGCTCCGTTCTGTGGGCTGAAGCAGGAAGTGTCCTGTAAGGGGCACTGTAGGTTTTCATGATTGCCATCTTTATCCCTTGGAACCAGTGGGTTTTCTGACCCATGTCTGGCACTGTTTCATCTCTCAGTGGGTCACACATCTGACTTAAAAATAAAATCACAAGGATAAGTTTTGCTTTCTAACAGATCTGCCTCCGAGGAACAGGGGTCCCTTGCCTCCTGGATCACTGGAGGCCTGGCTTCCTCAAGCCAGGAGAAGCTGGCAATTCACAGCCTTAGTCTGGCAAAGTCTCCAGCTCCTCAGGCCCTGCAGGGATACTGGCAGGTCCCTGATGGGAAACCTCGCTGGCAGATTCGGCTGGAAGCCGGGGATGAGAATTTGCTGACATCTCAATTTAATAGGCTCATTTCCTGCTCCCCTTCCTCCTTCGATTTGTATCTTGGACCCTCATTCGTAAACAATTTTGGCTTGAGAGCCTCCAGTCATGGCTAGCTTTCACAGTTGCCAAGAGTGAGAAGTAGGCTTCTTTTGGAGGCAGGGAGATGGATGGACAGGGAGCCCCAACTGATGATGGTTTTTGAATGCCTCCTCAAAGTGCTCACAGAGTTTTCATTTCCCTTCTGTCTTCAGAGGATGAAAGTCCTGGACAGACCTATCACAGAGAGAGAAGAAACGCAGTCACTATGCAGCCACAGATTGCCCCGGGGCTCAGCAAGATCAGCGAGGAGCCTTCGACATCCAGCGACGAGAGGGCCTCGTTGATCAAGAAGGAGATCCATGGGTCCCTGCCCCACCTGGCCGAGCCCTCTGTCCCCTACCGCGGGGCTGTGTTTGCCATGGACCCCAGGAATGGCTACATGGAGCCTCACTATCGTAAGTCGCCCCCAATCTGTGGCCCTCGCTACAGGAGCCACGGCAGGCTGTGTGTGTGTGCGTGTGTGCTTAAAGAGTTACTTGTCTTGTACTATTTTATGCAAATGTTTAATTTACTGTTTACTTCTTAACTTCTCCCACATCCTGTTCCTTCTTTTTAGGGAAACCATTTCTTTCCATCTCTAAGCAACTTGGACCTCGGGGGCTGGGGGGCGGCTGTCAGGAAGGTGTCCGTCTGTGGCTAATCCACACAGAATTTTCCTGGGAACTGAAACCAGATTTTCTCCACCCAAGTAGACCCTGCTGGAGGAAAATCGGTTGAGGAGGGGGAGTTATTAAAGTGGGAGGCATTAGCAGATGTCTTTAATGGCAGATATTCCCCTTGTTTATATATATATGTATATATATATTTGCTTTATTGTTGAGGAACAAACAAACTTCTTTTAACCAACCAGGGCCAAATTCCTTCTGTGGAAGATTTTTCTGTGTATTCTACTTTCTTCTGGAATTCGCAGACTGGAGACCTCTCCTCTTCTCACACTCAGAAAGTTTAAGAAATGAACTAGGATGGTGAATACACCCACAGGATGGTTGCAGCATGCAAAAGAAACTATATAAGGGTTGAGCTTGTTTCCGGCCTGGTTCTAGTTAAAGTATATAATTCGGTGGTGGAGTAATGAAGTTCATATTGAGATGCCCAAGCGTGCAGCTCTTGATTACAGATTTATCACCTTCCCAGGATACAGACCTGCTGTTTAACCTTCCCGGCTCCAATTCCAGATGATCCATCGTGTGCCACAGAGGGGGAATGGTTTGTGTTTTCCTTTTTCCACATCATTCAGAAATTTTAGTGTTTTAAGGCAAAAGGTCATTAGCCAGATGACTGATGAGTGAGGACAGCTGATTAGTGCATGTTTTTTGGTTCAAGAAAGTGCCCAGGATAAAAGCTAATTTCATCCCTTCATTAGTTGGCATGAAGCAGAGGGGAATGTTCCCTCATCAGGGCGCAGATCAAAGCGCTTCACACAACCTTAAGTCTCAGCAACTGCTCTCCCCTCCTCCCCACTAGATTATATTGTTGGTAAAGATGGAAGATACATTACTTTTTTTCAGTGGAGGGAGAATTTTTTTTCTTTAAGTGGTCAGAGGCATGGAGGAAGAGGTTCGATGGCTTCTTGTTAGTTTTTCAAAAAGCCTGCAACTTTTCTGTTTAAAAAGTGCTTCTCAGCCCTATGGCTACAGTTGTTAACTTCTACAGTTACAGAAATGAGGATGTATAGTGTGTGCGTTCCTCTTCTTTCCTCATTAGAGGTTTATTTCGTTTTATTTTTCCTTTATTTTTGGAATGAGAGTTTATAATAGTTGTCAGTAGGGTTTTTCTCCAAGCCCATGTCTGAGTTTTTTACAATGTGTTTTTGTGGATGGGTCTCTAGTAGATCTCATCCATGCAGAAAATATGAGGGACTCTACATGCTCCCTACCTATATTAATGTTCCCCGAGAGTATGCTTACTTTTGAAAAAGGATAAAGTCTAGATTATCAGCCATACATGCCCTGCATTGTTTGTGCCCTTGGATGGGAACACAAACTTTCCCTGTTTCATATTTATGTTTTGTTTTCATTCCAGATGCCCACTAATTAGTGAATAGTTAATTGCTCAGGACAGCTGAGCGAAGTAGGCAGATGACCGTTAACTTTCTCTGTGCTGTTCAACGTGCAGCTTGCTCTCGGCCCATTTGTTCTAACGGTTTGCCCATTGAGTCCTCTCCTCATCCTTTGAGGAACTGGGATCTCTGCACACCTGGGACCCTTGTCCCTCCTCGGTGGTCCTTGTGTGTGACCCCCTTCTCCAAACTCCAGTGGGCGTATGAACTAGCACAGGGTGCTGGAAAACTCTTGATGGCTCTTGGAACCATTGCTTGTCACTCTGTTGAAGAGACATCGCACCTATAGGTTGGTTGTGCTTCAGCTTTTCCCATGGTGTTCAAACCACTATAAAATCATTGGGTAATTTATAAGTGAGGTAAGCTGTCTATCACCAAATGGCAAATGTTTTTCTGCCCCACCATTCCAAGGTACTCACTCAGTTGGGCGTGAATAAATACTATCGTTACATCCATCATATGGACGTGGAGTCCTGGAGATTGGCTCAGCAACCAGGGCACTCACGTTCCAGCCTTGCCACCTACTGACCTTGTGAGTGTCGCCAGTGGGCTTGTCCTCTAAGATCCCTCCGAGGATCCCTTCTCAGCTGTTGAATGGGAGTATTGTGAGACTGCCAGCCCCACAGTGTCCTTGTGACAAATAAGTGAGACAGTGCCAATAAAATACCAATATTTTGTACAATCTCTGGCTCGTGGTGAATGCGTCTGAATCATTGGGGATTCTCTCTGTTCTCGGCCTCGTTTTCCTTCTCCTGCTTCTTCCTCTTCTTCCTGTTCCATCTTTGTCATCATGAGCAGCAGCAACATTGTCCCCATCACCATCTGTATGTGATAAGCTCACTCTCCAAACCAAGGTGTCTTGTCAGAATTGCAGTTGTGTTCGGTTCAGTGTAGACTGCCCTTTCTCTGTCAGACCTGCCTTTCTGATTCCCCAAGGTCAGTGTCTTCTCTAAATACAGATTAGAGATGCAGTGAATTGTAAAAAAAAAATCTTTTCTTAGGGAAAGAGTGTGGGGTTAGCATGGGGTGCCGCAGTCTTCTAATCAGAAGTCTTTCTCGCTGAATCTTAAAGGATGGACTGTCATTTTTTCCTGTTGGAGGAGCAGAGAAATTTTAAACCTTTTGCGTGAGTTGGAGTAGTTTTAACATTTAAAATTCCTACCAGAAAGTGTTTTATATAATAAATACAACCTTAATGCCTGTGGAAAAGTGAAAGGTATAGGATTTAGGTGTTCATGGTAAATGATGGAAAGGTGTCCTAAACTAAGCTCCAAGAAGTCAGTAGGACATGACTCTATTTTTTTTAGAACCCAGTTGGATTACTTAATCTTCTACCAGTATAATGAGTGCTTTTTTAGGTACTTTGTAATAATACCTATCTGACATGGGTTTAAATTATCCAGGTAAATGACAGATGGGAAGCTGAAACTGACACATCTTCCAAGAATCTTTTAGCGTGTGAGAAAAGTGCCCTCTTTTTCAAATGAGATGTAAAAGTTTGGCCAAATTTCTTTACCTTGTCTCAGTCGGCAGCCTTGTCAAGCACACAAACTGATTGTGGACCTTCGGTAGCTAAAGGTTCAGAGACATCTGTTTAGGTCACTCCCTTTTCCCTTGAGTTGTCTGTCAGCCCCACTAGACCCTTGGAGGGAAAGATTTCTCTAATCCAGTGTAGCTGGGCTTGTGAACTGTCCCAGTAATTCCTGCGTTTCTCTGTGGTTGGAAAACGCAGACGTTCCAAGATGCCTAATTTGTGCTTCTATATATACGAACTTTGTATTTCTAACGTGTGGGCAGGCTTCCTGTAAGACCGGAAAAAGGAAAATCATTTTTCCCCTCAGAAGGACATCTATAAAATTTTTATTGCGTAAGGCTCTTTATACTTGGGTAGGCAATGTTGCATCTTCACAAATTGCACTTAGGCGGGATTCAAAGTATTTTGGGTTTTGTGGGTTTGACTTTTAGAAAAACGAAAAAGAGAAAACCCCAGGATAGCGGGCACTTCAAACATTTGCAACATGTGTTTGGAATAAAATCCTCTCAGGGGGCACCGGGGGCTTTCTGTCGCCAAGGGTAGCTGTGGAAGCTGTGTATATCAAGGCAAGAAAGTAGATGTTCCGGCTGCTTGGCTCAGACCTGGGGTGGTGCTGACAGGCTGGCTGCTGTGGGATCACTCATGCTTTATAATTGGGCAGGGCATTGGAGGGACCAGATTTGGGGAATCTGACCTGCTTGTCCTGGAGTTAGGATGACGTCCCCCATCTCCAGCCCAAAGACTTCTCAGCAAAGATTTTATTCTGCTCCTGCTTCATCTGCAGCCAGATATGCCAAACCACCATCCCTCCCTGCTTTCACTTACCACCGTGCATTTCTTCTTTTATAAACTGACAAGGCAGGTGACATAATAGTTAAAGCATTCTTGTACCCTGGCCGACACTTAACTTTTATTCACTTCCCTGTTACAGAAAACATGTGTTGCGTTGTCTTCTGGACTGTGGAGTGCAGTTTTCTAACTATCCCTGCTGGGCTCTTGGTGGGGAGTTTCTTGGAATCACCATCATGTCATACAGGTCCCCTGCTGGTTTTGTTACGGTGGGGAGGGTTTAGAAAGATGCCCCCTTTTCTAAAATTTCAGGTCTCTTTTCCAGTTTTATAGTTGTGTGAAGACTGCTTTCTTTATGCCCCCAACTGCTCCCAAGCAGCTATTCCTCCTGGAAACTATGATTCATTCCTCCATGTAAATGCTTTGATTGAAAACATACCGCTGGTATTCTTCCTTATGTTTCCCAGCTCAGATGACAGAACTATTAGTTGCTAATTAGCAAAAACCTGAAGAATTAGCTTAAAGAAAAGAAACTGAATTTTTAATTGGCTAGCATTTATCTTCTGCAGAAAGCTGATGTGCTGAGCCCACTTGCATTCTTGTGTGCTAAAAAAAAAAAAAGGCACGGAAGATATTTTTTCTACCTGTCTGTCTTTATGTTAGGTGACTTTCCACACCCTTTAGAAATCCATCTTCTAAGTGAGGAGAAGGGAAGAGGTGTATTTTACATATTTAATAGATGCACCTGCTCACATTTCTTTTACTCTCGGAGTGTCATCTGGAGGCTGTGAAAGACAAAGATGCCTACGAGGCACAAATGAACAGTTTGGTGTTGACCAAACTGCAGAGACAGTGACAGCTCCCTGGGTGCACAGTTCTGTTCTCATCCAGGCTGGCGTATCCATCTTTGGAGAACAGTTGGGAAACCAATCAGGAGTGTTGTGATTGTTCCTCCTTCCCTCCCCCACCCCCTGAAAACTGGAGGGTTTCATCAGAAAGCCTGATGTTGGGTCCTAGTCTGGGGGCTTTGCATCTTGAGCTAGTCTTGCATCTTGAGCTGGTCTACTTGAATCATGGGAGGACCTGGAGTGGGAAGATGCAGAGAAGTCTAGGAAGCTTTGCAAAACTTATTTGTGAGCTTAAGAAAAGCTCTCTGCTTATTCCTGTCCTTCTCTTGGAAATTCAGTATAATGATCCAAGGTTTCTTTCAGTAACTTGGAGGTAAATGTTTTAAGACCAGAAATAGTGAGCCCATGTCCCCAGACTTTTTTAAAATAAGAGCTACACTGCAAGCAACCCTGCAGAA
This sequence comes from Neotragus pygmaeus, assembly GCA_006410875.1. Taxonomy (NCBI): domain Eukaryota; kingdom Metazoa; phylum Chordata; class Mammalia; order Artiodactyla; family Bovidae; genus Neotragus; species Neotragus pygmaeus. The sequence goes on along the minus strand of SJYV01050606.1, from coordinate 62,918 downwards.
AGTGGTGGAAATTTTGGAATCATTTTTAGGAGGCTCCAGATTCTACTCCCCACTGAATCTTTGACATGACTGTGATTCTACACATGAGTCTTGGGAAACAGCGAGTGAGACTGGAACTCGATGGGAAGAGAGGCACAGTGACTTTTGGAGAAAGAGCTATTGATTTTATCCGTTGAATTTAGGGGACATACTTATTAGAGGGGACCAGGGAGAAGCTTGAAGCCCATTCCTCTAGGAGAGGAATGAATAGAAAGGAAAGGCAAAGGGAGACCATGCTCTAGAGAGAATCAGTTGGGTTATTATTCTGGCCTGGCTCTCTCTCTCTCTCTGTTGCCCTAACAGTGCCCCCTGCAGGCAAGTCTGGCTCCCTTGGCCCACTGCTCAGGGTGCCCTGCTCAGGCTATTGTCCTCCTAGAATAATTCTTGCCTGTTCTCCTCACCTTCAAGTGCTATGCAGTCTTCAGTCTAAAGATGCACTTCCTTTGAAAGGCTTCCTTAAGTCCCATCTCGCAAGGATCTTTTCATACCCCGCACCTCTAGTCCATGTAAGACCCTGAAACGCATCACAGCTTGGGTTGTCCGTGTATGTTGGCCTGATCTTCTTTAGAATAAGGTGATGTCTGGGGCAGTGCTTTGTTCTATCTGCCAGAGTTCTGAGGCAGGACCGAGAGGGCTTGCTAATGCAGAGAAGGGGTGAGCTGTTCATTGCTTGGCCTGTCAACACTGGAGATGAAGTTGATCCAGAACTTGCTGGTCAGAGGTAGCTCCTCAGCAAACAGAAGAAATGGAAGCTTCTGCTTCCATTTTATAATTTACTCACTATAGTCAACCTCTGATTCAAACGTACTACCCACCCCCCATCCTCTCTGAACATGCTGCTGCTGCTAAGTCACTTCAGTCGTGTTCGACTCTCTGTGATTCCATAGATGGTAGCCCACCAGGCTCCCCCGTCCCTGGGATTCTCCAGGCAAGAATACTGGAGTGGGTTGACATTTCCTTGTCCAGTGCATGAAAGTGAAAAGTGAAAGTGAATTTGCTTAGTCGTGTCTGACCCTCAGCGACCCCATGGACTGCAGCCTTCCAGGCTCCTCCGTCCATGGGATTTTCCAGGCAAGATTACTGGTGTGCCATTGCCTTCTCTGCTCTCTGAACATAGGCAAGGTTTAAAGTGTTTATGACACATTAATTCATTTATAAGTTGTTCATTTGTGAAACATCAAGAGCATTTGCTTCCACATACCTGCAGCACATTTAGAACTGCCAGGATGCTCAGACAACATGCATAGTGGTTCTTTGGAGGAAATTGACACTTTACTCAGAGTTGGATGAAGACCAATTCATTTTAAACACCATGGGATTTGCATAGTCTATCTCCTGTGTATTTTGAAGTCCATCTAAAAATCAAACAGGTAGGTATTCTTCCTGTGGTTAAGGCGAGCATGGTATTTGTTTTTCCCTTTAATAAATTTCAGTGATCTCTCTTATCNCTTCAGTCGTGTCCGACTCTGTGCGACCCCATAGATGGCAGCCCACCAGGCTCCCCCGTCCCTGGGATTCTCCAGGCAAGAATACTGGAGTGGGTTGACATTTCCTTGTCCAGTGCATGAAAGTGAAAAGTGAAAGTGAATTTGCTTAGTCGTGTCTGACCCTCAGCGACCCCATGGACTGCAGCCTTCCAGGCTCCTCCGTCCATGGGATTTTCCAGGCAAGATTACTGGTGTGCCATTGCCTTCTCTGCTCTCTGAACATAGGCAAGGTTTAAAGTGTTTATGACACATTAATTCATTTATAAGTTGTTCATTTGTGAAACATCAAGAGCATTTGCTTCCACATACCTGCAGCACATTTAGAACTGCCAGGATGCTCAGACAACATGCATAGTGGTTCTTTGGAGGAAATTGACACTTTACTCAGAGTTGGATGAAGACCAATTCATTTTAAACACCATGGGATTTGCATAGTCTATCTCCTGTGTATTTTGAAGTCCATCTAAAAATCAAACAGGTAGGTATTCTTCCTGTGGTTAAGGCGAGCATGGTATTTGTTTTTCCCTTTAATAAATTTCAGTGATCTCTCTTATCTTCAGTAACCTCTAAGGCAGTTCATGGTTTCGGTAACATCTTTCCAACTTATTAGTGTGGAAGTATGTATGTAATTCCTGGTAATGGGATCCTCCATTGACAAATTGATTGGGATCATGAATCCAGTTGTTTAAATATTCCATAGAATTCTGTTCCTTGTCTAATTTGGCTACCCACCCAACACCCAGCACAAGTGACAGTATTCTTAGTTGCTTATAGTTTCTTTTCCTCCTCCGTCGCTCCCTCCTTCCTTGAGAGAAAGCATGAGAAACACAGCAACTCCTGCCATTTCATAGCCATCTGCTCACAGCTTCGTAGCCCATTTTCTAACAGAGGCAACATTATCCTTGGCCCCTTCCTCCTTTTTCTTGTATAATTAAAGAATGTTACCTTTGATGTCTCTTGAAAGCTGCATCTCCTGCTCTGCTTTAGCTTTCTTGATCTTGTACCTATAAATTTGTGCTGTATCTTCATCTCACTTAGTAAAAGGGCTGGATTTTTCTTTGTGCCTTGCACAGTTTGCTTTAATATGGGGTTGCCGATCTGGCATTTTATGGCTCTGTCCTGCTTATGTTCTGATAGAGTTTAGATTCTTGTGGAACTCTTTGAAAAGTATCCAACTTTCAGTCCTTTGAGCTTTTATATGTGGGTCCATACTTTTCGTCTCTTCTAAAACGCATTGTTTTCATTTTCCTAATATCATCCCTTCTTTGTGGGCGGGGATGGGGGTGGTCTCCCCTGGCTTTTTATCAGCCTAAGTTTTTGATGAGTTTCTTCCTGTTAGAACGAAATGAAGAAAGTTCTGGACTCATTTAGCTGTTTGTGTTTTTGGTTCACCTGTCAGTCATTTGCTAGTTAATCATGCTTACCAAATGTCTCTTAAGTGCTAACCTTTGTTGGACAGAAAGAACAAGGTCATTGCTTCCGTGGAGCTTTAGGCCAGTGGGACAATAGAACAAGTAGATAAGCCCTTGCCGAAAGTCGGTATAAAGGATGTATCATAAAAGATAGATGCAGAGTCCCCGAGGAGTAGAAAACACACACATAAAACACACACATACCTCACCCAGACTTGATGAGTTGGGAAGGCTTCCTGGAGAAAGTTATACCTGGATAAATACTTGTGATAGAGGTAGAGAGACATTGCAAAGGCGTAGAGGCCAAAGGAAAACCTGACGCTCGTGAGGACCTGAGAACTAGGGGGCTGGGGAGTGGAGCTCACACAGAGAGTGGCAGGAGACAGCTGTAGAAGTGCAGGCCCGCAGGCTTCCGAGAAGCTGATCTGCTGTGGCATGAGTCCAGGGCAAGCCCGAAGACTTATTTCATGGCTTTTGCATATTTAAGCAGATCTTTGGGTAACTATGTTTCCCATCACCAGCCCAGAATTTGTCCCGGATTTAATTCACTTCCTCCTTCTGATTTGCCTGCGTGCAATTTCATCCTCAGACCCTCCTGACTTCTTTGGCTGACTCCTCGTCCTGTGGTCCTCAAGGACATGCTACTGCTTCCCCAGTGCCATGTGTTAAATTTTCTTTCGATGACAACAAAATCATATCTTCTTGTTCTCCAGCTTTTCTGTATTAGATAACCCTCATAATCACAGCATCTTGGTCTCAAAGTACAAACCCCAAACACTGGGAAATAAGTGCAACTTCATTGCCAGTGAATTAAGAATGCTCTGAATCAAGACATGTTTTAACTTCAGAATATAAGATCCACAATAAAAAATTGAAAAACCTGGAGTTTTGCTTTATTGAAAAACTCAAATCCTCTGACATCAGTGGAGCCAGAGGTATTGTGCAAAGGGCCCACGGTGAGGTTGGGGAGAGGGCCCAGGAATAACAAAGTGAAATTCATCTGGGAAATCCAGTAGCTAATGCCACTGGGAGAAAATGAGAACAAAGACTTCCAGAAGTGGGATAAGCCTACAATCCAGCCTGGACAGAAAGAGTCTTAAGGGAGATGGTGGGGTGGGGGTTATTCATGAGTCCTCTCTGTTGGGGGCTGCACGGCTAATCAGTGGGCATTGTGTAGGTCAGAGGAAGCTCACTCTAAGAAGCTGGTTATTTACTCATCCACTGGGGGGACCCAAATCTACATCCTGATTATGCTCCTCACTTGTGAGTGGGATCAAAGGGGAGCCTGGTTTAGAGAGGAGCAGAGAAGTGTGCACGAAGCATCCTAGGAAACAGACACCAATTCTTTTTTCTGTTGGCTTTCATGAAATAAACCTGCATTTGAATTTGACGAGATTTCAGATTTCCTTCCCCAATCCTGTTTTTCCCCTTTAAATAAGGAACGTCATCACCTCCCTTCCCCCTCCACCAGCGTCTGTGATTCCAGCTTACTTTAAAGAATCTGACCGCATAGATTGACTCTTCTGATCAAATGTGCAGTTTATTTCATATTTAACATACAGGATGTATATTACACAGCACATAATGCTATGAAATGCATTTTTATGTAGCCTTTATGTTTTATCTTTAATGATGTTTCAAGCATAATTTGTGCCTTCCACACTCCCCAAATTGATGATATAGAGAGACAGTTGATGAGCAGTTGGAGGCACCTGAGTGCCTCCAGTGTCCCGACTATTCTGATCAGAACCCTGGTGTGATGTGCTTCAAATCTTACTCCATTGGGTACATGATGTATGATCTTCATTTGCATTTCAAAAATTCCTTGCATCTTTTTGAGAGTCTGTCATCAGTCAGACACTGTCTAGGTCCTGAGGGGTCAGTGTTTGCCAAGACCAGTCAGGTCCAGGCCTTCGTGGAGCCCACATTCTAGCCAGAGGAGAAACACACACCAAACGTGGGGGGGAGGGACATCAAGAATGAGACAGCACAGCGGGTACTCTGAGTCCACTAAGGCAGATGGTGTGCTGGGGTGAGGGTAGGGGTGGAGAATCGTACCTTGGAAGGGGCAGGCAAAACAGGGAAAAGGCCCTTCTGGGCAATGGTTTTGCAGTTGATGCTTAAGTGACAAAAAGGAGTTCAACCTTGGGAAGGTTCAAGGGGAGAGCATTTCACTTTAAGGGTGGAATTTGTGGATTTCCTGTGGCCATGTCTAGGAGCAGAGAGAAAGCAAGTGTGCTGGACTAGTGAGGCAGTGAAATAGGTGGGGGAGATGAGTTGGGGGGATCTTATAGGCCAATGGATAGCCAATGGAGGAAGTGACATGGTTTGATTTTTAACTCAAGGCATATCACGTTTTTTGGTGTGTGGGGACTCTTATGAAGGAGTGGAGTGTAGAATTTGGGAGGCAGCTCTCAACAGGTGTTGCAGTAGCCCAATGGGAACTGGTTCTCCTTTTTAGAAACCATAGTTGGAACTTCCCTGGCAGCCCAGTGTCTAAGACTCTGTGCTTCCACTGCAGGGGGTGCGAGTTTGATCCTTAGTGGGGAATGAAGATCCTACATGCTGCCCATCCCCCACCCCAAATAGAAACCATAGCTGGCAGAAGTTGAGCCCTCCCTCTGTAACACATAGTATGGTACAGGCCTTGCTTGAATTCATGTAATGCATGAAATCCCAGCAACAACTTCATGGGAGTTCATTGTGATTTTCCCCATGGACAGATGAGGAGACTGAGGTCCAGGAAGGCTAAGTCAGTTTTTACCTGGCTCAAAGTGGTTGAAACAAGATTGGGATTCACAGAGCTGGGCTCCAGAGCACAAATCCTTAGCTCATGCCCTGTAACTGCTGAGACTTCAAGATGGCAGTCCAGGTGTGCACCAAGACCTACGTAGGCTGGCTCAGCTGGGAGCTCAGGGATTCTTCCAGAACTGGGTGCTGGTGTTGCCAACGGGGACTGGCTAGGGTTTGGAGGGCCGTAAGAGGGTAGGCTGCCTGCCACGTGGGTCTCCAGGCCTGTGCTGTTGGATCCCAGCATGGAAGGCACAGGTGTGCCTAGTGCTACCTCTGTCCTTGCCATAGTTCTCCATGTGGCTGTGTGGGAGAAAAGGAGAAATTGCTTTGCAGCTTCGACTCTCCCAAAGATTGGAAGTTACCTATGACCTAAGTGTGGGGAGGCCTCCCGGTCCTCTCTGTGTCTCTGTTTTGGGGGAATAAGTGTGTGGGGAAACTCTGGTGCTCACATGAAGTATTTATCGTGTGCCAGCCGCTGGGCTCCAGACCCCTGTTACGTGATCTCATTTCTTTTTTCCCACAAACCCATCTGGGAGCTGAATTAACTGAGGCTGAGGTCTGGAGTGATTGTGTGGCTTGCTCCCAGGGCCAGTTTGAGTCTGGGCTTCTAGGCCTAGGGTTTGGGAGTCAGAGAGGACGGCCCCACGGGCACTTGTTAAGCTCTGTCTCCTACTTGTTAAGCTCTCTCTCCTTACCATATCCCTGTTTCCTCCAGACCTACAAGGACTTGGGCCACAGGCTTGTCTCTTGGATCCACAATGGATTCATTACATGAACTTTCCATTCCAAAGAGCAGCCTGTGTAAGTAACTGGGCTTTCACGTGTCACCAGTATGATGCAGTGTCTCGCCCTATCGAGGCCTGCCTGGGGACAGCTACCCCCACTGCATGGAGGCCACTGGGCCCTCACCTGTCCTGTGTGACACCAGGGCAGTGGGCCAGCCTACCCAGCCAGGGGAGGAAGTGGCAGGGAGAGGGCATCCCGTTATCTATAAGTATACTTGGAAAGTTTATATCATACAGGGAGAGAGAGAGAACCACAGTCTTTTCACAGGAAGGCATCTTGTTGTCCCACTAATATGGGCAGTTCCTTGTCTCCTGGTTTTGGTGTCTCAAAGAAACAGAAAGAATCCTGGGGAGAAGCAGTTAAGCCTGATTAAGGAGCTGGAGGAATGATTTATGAGGAAAGATGAAAAGGACTGAATACGAATAACAGCCTTTGCAGGCTAAAAAGACACAGGGACATTCAAATAAGGAAATAGATGCGAAGGAAGGTAAAGACAGAAGCAAATCCATGAACACATTCAAGGAGAAGACCAGGGAGATTTCTTTCTCTCAGGGACCGGCAGGCAGGACTGATATTTGCTGTAAAGACTGATGTGAGTATCAGATCCTATGTTCATAGAGTTACAGTTTAGGGGACTCGATCTGACCTGAGATGTATCGGGATCAGATAATAAAGATACAAGTTGTAACAAAGCTTCCTCTGTACCAGGAGAATAAAAAAAGTGAAGGTGGAGTCTTTCAAGAGTGACTTTGATCCCTTGAGATCTTTATAACTAGAACAGTCTAAAAATTATGGAAAATTGCTCTAAGGCAAATGCAGAAGAGAAGGCAGAGGGATGACTTAGATATTTTTATTGATTCCCCAACATTAACTTAGCACCACACACAGTAGAAACACAAAGTATGACCCTGGCTCTTGATTTTATATTTTGGGGAGAGATGGCCTGAAACAACAGATGAAAACAATTAAGTCCCCTATCAACAAGTATAAAATAACAGGATGAAAGGCACGACCATGGTCTGGGGAGGGTGATTTCTGATTCCAGCGGGGTTTTACAATAGAGCTCTGACTCCATGGCAAATTTAAATCCAGTATGAAATTTCTCCTAATTAACATTTCCCTTCTTCCTTCCAAATATCAAATTTATGGACTCTGAGAAATTCACATAACGCATATGCCGATGCTGCATTTTCTTTCCGCTTGATCCGTTCCAGCTGTTATTAACTTTCATGTCTGACTTTCATTAATTTATGAGGAGTTCTGAACTGCAATCTGAAATGCTCCCATGAATTTTCAACTTTTGGTGGGGGACAGATTTCACGTCAGTTGATCGTGACCCTTGCTAATATTTCAGCCAAGCCAGGGAGTTTGTTTTCTCCCTAATAATCTTTCCAGGGCCCTCCAGTGATGTGTGCACGGTCACAGTCCCTAAGGAAGTGCACGGGTAGGCTTTTCACTGCTGATGTCACCACACCTTCCACATGACTGATAGAACCTGAGCGTCCTCAGTGGCTCTCGTCCGGCACACAGTTCTTGACCTTAAATGCTAATAAGTTCATGAAACAGATTGTCTAGGTTTTTAGAGGCATGCCCTCTGAGCTAGAGTGGGCAGAAGTTTTAATTCTTTTTTTTTTTTTTTTCCTGGAACCTATTTCCCTGACCAGGGGTTGAACCTGCGACTCTAGCTGCGGAAGCACAGAATCTTAACCACTGGACCACCAGGGAAGTCCCATAGGCAAAAGTTTCAGTTGGCATTTTTGTGTACCATCGAGGCTGCCTAAAATTCTCCTTCTGTCTCTTCTCCATCATCTAATGCTTCAAAGGAACAAGGAAATGAGTCCAAGGCATGAAAAGTTCAAGTGCAGTTTCAGGTCATTGGTACTAGATTATTTTAAAACATGAGTCTGTTTCATGCTTGGTTACTTGAACTTAATATTTCATTTTGATGGCCATGTTTCTCCAGACTGTAAAATATCCCAGCAATGGTCGAGGCGAGTGGTCAGCACAACCCACCCCGCTCCACAGAGAAAGAATTGGGAGACTGTCCTTATAGTTCCTCTTTAGAAATCTGCTCCAATAGGATAACCTTTAAAAATCTGTTCGTTTTGGTAGCAGCAAAGCCTTGCTCCTTTGATGCTAGTCTCCTGCTATTAATGCTCAGATTTTCTGAAGTGTCTCTCTCTTAATGAGTCACTAGGTGAGCGTGACTCTAAGGCATGGATTTTTTGTTCTCGCCTTCTGTCTCAAATATGAAGATTCCAATTAGAAGCTCTGTTAAACAGAGCTTGATTTTAGGGCTCTGACTGGCCCCTCCTTGGAGAAGAGTTGAGATCCTACAGGATGATAATGTCATGTGGAAACATGGGCCCTCCTGTCGTGGGAGTTCCCAACACCCATGGTTGGCAGGGACTTGGTGAGTTTGGGAGTGAGACCTGGGTGCAGACTGGCTAAAGACTCCACAGGTTGTACCCTGTGATAGGTTTTGGAGTTAGTGACCTCAGAGGCATCAGCAATATGTCCTATCCTTACTTGTTCTGTATAGCCAATAATATCTGAGACCAAGGTAAGATAGTTCTTCCAGAGTACCTGCTCTATTTGAATGCCAACCTTGTTTTGCAAACAGCCATGTTAGAAATAAAGATTCAGAGAAATTGGAGCTTCATTTTCTTCCCCCCCCCCCCGCTGTAGTCTGATGGCTTAGATATCTTATGTATATTTTTTATTTATTTGCATTTTTAAAGAATTTCATTCTTTCAACATACCTAAAAAGCATTTTTCTTCTAGAAATTAACTCTTAAGGTGGGCTTTTTGTGTTCTGAAGTTGAAGGAAAGGCTTTTGGCTTTGGAGATGATAACAGTGGGCTATGGTGATATGCAAAGCAATTGATTCTTTTTTTGATCTTTTTTTTAATGAAGTATATTTACAGTGTTTCAGGTATACAGCAAAATGTTTCAGTTATATATGTAGATTCTTTTTCAAATTCTTTTCCATTATAGGTCATTACAGATGTTGAATAGAGTTCCCCGTGCTCTAGAGTAGGTCCTTGCTGTTCATCTGTTTTATATGTAGTAGTGTGGTGGGCTGCGGTCCATGGGGTCGCGAAGAGTCGGACACGACTGAGCGACTTCACTTTCGCTTTTCACTTTCATGCATTGGAGAAGGAAATGGCCACCCACTCCAGTGTTCTTGCTTGGAGAATCCCAGGGACGGGGGAGCCTGGTGGGCTGCTGTCTATGGGGTCGCACAGAGTCGGACACAACTGAAGCGACTGAAGCGACTTAGTAGCAGTAGCAGCAGCAGCAGTGTGTACCTGTCAGTCCCAAGTTCCTGATTTATCCCTCCCCTTTCCCCTTTGGTAGCCATAATTTTGTTTTCTATAGCTGTAAACTGATTCTTGATAGGGTGGTAGGTGGTAAGTAAAGGTTCTTATCTTCATTAGGACTCATTTTATTTTAAATACCTCTTAAGGTCTTTTTTTGCTCTCAGTTAAATGTTTGACAAAATCACCCTGTAAATATTGGTTCATCTCTGTCAAAGGATGTCTGATTTAGTTGAAAAGATAGAGCTGATGTCCCGAGGATGCCAAAATGGGATAAACTTGTGGAGCTACGGACTTCCAGGCCACTCGAGTTCAGAGTGATATTCCAAACTGGGAAAGCTGAGTCAGGCACCAGCAAAGGCCTCTCCTTGAAACTTACTTGTAAAAATGAAACGGGGGAAAAAAAACCATGATTTGTAAAAGCTGAACATTTTTTTCATATTTAGGGATTGTTTGATTACTCCAGTGTTGGTTTGTTATTATCCCTAGAAAAGATCCAGAAAGAAGCTTGAAGTTCTCTTTATAATTTAACATTTTATTACATTTTAATTAAAATCATATTTATAGCACATGCTCGCTTCTACAAATTATAGTGTTCACAAGAGCTTAGGATGCAAAGCTAATGTTGCCCCATCCTTCCTGCTCCAACCTTAGACCCAAGGATAGTTTTTGATATTTCTGTTTTAATTCTTTTGATAGACAACAATTATAGCTGCAGTATGTGCTAATACCTTTAGTTCCTGATATATCAACTTTCGATATATTGTACTCAATATGGTCTATTAACTTTCCGATAAGACAGTTAGCTTTTAATTTGCTAACACTGGGCTTCCTTTCCTTTCAATATCGATATTATAGTTAATTTTGTTTTGTCTGCTGTGATTTTTTTTTTATAACTTTAGAGACTATCTTAAACCTCTGTTTCTTTTCTTCATCAAGTTTTCATAGTAACTTTTGATTTTCCCTTTCAAAAGATGAGGATATTAAGGTTCACCCCTCCCTCTCCCCTGAAATCTCCTGAATCCAAACTTTCCTATCATAGTGTCCAAGTTGTTAATATCTCCATGTATCTTACAATCAGCACCATATCTGCTATGTTTTTGTCCATAGCTTGACTTTAAAAATTGAAAATCAATAAAGCATCTCTAGCCTCAAAGCTGTAGAAATGCTCTTCTATTTCTTTCCATGAATACTAGGACTTCACTTCTTTTTTTAAAGTCCATGTTTATATTATTTTATTTTTTTGGCCTCGCAGCTTGCGGGGTCTTACTTCTCTGACCAAGGATTGGTCCTAGACCCTGAAAGCATGAGTGAAAGCGTGGAGTCCTTAGCCACTGGAGCGCCAGGGATTCCTTCACTAACTTCTTCTTTTTTAAAAATGTATTTGGCTATGGCAGGTCTTAGTTGCAGCACTTGTTGCAGTATGTGGGCTCTTAATATGACATGCAGGATTTAGTTCCCTGACCAGGGATTGAACCCAGGTTCCCTGCATTGGGAGCATGGGGTCAGCCACTGGACCACCAGGGAAGTCCCCATCACTAACTTCTTTGTGGATCTTGGCGGTGATGTGTCTAGAGTTAAGAACAAGTGGTTTGTCTATTCTTTCCCTGATTTAATAGCATACATACTAGTATGTTGCTTTTTTGTAGTTGCTTTAGCTTTTCCTCTAGTATTGCCTTTATACCATCTTTACATTTCTCCCCAGCCTCTCAACTGTATCTTTTGCCCTTAAGATGGAATACTTAGCTTTCCTGGGCACTTCGTTCTCCCAGTTAACCTGGACCAGGTGTGTCAGAACATCCCTTCACAGTCTGGGTTGGAACCACTGTTTCCTGGGTCTGGCAACTTGGTCATTATAAGTTTATTCTTTTATTTTACTGGGGGACCTCAAGTAACTTCCCAATAGCAGAGGACAGACGTACTTTCTGAGCTCTTGCCTATATGAAATATCTTTATTCTGCCTTTGCTTTTGTTTAATCTTTTAGCTAGAATTCTAACTTTAAAAAACTGTTAACACCCAAAGTTGTAGATGAGAAGTCTGATGCCTATTTGATTTGTATTCCTTTGTAAATGGCTTATTTTTCCTCTCTGGAAACTTTGGAAACTTAGCAGTCTGAAAGTGTGTCCCTAGATATAGGTATTTTCAATTAAATTAAGCTAAATTTTCATTTGTTCTGCTTATCACTTGGTGGATCATTCCAATCTGAAGATGCATCCTTTATCTCTTCTGTTATTCTACTTAGTTGAATGCCTGACCTCCTGGGTTATGTCTTTGTGTCTCTAATTGCTTCTCTCACATTCTCTATCTGTTCACTTTCAGTTCTGTGTTCCGGGAAATTTCCTTGAATTCACTTTTCAGTGCTTTTGGTGATAGTTTCATTTCGGCCATTGTACTTTTAATTTCTAAGGGCTCTTTAAAAAGACCCTTTCATGGCTCTCTTTTTTCAGCATCTTTCTCTTTTGTACGTAATGGTTTCTCAAAAGTTTCCTGCAGGGTTAGTTCTTGTTTATTTTGGTCATTCTCGTTTATACCCTTCTAACTCCTCATAAGCCTAGTGATCCTGAGTGTGAGTGAGTGTTTGTGTTAAAACCTCAGGGATGGAGGCTGCCTTGGTTTCCTTTCTTTGGAGTAAGTATCCTAATGGTGCAGATCTATTGCCAGGCTCATCTTTTGGGAGATAAAGCAGGGCTGTCCACATGCCAGGACCAGGAGGGCTTTATCGTGGGAAGCAGTGAGCCAGTGTGGCTGGGCCCAGGGGTCAGGCACCCTGCAGTGGTAAGAGCTGGTATGACTCTCATGGGGAGTGTATTTGAATGAGAGACCTGGGATGGGAAGAAGGCTCCAAAATTCATAATGAACTCGCTTTCCCAGGACAGCACATTTGTTTTTTTGTTTGTTTTACCTTTTTATTTTATAAAGTGTAGCTGAGTGTAGCTGATTAACAGTGCTGTGTTAGTTTCAATGTACAGCAAAGTGATTCAGTTACACATATACATTCATCTATTATTTTTAAAATTCTTTTCCCATATAGGTTGTTACATAGCACACACTTCCATATTTAAAGTGGATAACCAACAAGGACCTACTGTATAGAGCAAGGAACTCTGCTCAACACTAGAGCATTTGTGTTTTTTGTTTGTTTGTTTGTTTTGTTTTTTTTTTAAGGATAAAGCCATAGCTCAGGAACTTGCCAGCCACCTGTGCTGATGTGTGTGGGGCAACAGACAAGCACCAGATGGATACCTTGTTCCATGTAAAGAAGTCTCCGGCCAAAGTCTTCTTGGCTGGACTGGCCACCACATTTATCTTTGCTCCCTTAAAGAATAACCTAGACTTCTCTACAAGCCTCAGTTACGATTTGAGTCTTATCCTCTTTGCGTCTTGTGGGAAGTCATTGAAATTTCTTGTCCTGGTTTTATTAATTGCATTGGCAGTGTTAAGAGTATGGGTTCTAATGTCAGCTACCTGGGTTTAATCCTGGCTGTGCCACTTCCAGCAGTGTCATCCTGGGAAAACCCCTCTGCCTTTCTGAGCTTCAGTCTTCTCATCTTGGGAATGGGGATGATAGCAGCACCTGCTTCACAGACTTGTTTTATGGATTGAATTACTGAATAAATAAAGCTCCCACCTTTCTTGGTGGCTCAGATGGTGGAGTCTGCCTACAACGCGGGAGACTCAGGTTTGATACCTGGGTCAGGAAGATCCTCTGATGAAGGGAATGGCTACCCATTCCAGTATTGTTGCCTGGAGCATCCCGTGGACAAAGCAGCCTGGTTGGCTACAGTCTGTGGGGTCGCAAAGAATTGGACACAGCTGAGCAACTAACACATACATACACATGCTCCCTTGCTGGCTGATAGCAGCTGGGCTTAGTAAGTATTAGGTATTATAATTATCCAGCTGCTGTTTCTTCTCCAAGTTGTGTGTGGGTGTGTGTGGTGTGGTGGTGAAAGGTGCCCCACACAAAGTGTGTACTCAGTACATTTTATACCATTTGTTCATGTTTTATCATCATTCCAACATCTACTTCCGTGTCTTTATGTCAAAGAGGTCTTCAGAGGGAGAGGGGAGAAAAGTGTTTTCCCAGCCTGCCATCTTGAACTAGAAGTGATAAATATTTTGCATTTTTGCTCTACTGCCAAAAGTTTCTACTGCAGAAAGAAACTTAGGGTCCAGCCCTGCTCTATCAGCTTCTGACAGTCTGACCTGGGACAAGCACTGAACTCTGGTTTCCTTGTCTTTAAAATGGAGGATGCATGGCAACCTTTTAGGGTGGTAACAGGAATGACATGAGAGGATGAACTAAAAACACCTAGCAAGCTGGCTTCCCTTTTGGGAAAGACCCTTGCATGGTTGCAGTTTCTTTACCTCTCCTCTACATGGGGTTGTCACCCTAAAGAAGATACTCACACACAAGGAAAGTGTGGCTCATGGACTGACCTTTTCCATTTAGGATCTTTTTTGAGGCTACTGAATCCTTTATTTTTTTATTTTTTTTTTGCTTTTAGCTTTTGGAATGTCTTACATTCTCTTTATGGTTTTACAAATTTAAGAAGCTCGAAAACAATGGAATTGAACTCTAAGATCTGGGTAAAGCCTTACCTCGATAAAAACTAGGCATGATCATTGTGGCTTATTGGATGGAATAATGTACAAAATAGTACAATTTCCCAAAGGCAACTGACATTCCAGCCAAAAAGTCATTTAAAAGTCTTATCCTTCTCGCTGAAAGAGCCAGGTATTCATTTCCTGAGAAAAGTTTCCTCTAGTTTATGTTTTTGTTTTTTTTTCACTCAAACAGATTTTATAAAAGCAACTAATATGGTGGTTTAGTAGAAATTTAAATTACCTAGTTCAACTCTGGCTAACATCATAATATACAATTAAAATGGATGACATCGTCAAATTATATGTTAAATCGAGTGTCCATAACTTTAGACTTGCTACACAGGAAAATGTTTCTCCTGACTTCTACATGTATATATGTTCTCATATGTGTCTTTTATCTTTAGTTGTTTCTTATTTGCATATTAAGTCTATTTTAAGGCCCCTGACTAATACACTGTGCTTTTAATTTATTTTTAACATGGTCCATTTTAATGCCACCGCAAAGAAATCATTAACCCAGAAAAACATTAATATTATATACACTTACCTTGTTTTTAAAGTGAAAAAGTTATTTTTAACCTGTCCCAGGTATTAGGAGGATATAAAGGTGTTAAGCTGATGCTCTATTAAATCTAGTCTTCATGGTGGAAACTGGTCGTGTTTAAGAGGTGGGCATAATGAACTGTGAGGATGCACCTGTGCTGGATAGAAGCCACCCACAGTCTGCAAACAGTTTTACAAGTCAGATCTCATTGAGATGAGGGAGGCGAGGCGATTTCAAAACTTTAAGCACACACTGCCCACCACACATGAAGGAAATGTCAGTGTGTTCCTTTTTAAGTCATGCATCCCTGAAGATCGTGTAATGAGCTGTAGTGTCAGGGAAAAATGCCTTTATCCCAGTTTGGAGAGATGAAGATAAGGCAGTTTGTCTGCTCAGAGCCTGAGAGCGGTGGTCCACCCCTTGTAGGGCCCCTGAGATGCACGTTGAAAAGGCTCATTACTGGCAGGGCTGCCTGCAGCAGAGAGCCATGTCAGAAGTGGGAAGATAGGCTGTCCATCAGAAAGCAAGTCCTTGGGGTGGAGTGCTGGTGAAAAATGGAAAAGCTAAATATTCCCACCGAGAGAACTGGAATCAGCCCAGAATTGGGAGGTCACGCTGCAGTGGGCAGTGTACATGTGTGTGGTGTTGGAGCCAGGACTGGTTCTGAACTGATCTTCACTGTCTTTGTTCTCCTGCTGGATCCTCAGAACCCAGATTGGCAGGCTCTGGTAGCAGTTTTAGAATTGCTGGTTTATTTCACCCGCAATATGTGCTTTCCCGAAATGTTTAGCTATCTGTACACGCAGAACACAAGACCATGATATACACTAAGATAAGGAGTGTACTTGACTTCTTGCAAAAGAAATATCATGTCTGACTCTTTCCTTTTTCCCTTTGGCTACTGGGAAACTCAGATTTAAATATGTTGCTCTGCTCTACTAACTCTATGAGATCTATGGCTTGCATATTTTCTGTTTTGCTTTCTCTTCATCTTGACCCTCTAGAGCAGTGGTCCCTTACCTTTTGGCACCAGGGATGATTTCGTGGCAGACGTTTTTTCCATGTACCAGGGCTGGAGGCGGGGGATGATTTCAGGATGATTCAAGTGCATTAAATATATTGTGCATTTTATTTCTGTTATCATTACATTAGCTGCACCTCAGATCATCAGACATTAGATCAGAGGTTGGGGACCCCTGAGCTAAACTGTTCTCTGACTGTATTTTTATTTAGTTAGCATCTTCAACATTTTACATGAAATTTTCCCACTGTCTCAAATCTTTAGAGAAATGAAGCTACATATTAAAGTAATACTACTCCTAATGAGTCATTACGGAGTGCTGGAATTTCACTAGATATGAGAAATAGTCATAAATGAGTATTATGAAAGCAGTATGTGGAGACAGATTTGTGTGACAGTGTAAGCAAGTTGTTGAGAAATCTTGTATTGGATGGATTTGGATGGCGGCAGTGTTCTTTTTCCTTAAATGGAAGACCTTTTCAGAGTAACAGACACTGCCCTTCCTCCTCATATGATTTGGAAATGTCAGATTCTTTCAGCCTCTGAGAAAGGCCCCAGAGAGAACTAGTTCAGCTTTGAAACTTTTCTCACCTGCGATATGTGTGGGTGTTTAATATTTTCCCCTCCAATCATTTTGTTTCTGAAAGAAATTCTTTTAAGTTGAATCAGGTTTGGGGACATCTGCTTGTTGCCATCCTTTTTTTTTTTTNTTGCCCAGAGAATCCCGTGGACAGAGGAGCCTGGTGGGCTGCTGTCCATGGGGTCGCACAGAGTTGGACATAACTAAAGCGACTTAGAATGCATGCATGCATGCTTGTCAAGCTCTTCTCTTGAAATGGATGAATTGTATTTTGTATACAGTGTACCTTAATAAAGCTAAAGTTAAAAACCTCAAAAAAAAAAAAAGAGTCAATAGTTTTTGAAAGAATCAATGGACTTTATCTTTTCTAGTAGTTCCAGTTTCACAGAAAATTGAGCAGCAAAAGTACAGGGTCCCATATATTCATCTCCCCACCCCCATATACTGTTGTTCAGTCACTTAGTTGTGTCTGACTATTTGCAACCCCATGGACTGTAGCACGCCAGGCTTCCTTGTCCTTCACCATCTTGCTTGCTGTTGGAGCTTGCTCAAACTCGTGTCCATTGAGTCAGTGATGCTATCCAATGATCTCATCCTCTGTCATCCCTTTCTCCTCCGGCCTTCAATCTTTCCCAGCATCAGGGTCTTTCCAATGAGTCAGCTTTTCATATCAGGTGGCCAAAGTATTGGAGGTTCAGCTTTAGTATCAGTTNGATGCTATCCAATGATCTCATCCTCTGTCATCCCTTTCTCCTCCGGCCTTCAATCTTTCCCAGCATCAGGGTCTTTCCAATGAGTCAGCTTTTCATATCAGGTGGCCAAAGTATTGGAGGTTCAGCTTTAGTATCAGTTCTTCCAATGAATATTCAGGATTGATTTCCTTTAGGATTGACTGGTTTGATCTTGCAGTCCAAGGGACTCTCAAGAGTCCTCTCCAACACCATAGTTCAAAAGCATCAATTCTTTGGTGCTCAGCCTCTTTATGGTCCAACTCTCACATTCAAACATGACTACTGGAAAAACCATAGCTTTGACTAGATGGACCTTTGTCAGCAAAGTAATATCTGCTTTTTAATGTGCTGTCTAGGTTTGTCACACACTGCAACCCCCTGCCTTTTACAATTAGTGGAAGGTATCTGCCTGCAAAGCTGGCTCATTGTCACCCATCTAGTCACACTGTCCCTTTTCTTACCTCCTTTCTCTTTCTCCACAAAATAGGGAAACCACTATAGCAGACACACTCATGACCAATTGAGTTTGTTTAGTTTGAACAGTTTTTGTTGAAAGGCATCGATATACAACAAATATAATTACCAGGACAATTATCAATGTTATAGCACCAGACCCAATATTATGAGTAATATTTTGGAACCATCTTTGGGGGTCTAGTCTAGATAATTGATCAGCTAGCTGCTTAGTTTAAGTTTTCAAATTATTGGAAGAGGGCAGACTTTTAGAGAAGGTTTTAAAGATTTTTTTTGGTAACAATTGTATATTTAGGGAAGCATTATCATGTATGTCTTATAAATGAAATTTGATTTGTTTCTAGTTGTAGGCACTATAGTAAAATCAAACAGAAGTAATACAAAATTGAATAGAATTTTAATCACATTTTAGTATTACTTGTTTTTGTAAATCTATTAATTGATTTCCGACCCATTTGATGGCTGTTTTTAGTTCCTGTATTTTATCTTGAATTTTCTCGTCTATCTGAGCCTGAGTGGCCCACATAGTATGAGCATCTTTGGTCCAATTTTGAAAAAAGTTTTGTGTTTGAGTTGAGGTTTGTAAAGCAGTGTCTGTGACAGCGGCAGTAGTGCAGATGGCTAGCAATCCTAAAATGCCAAGAATTAAGCCACAAATGAACCATTCAGACCCCTGGAGCAATTTAGTTAGTGAGTAGTTAGGAGGCAAGTCCTTCCATGGGATCCTCCTCCCAGGGTCGTTGGAGATTTACTGGTAACCACAGATCACGTCAAGATTGAAAAATCAAAAGGGATTCATTTTTCAAAGAAATAGAGGAATTAAGACCAGTATACAATGTGCAATCTATATAAGTCACAGAATGTAAAGTCTTATTAAATTGCAAGTTCCCTATAGCAATAACAAAAGGAAGAGGAACACAAGCTTGTATGAAATATGAATGATTATAACGAAAGGAATAGTTATTATGACTACAGCTGGTCTCCATGAAACATCCAGTTGAAGTTCTAAGTTCTCTGGTGTTTGTAACAACTTTCTAGATGTGCCATTGTTCAGGCCCAATCTGTTTATCGAGGACGGTTTGAGGGAAAGGGGGTGCCATTTCACCGTCAAGCTAGCCAAGAAGTCCTTTGTCATGGTAATGTTTCATCATAGTATTAGCAACCTTTTATGTTACCAGGGTAGCATAATCACATACAGTTGTTAATATCATCTGAGCAGTTAGATACCACATACCATGGAGTCCCCAATAAACAATGGTGTTCAGTTCAGTTCAGGTCAGTCACTCAGTCATGTCCGACTCTTTGCGAGCCCATGAATTGCAGCACACCAGGACTCCCTGTCCATCACCAACTCCCAGAGTTCACTCAGACTCACGTCCATCGAGTCCGTGATGCCATCCAGCCATCTCATCCTTTGTCGTCCCCTTCTCCTCCTGNTTTGCGAGCCCATGAATTGCAGCACACCAGGACTCCCTGTCCATCACCAACTCCCAGAGTTCACTCAGACTCACGTCCATCGAGTCCGTGATGCCATCCAGCCATCTCATCCTTTGTCGTCCCCTTCTCCTCCTGCCCCTAATCCCTCCCAGCATCAGAGTCTTTTCCAATGAGTCAACTCTTCGCATAAGGTGGCCAGAGTACTGCAGTTTCAGCTTTAGCATCATTCCTTCCAAAGAACACCCAGGGCTTATCTCCTTTAGAATGGACTGGTTGGATCTCCTTGCAGTCCAAGGGACTCTCATGAGTCTTCTCCAACATCACAGTTCAAAAGCATCAATTCTTCAGTGCTCAGCTTTCTTCACAGTCCAACTCTCACATCCATACATGACCACTGGAAACACAATAGCCTTGACTAAACGGACCTTAGTTGGCAAAATAATGTCTCTGCTTTTGAATATACTATCTAGGTTGGTCATAACTTTTCTTCCAAGGAGTAAGCGTCTTTTAATTTCATGGCTGCAGTCACCATCTGCATGATCTCCTTCAGTTCAGTTCAGTCGCTCAGTCATGTCTGACTTTGCGAGCCTGTCTCTTAGCCTGTCTTGATACCAAATGGGCAGAGGAAGAGAAGTATCCTTTAGTACCTCAAAAAGTTTTTCTGCCCTTGTCAAGATATCTCCTTGTGGCAAGTTTAAAAAATTTAAAACAAATAAAGCTGTATAACAATAGTTATAGGATTAAAGAATATCTTGCATTGGAATCTAGTAAAGTCTGCTCTGGATAGGGAAGATAGAACTGTTTTTGTGTATTCCCCCTTTAAAATTTTTTTAATTTGTAGTTTTAGTGTGTGATGTGTTTGTCTAACTATGTCTTCTGTTTGTGGATTATAATGAATGTCTGTAATATGTTTGATAGAAAAAAGATTGTAAAAATTGTTTGAATTTTTTACAAATAAATCAGGGCCATTGTCTGTTTTTATGGAACTAGGTGTTTTCATTATTGTGAAGTAAGCTAACAGGTGGGTTATAATATGTTGTGTAGCTTTACCTCAAAGAGGTGTGGCCCATATAAAAGGAGAATTTGTATGAATACAGACATGTAAAAAAAAAGATGGAGAAAGTTTAGGGCAATAAGTCACATCTATTTGCCATAATTTATTGGGTTGTAATCTTTGAGGGTTGATATCTTGTGTAACTGATCAAAGATGTAGGGGTCTACAAGTAGAGTAATTATTAATGACTTTTTTTTTTTTTTAGCATGGAGGTATGGAATTTTTAAAATCTGGTCTAAGGAGCCAGCATTATTATGTAATAGAGCATGTTGTTTTACAGGAGTAGCAAAAGAAACAAATTGATCAGCTTGTTTATTACCCTGAGTTGTTGGACTAGGAAGGCTGGAATGTGTTTGAATATGAGTAATATAAATGCAGGAAGTGTGGTCCCTAATAATGGGTTGTAATTCAATAAAAAGTTGTTGAACAATAGATTGATTATAATTTATGGTAGAAGTTTTTATATTTTTTAATACAAAAACTGAATATGAGGAGTAAGAAACTATATTAAAAGGGTACGGATGTAGGTGAATAGCCTGAATAAGAGCAAATAATTTATTTTGTTGAGAAGAATGAAATTTAGTATAAAAGACTTTATGTTTTTTGAGAGACCGAAATGAGGCTTTAGCATTTTTAGTCCCATCTATATAAGAAACATCGGCTTGAAGTATAGGTTGTGATGTAACAATATGAGAGAGAATAAATTTAGTATTTTTGAAGAAATTCTAAAGTTTATTAGAAGGATAATGAAATGAAAAAAAAAGTCTTAGAAGGCTATTTGAAAATCAGTCGATGTTTGTAATGTATTTTCTAATTGAGTTTTATTAATAGGTAATACAATTTTATGGGGATCGGAATCAATCAAAGTCTTAGTTTTACTTTTTTCATTGATAATTATTAGAGCAATTAAATCAAGATAGGCTGTAAGTGACTTTGTCTTTCTAAAATGGGTATAGATCCATTTTATTGGGTGTTCTTGTTGGACAAGAAGTCTGGTAGGAAAATGGAGAGAGGGGAGTATGAACAACTCTAAAGGCAATTTAAGTCTAATATGAGTAAGAAATTGTTTTTGTAATTTATTTTGTACTAAATAGAGTTTTTTTCGTGTCTTTTGTGAAAGTGAACTAGAGCTATTTAAATTAGGATCTCCTTTCAAAGTATTAAATAAATTAGTCAGTTGATAATTTGTAATGGCCAAACAGGGTCTAATCTAGTTTATATCACCTAAAAGTTTTAAAAAATCATTTAAGGTTGATAATTTATCAACATGAATTTGTGTTAGTTGGGGAGTAATATGTTGCCTATTAACAACAGATCTTAAGTAATGGTAAGGTGTAGAGGTTTGAATTTTTTTAGGGGCAATAATTAATCTAGAGTCTTTTAAGCATCATTGAGCTATATCAAACAGATATTCTAAAACAGATGAAGCAGAAAATAATATATCATCTATATAATGAATAACAAGAAAGTCAGGAAATTGTTTTCTCACAGGTTCAAGGGCTTTGGCTATATAATATTGANTTAAGCATCATTGAGCTATATCAAACAGATATTCTAAAACAGATGAAGCAGAAAATAATATATCATCTATATAATGAATAACAAGAAAGTCAGGAAATTGTTTTCTCACAGGTTCAAGGGCTTTGGCTATATAATATTGACATATGGTGGGAGAATTTATTATTTCTTGAGGCAATACAGTCTATTGATATCACTTATAAGGACTGATATGATTAGGAAAAGGGAGAGAGAAGGCAAATCTTTTTTGGTCTAGAAGGTGTAAAGGTATAGTAAAAAGGCAATCTTGTAAATCTATAATAATGATATGTCAGTTTTGAGGAATAGTGGTAGGTGATGGAATTTCTGGTTGTAATGTACCCATAGGCTTTATAGATGTATTAACTTTTTAAAGCCCTGTTAAGAGATGCCATTTTTTTTATTACAAAAATGGGAGAATTTTAAGGGGAACAAGATTTTTCAATATGCTTTAATTTTAATTGTTTATCAATAAGTTCCTTAGCAGCCATTAGTTTCTCTTTTGTAAGGGGCCACTGCTCTGTCTAAATAGGCTCACCACTTTTTCAAGTTATTTTAATAATTGTATTGTTTGTTAAGTGAGCAGTGGCCCCTAGGAAAAATGTGGGATACATATTTGAGCTTGTCATTATATAAGTAAATCTCTTTTTATTAAATTAAGGGGTGCATCTATCACATGAGGTTGTAATGTTGTGGGCTGGCCTTCTGGTCCCTCACATGGATATATTTAGACACTTTGGTAAACCTCTTGTATTTTGGTTTGAGAAACTCCTGTAATCTGGCAAGAAATTTTCTGTATAGGCCAAGATTTGGGCTATAAATGTTCAGAGATAATAGTAATATCAGATCTAGTATCAAGAGGACCAGAAAATTTTTGCATTAATTTTGATATTTATATTTGGTCAGATATATTTAGATATAATTGATTCAGAAAACTAAGATCATGGCATTTGGTCCCATCACTTCATGGCAAATAGATGGGGAAATGGTGGAAATGGTGTCAGACTTTATTTTTTTGGGCTCCAAAATCACTGCAGATGATGATTTGCAGCCATGAAATTAAAAGACACTTACTCTTTGCAAGAAAAGTTATGACCAATCTAGATAGCATGTTAAAAAACAGAGACATTACTTTGCCAACAAAATTCCATCTAGTCAAGGCTATGGTTTTCCAGTGGTCATGTATGGATCTGAGAGTTGGACTATGAAGAAAGCTGAGCACTGAAGAATTGATGCTTTTGAAGTGTGGTGTTGGAGAAGACTCTTG
>SJYV01050606.1:5787-38106 GCA_006410875.1 Neotragus pygmaeus | reverse complement strand
TAGCATGTTAAAAAACAGAGACATTACTTTGCCAACAAAATTCCATCTAGTCAAGGCTATGGTTTTCCAGTGGTCATGTATGGATCTGAGAGTTGGACTATGAAGAAAGCTGAGCACTGAAGAATTGATGCTTTTGAAGTGTGGTGTTGGAGAAGACTCTTGAGAGTCCCTTGGACTGCAAGGAGATCCAACCAGTCCATTCTAAAGGAGATCAGTCCTGGGTGTTCTTTGGAAGGAATGATGCTAAAGCTGAAACTCCAATACTTTGGCCACTCATATGAAGAGTTGACTCATTGGAAAAGACTCTGATGCTGGGAGGGATTAGGGGCAGGAGGAGAAGGGGACGGCAGAGGATGAGATGGCTGGATGGCATCACCGACTCGATGGACATGAGTTTGAGTGATCTCCATGAATTGGTGATGGACAGGGAGGCCTGATGTGCTGCAATTCATGTGGTCACAGATAGTCAGACATGACTGAGCAACTGAATTTAACTGAGCTGAACTGATGTCTATAAAGACTGTTTTTGATCTGTACTGTCGAATCCATCTGTCTGCATATCATCAGAGGAGTTAATAGAAATGTAAGGTAAAAGAAGCAATTGAGCAATTTTATCCCCCTTATTAAATTGTCATAATATCTGAGATGACATCATAATTTGAATTTTTCTCTTATAATCTGATTCAGTTACTCCAGGGTGAACAGTAATTTCTTTAGAAGCAGACTATATTGGCCAAGTAAAAGATGGAAGGTTTATGGTGGTAGGGGTCCATAAAGTCTGTTAGGTATTTTAAAAGGGACTGTTTGAGGAAAAAGGAGAAAATCATTTAGGTCTGGTATATCGATGGCAGCACTATCGGATGTTGAGGATTCTAGGGAAATGATCGAGTTTGTCCCTGGTTTTTATTGATGGGGACCTGGGGAGTCCCCAGTTTGGAGTTTCCTGAAATAGGCTTTTCTTCAACATCATATTTCGACTGGCATTTTCTGGCCTAATGCATCCCTTTATGGCAACAAGGGCAAATTCTTGGAGGTATTATTATTTTTTTTAACAGTTTAAGTTTTTTAGGTGTGTTTTTAAGGATAAATTTTTTTAAATGTGTTTTATCTCCACATGTAAAACATCTTTCATTTTTCTTTTCAAAGGCAGCAGCCATTGTTTTAGCTAGCATTTGCATTTTTTGAGTCTTTGATCTTAAATTGTGACAAGCCTTTAAATAGCCAAGAACAGTCTCAGTCTCATGAATTGGAGCGATAGCTCTTTGATATTTTAAATTTGTATTCTCATAAGCAAGCAGTTTTTTTAAAGTTGTATTTTGGCTTTTTCTCAGATAACACTACAGGAAATAGCAAATTTCAATCTAGCTAAAAAATCAGCATAGGCTTCATTAGGTCCTTGAAATATTTTTGTGTAGCTGCCTTTAGGTTTTCCCTGAGGAGTAATTTTATCCCAAGCTTCAAGGGAAACTTTTAAAAATTGTTCATGTAATAAGGGTGGGCATTGTATTTGCGCTTCCACTGCATTAAACTGTCTTGTACCAGTTAACATTTCAAAAGTAATTTGGTTTTGGGGAGCACCAGCTCAAGCATTAGAATTAGCACTATCTCGGGCTACATCCTGAAACCACATTGTCCATTGAAGATACTTTTCTGGCTTAAGAAGAGCTTTTATCAAAAGTCGTCAATCATAAGAAACAAAATTTCCAATAGAAGATGTCATAGTGTTTAAAAGATTTTTAGTCAAAGGCGAATGAGGGCCATACATAGTTACAGATTTTTTAATTTGTTGTATGTGAGAAAAAGCAATCTCTTCTTATTGAGGTATAATTTGTCCTTGAGTGTTAGGATTTCTTAAAACAGGAAACATGGAGAAGTCATCAGCCTCAGAGACTTGAGATTATAAAGCCAACAACTCAGAAAGCCTTCGTCATGAAGGAGAATGTGTTTTTTTCATAAATACGAGTGTGAGCTAAAGGCTTATCATTTTCATCAAGGAAAGTATTGTCAACCTCAGAAAAGTCATTATCAGAGTCATTTCGTCTTAGAGTTGAGAGGACTTTTGGTTTGGTGCTCCTTGTAAGAGGAGGAGGAGCACTTGGGGCAACTGGAGCAGCGTTGGTGGGAAAATTTTGAAATACTTTATGTTGTTCTAATTGGGCCTTTTGTAAAGTTTCATCATCTAATTTATTTTCATTTAACAAGTGTTTTGCCTGTTGTTGAATATCAGGGGGGCTAGGATTTCCTTGAAGTGGAAAAATTACAGCTTTAATGAGGGCCCATGAGGGCCAGAAATCTATTGGAATGTTTTTTCCCATCTTGTGGCTTGTTTAACATTTTTTTTAAAACTCGGTTCTAAATCTTTAAATCAAAACTACCTTAACAGGGAACCAGGGATTATGTTCAATTACCGTTTGGAGACAAGCCTCTATCCGCTGATGCGAAACCGAGAGTCCTTGAACTTTAAATAAATGATGAAGCAAAGTGGAAAAGTGGTGGGGCTTTCCAGCCGTTTGTCCCATAACCTTGCACTTACTGACCTTAGTAGGTCCACAGTCACTCCATCTGCTTGTCAAGGGTATACTCCAGGTCCCTGTTCAGGCGCCATTTGTTATGGTCTTCACAGACCAGAACCTGGGGACAGGAGTCAACGAAAAGAAGGTGAAGAAAAGAAGGATGTGGGGGACCCAAGTCTCTAGTGGAACAAGTGTACTTTAATCATGGCGGCATGTCCTTATATATGGTTGTACAAGGAAGCTTTATGTAGAAAAATAAACTTGAGCAAAAACACCAAAACCAAATGCATAACAACAGTAACTAAGGGAATAACAATCATTATAGGGCCATAACAACAGTAACTAGGGGAATAACAATCGTCACGGGGCTAGAAACAATCCTATTTCCGTATTGGAAATAGGAACATGACTAAGTAGTTTTACAGAAAATTAAAAGGTTACTGAAAGGAATCTATGAATGCATTCCATCTCATGACCTCAATCCTGAGAATTGTGTGCAGCTCTGCTTGTTCCTGTTTTCCAGGAACTGATAAGGAACAGAAGGCCCTTGAGAAACAGAAAACAACATATAGGATTCCTTAAAACTAAACATTACCTGACACACTCAGAATCCCTGGGAGGGAAATAAAAACAGATGAAACAGAGTAGTGAGAATTTTTGTTTTTGCCTTTTGGAGAAGGAAATGGCAACCCACTCCAGTGTTCTTGCCTGGAGAATCCCAGGGACAGCGGAGCCTGATAGGCTGTCGTCTATGGGGTTGCAGAGTTGGACACGATTGAAGTGACTTAGCAGCAGCAATCCCATCCTTAAAGGTTTGATTTGGTTTTTGGAGATGTGGACCAGGGCTTATTTTTGCATAAAATTTAATGTGTTTATAACTAGTCTACTCACCCCTGTGGGTGAGTTTGCTTTTCTACCAACCTGTCACCTGAATGATTACTTCATTTTCCCTTAGCTTGCTCCCAGTTCTCCTAAATGCCATTCCTTCTCTGAACCCAATTCTATGGCATGGACCTCGCCTGTGACCTAGAACATTCTGCTTCCTCTTATACTACCTGGAATTAATACAGAGTGTGCAGAGAAGAGGAGTAACTGAAAAAGTGGTGACACGCACAGAGGGGAAAAAAGTATTCACATTCACTGATGGACTTTTTTTTTTTTTAATGGTGTTAGACTCTGAACCAAACCACTTCTTTTCTGTTGTTGTTGCTCAGCCCCTTAGTCATGTCTGACTCTTTGTGACTCCATAGACTTCAGCATGCCAGGCTTCCTTGTCCATCACCAACTCCCAGAGCTTGCTCAAGCTCATCCCCATTGAGTTGGTGATGCCATCCAACCATCTCATCCTCTGTTGACCCCTTCTCCTCATGTCTTCAATCTTTCCCAGCATCAGGTTCTTTCCCAATGAGTCAGATCTTCCTTTTATCCAACTGAAAAATGCTGAGAATATGTTTTTATTTTACTGCACACTGTTAAACACAAGAGGCATTTAACTTACAAGGTAATGTTATGCTCAGTGTGCTTAATAAAATTGTAAAGGATTCACTTATTTTCACACTCTTGGAGAAACAGTCTCCCACTGGATAATGGAAATTATGATACTTTTGTTGCCTCTCTCATCACAAGGCTTATCAGAGATTATTAAAGTGACACTTAAAAAACAAAGTGGGGAAATAGGAATCTGTAGCTGCAAAGTTTCTCATCCTTCCTTTTGATGATTTGCAAAGTTTGCAGACTCAAACTTTGAGCTCAAGGAAGCTTGCCTGAATTTGCTGAAAGCATCCAGGTAGGAGAAAACAGTTTCTCAGAAATTCTTCCTAATTTACCCTTGTGGACACAGAGCATTGAGAGCTCAACACCTGGTATCTTAAAAAGCAAAAGAGGAGATTGTTTGATGGATGTGGCTCTTGAGGAAGGAGAAGAAAGCAGTGGCAGCAACTGGCTCTGTCTATTCTTATTTTCCTGACATCCTTATATGCCATACCCTGTTATGGGGCCTTCTTCCTTGGGATAACATGCCTAAAATGAGTGTGGTGTTAATGATCCCTCTTGGCTATGGCTCCTGACTCACAACTCTACTTTTGGTTATTTGTTTAAGTGGGGAAGTCCTAGGAGCCTGCCTGGGAACAAGTTCTGAAATCATCCTATTTCTTGACTGGGTCTCAGGCCACTCACAACACTTCCTCTTTTCGGTCCATTCCTCAACACAGGGGGAGCCCCTCAGAGGAGCATCTCAAGCTTTATAAAAGCTGAAGTTGTGGCTGACATCTCACTTTACTCCCAAAATCCACTCAGGGAAGCTGGGAATGAATTACTTTGGTATTAAGTTCTAAGTTCAGTCGCTCAGTCGTGTCCGACTCTTTGCGACCCCATGAATTGCAGCACGCCAGGCCTCCCTGTTCATCACCACCTCTCAGAGTTCACTCAGACTCACGTCCATCGAGTCTGTGATGCCATCCAGCCATCTCATCTTCGGTCGTCCCCTTCTCCTCCTGCCCCCAATCCCTCCCAGCATCAGAGTCTTTTCCAGTGAGTCAACTCTTTGCATGAGGTGGCCAAAGTACTGGAGTTTCAGCTTCAGCATCATTCCTTCCAAAGAAATCCCANACCAGTCCATTCTGAAGGAGGTCAACCCTGGGTTTTCTTTGGAAGGAATGATGCTAAAGCTGAAACTCCAGTACTTTGGCCACCTCATGAGAAGAGTTGACTCATTGGAAAAGACTCTGATGCTGGGAGGGATTGGGGACAGGAGAAGAAGGGGACGACCAAGGATGAGCTGGCTGGATGGCATCACGGATGCGATGGACGTGAGTCTTAGTGAACTCCGAGAGATGATAATGAACAGGGAGGCCTGGCGTGCTGTGATTCATGGGGTTGCAAATAGTTGGACATGACTGAGTGACTGAACTGAACTGAAGGTCTTGATACTGAAACTACTAGTTTCAGGATGTGGAAATATTAATTGAGTTTATCTCCAGAAAAGGGGAAAATGTAAGTGTAACTGGTAAAAAATGTTGGCCTGGTCTGTCCAGTGACCCACCCCATCACAGTGGAAATTCTTAATATGTATTCAGACATATTTAAAATAAATACCATAATGAACTTAACAATCCATTTTCTTTGATCTGAATGCTAACCCTTTGTTGACATTTGTAAAAATAAATTTGGAGGAGTACAAGTTTAGCATTTACTATCAAAATTTTTCCTTTTATTCAGTTTGCTTGTAAGGTCTCAAAGACACTTTTGTTCATTCTAGTAAAAATATTCCATATCCAATCATTTTTTACCGTCCTGCAAGTTCTAGGGAAATCTGATCATCAAAAAAATGTGATGTCTTTTCTGATTTGTCATTTGGTACACAGAGGATTGCCTGAGTTTCCATGGTCAGTTTTCAAAACTGCTCTTCTTTTAAAATAGACCAGCTTTATGCATGCTCCCCATAAAGGGAAGATGGGTGCTGATGATTTGGTTGCTTAGAGGAAAAGTAGGTGTGATTTTGGAATCAGAAAGAACACAATTCGACTCTCAGCTGTTTGCTTAATGAAATATCTTGTATGAGTCACTTAACACCTTGGTTTTCTTACTGATACCAAGTACCTGTGTCAGAGGCTTTTCATGAGGGTGGAGCAGATCTGGAGACCTTATTGGAATGAAGTATTCACTTCTCCCAGGGCTTCCCTGGTGGCTCAGATGGTAAGGAATCTGCCTGCAGTGCAGGAGACCTGGATTTGATTGCTGGCTGGGTCAAGAAGACCCCCTGGAGAAGGAAATGACAACCCACTCCAGTATTCTTGCCTGGGAAATCCCATGGACAGAGGATCCTGTTGGGCTACGGTCCATGGCATCACAAATAATTTAACAAGACTGAGTGACTAACATTTTCACTTTTCATCTACTTCTCATGAGCAACTTTAGTACAACTTGCAGACTATGGTTGACGCTGCTGGAAGATATTACTTGAAAGTTGCTAAGAGAGTAGATCCTAAAAGTTCTCATCACAGGAAAAAAAAAAAATGAGGAGATGGGTAACTTATAACTAAACTTAATCATGGTCATTGTTTTGCAATATGTGTGTGTGTCAAGTCATTGCACAGTATACCTTAAACTTACATGGAACTATGTCTTGATTATATCTCAGTAAGAATGAAAAAGAAAATCAGAATGCTTTCGGCACAGAATGGATTGATTTCCTGCTCCAACAGTCACTTTGGGCCAATTTCATCATACGTACAGACTTGGTGTTTCTTCTCTAGTAAAGATCATAGAAAATCTGATTTTATTTGACTGGGAGGTGACGGTTTTATCATTGGAAAAAGCCAGAAACTTTCTCTATAAAATATCTCAGATAAGAAAGCACGCTTGGGACTTCCTTGGTGGTCCAGGGGTTAAGAATCTGCCTTGCCATTCAGGGGACGCTGGTTCCATCCCTGGTCAGTGTGCCACGATGAAAGATCCAAAGTGACGCAGCAAAGATCCCGAGTACCATTAACTAAGACTCCATGCAGCCAAATAATAGTAATAAAAAAGCACGCTATCTGATATTTTTGCCTGGCTTACTTTTATCTAATAGCAGCTTTAAAATCGATATTTTTCTGTGGTCACTAATTTGTTTGCCTGCATGTCACCTTATCGGAGAGAACTTGCTTTAAATATTCAGGTGCCAGTCTGCATGCACATAGCATCCTTGGCTGCCCTCTCTGTTCCCAGTCTCACCAACCATCCACGTGATATGGCTGCTTGGGATCTTATTTCAAGATCTACGACTTAGTAATTACAAATTGAGAAAATCCAAGTTGTCCTGCTGAGTTTGTAGCCTTGAGGGAAAGAAAAGGCACCCTTGTGCTTGCATCCTACTAACTTAGTAGGTTCTGGTTTTACCCCGGGACTTAGAGTTTTTAAAGGGCAGCAGCTAGTATTCAGTGAGTGCCAACTGCATACCAGGTGCTGCCCAGGTGCTCACAGTTGCCTAGCTGTAGATGCATTGGTGGCGAAGGAGGAAGAAGGGGATTGTAAGGATGGTGCAGCTCTGAAAAGAGCAGATATGTAGACTGGATGGGATTGGCACCCCCATGCAGATCCTTAGGGAGGGAAAGTAAAGACAGGAAAGGTGGGAGGGCCCTTGTTAATCCTAGATACAGGCAGTGTCTTCAGCCAAGTGTG
Organism: Neotragus pygmaeus; assembly: GCA_006410875.1. NCBI lineage: Eukaryota > Metazoa > Chordata > Mammalia > Artiodactyla > Bovidae > Neotragus > Neotragus pygmaeus. The sequence continues at coordinate 30,433 of SJYV01050606.1, read as the reverse complement.
TGAGTGGGTGGCAACTGACATTTGTTGGCTAAAATAACATACACTGATATTTCATTTCTGTGAGGAAAAGAGGATGAAATGCAATCTGGTTGTCATTACTTGCAATTTTTTTTTTTAACCTCCTAACTTTACTGCTCTGAGCTTGTGCCCACCTGCCTGCTAGACCAGTGGTCCTCGGAGTGTGGTCTCAGACTGGCAGCATCAGCAGCCCCTAGGAAACTTGTTAGAAGTGCAGTCTGGGTCCCTACTCAGGCATATGGAACCAGAAATTCTGGGACTGGGACCCAGCGATCCATTTGAACAAATTCTCTAGGTGGTGCCAGTGTAGCTGAAGTTTGAGAACCTTTGTGTTGGAGCATCTTGTGAAATGATTTGGGTCCTGGTTAGAATGGGAACACAGAAACAGGGAAAGAGCTGTGGTCCAAGTTGGGAAGGGGGAGGAGTGTCACCTGCCTGGTTTCTTTTGACTCTTTAATCCAAAGTAGCTGGTGGCCAGGGAATTCAGAGACACGAGCCAGTAGACTTAGCATCTCTCTTCTTTTCTGTTATTTGTTTAAGCCTCTCCCTTGTTAATGTATGACATTAGGAACCTGTCCTTTGATATCGTTTGAACATATGTCTGTTTAGCCCTCCAGGTTTGCAGGCAGCAGGCCAAGAACAATCATGGAGATTCCATAGGAGAAAATGGTCATTGTTGATCCTCCAATAATGGATTCATGGAAACTTACGGATTTCAAAAGAAAGTTAAAAAATTCACAAGGTTAAATCAGCATGACAGATCCAGAGCCCTGCATGTACTTGAACTCCAAGTTAAGTCAGGGCCAACAGCCACTGAGTATGTGTCCAATTTCACCTTCTTCCTTACAGTCTTTGAAATCCCGTTTAGGCCTCTTAATTTCACGAAATGAAAAAAGCCAAACACTTTATTCTTCTCTCCCAGGCATCAAGGAGAGGGGGTAATAAACAGGACCTTGCTGATGGAGTTTAATAAATACTGGTTTACTGCAACCCACAACGGAAAGCAAATACATACAATTACTTGCAAATTTCTTCAGTGTTTGTACTTATAAATCTCTGCCTAAACCTTCCCAGCTGGGAGTTCAGTTAGTCTTTCTGCTGTGGAACTAGGGCTTTGTTCTCCTCGTTCAGCCTCGGCTCGGTCTGGAATAATTCAGAAATGTATTAGAGAGATTGCTGCTCCCAAAAGGCATAAGGAAATAACCTTCACTCTCAGCCTTAGGGAAATCAGCCCAATCAGGGTTTGGGCGGATTTCTCGATTAAACAAAGAACTAACTGTGCACAAATTGCACCTTAACAATTTGTAAGGAGTCCACCTTAGAAATGTCTTGCAGATGGAAAGCTGATATTTTTTAATCAGGCAAGCGGGGCTGCTCAAGTCAAAATGTCACCAGCATTTTCCCACTGCTCCCCAATTAACATCCCCCCAAAATTAAATTGAAAGTTGCATTTCTAAGCAGTCCACAGCTTTGGACCCACTTCTCCAGGTTGTCAAACATAGATGGAAAGAACTGCTTCTGTCTGTGCAAGGGTTCAGGGTGTGTGCGGGTGTGTGTCTGTATGTGTGGATGACTCAGTTCATCTGGAACACATCCCAGGGAGCTTTGGGCTGTCAATTTTTATTTCAGAAGATTTCATATTGGGGACCAAAGAAGGGGTAGAGAGTTATTGTGCTTAATGTGGTTGTGACTTGACATGCTCCTAGTCAAATTATGTAGAAATCAAAATCAGGTCCCTATGTTGCTGGGGAATGTTGTTTAGAATAAAACTTTTTGGAAAGATTTAATAGATTTCTGCTGATTGTAAGAGATGCTCATGCCAAATCACCGCCTTTGTGACATTTTAAGAGAAATGAAGTGCTGGGGATAAGGGAAGGTGTGTCTAAATCTATCCAATGTGTAGTACTTTTACTTTAATTCAGTGAAGAGGTGCGTGCTCAGCTAAAACAGGCATTTTCGGGAATTCCCCAGTTGTTCAGTGATTGGGACTCCAAGCTTTCACTGCCAAAAGTGTGGGTTCAATCCCTGGTCAGGGAACTAAAATCCCGTAAGCCGTGTGGTGTGGGCAAAAAATAAAATAAAAGTAGGTGCTTCCAAGCCATCATGCTCACAGGGGCAGCCTCCCAAACTTCTGTAACTGAATTTCAGAAAAAGGGACATATTACATTAAGTCTCACAACTGTATCCTGGCCCTAACTGGATAGCTCTACATCCTTAGTATAGTGGGACCACCAAGAATGCTTGTCAGCATGGTTTACCTGGTGCAGAGTTTTGAGCTGTGTTTTGTGAAAGGAAACTGCAGCCCCATCAATTCTGCTGGAAACTCTTGAGATTCCTTGTGGGAATCAGAAACCAGCCTGAGAAAAACACTTCAAGTTTGGAGTCTCTGATATTTACAAATGGCTTTCCTCAAATGTTCTTTTTGATTTTCTTAGAAACGCAGGCTTTGGATGAATTCATCGACAAGGTCTCTTTCCCTTGTAATAAAAGTCTGAAGGAAAGACTCCTCCACAGAGCTCAGCAGACATTGGTCCAGCTTCTGGACTTCGCAGGGTGGGGCTTGCTGGCCTGGGCCCCCTCCCTTCTCTCTGAACCCAGCTCCATTGCTTGTCCGGGAGAGAAGTTGATGCCAGCACGGCTGGCCTCTGGTATCTGGTGAGTCATGTGCGAGAGCAGATTGACAGACTCTTGCTCCCCCGTGAAGAAGATCCCAAGTTGGTTTTTGAAGTTTCAGTACACTTCCAGAATCCTGGCTTTGCAATTTGTTTCCAAACAGTGGTGACAGTCTGTCACCCCATGCTGACAGTATCAAATGTGCAGGTTAACCTGGCGGGGATGTGTGTAACTGTGGAATTCAGAATACTGCTGAGATGTGTGGGTCAGCAAGGAGTATGGTGTGTGAAGCTTCAGTGGTACCCAGCTGGTGTGTATTATTTAAGACTCAGTGGAACTAGGGGATCCGTTTTTAGTCTTGGCTCTGTGACCTCCAACGATTGGTCGCTTTCCTCTAAACTTCAAGTTTGCCACCTGGATACTGGGGAGAAGTATATTGTCTTTTCATATATGCTGGGAGGAGGTGGCCACAACTCAACACTATAAAGTAAGTTTGCCTTTTTTTCCTCCTATTTTTCTGGCCATATCATGTGGTATGTGGGATCTTAGTTCCCCAGGGATGGAACCCATGTTGGAAGCATTGGAAGCCCATAGTCATAACCACTGGACTGCCAGGAAAGTCCCATATGAGCTATTTTGGAGCTTCCTTCTGCATGAAGAAATCTAAATCAATCAGTGGTGAGGGGAAAAAAAAATCTTTGAATGTTTCTCATTAAAGTGATTAAGCTTTAAAGAGAATGCAAGTATTTGCAAACTTGAGGTTGGTATTTTGAGCTTCCATTTTTAAAAACATCCCCATATTAAAGACAAATTCATCTTCTCTTTCTCTCTTTCATATGTGTCAGAATCTTCTGGCAGCTCTTGACCATATAACTACACTTGCAGTGTTTGACAATGAACCTCAGTGCCAGAATGGACATTTAACTATGCTGTGGTCCTGACATGAAGCAGCCTCGGTTACTGGGGGCAGCGTATCCCAAACCATAGAATCCACAGTGGCATGTAGGGCCTGAAAGTTCCAACTTTTTTTTTTTAAGTGGCATTTCCATTTCCATGCTCACCAGATCCATACCCATCACTTTAATCTCAACTCCACCATAAATTACCGTGTACAGCCTTTGAGATCATACACTTTACCGGAAGTATTTTCATGTCACCTGGCAGCTCCAGCCTGAAACATCATTTGTTCCAAAAGCAGGCAACAAGCAAGTCAAAACTATTTCCTGTGAAGAGTCCTGGTCTTTTTTCAAGCTTGAGATTCAGACATCTCCCCTCCTGCACCCAGTTCAGTGAGACTGCATTGTACCCATCAGATGGGAAGGCTTCCCTGTTTGCAATACTCAATTGTCATTTTTCTTAAAACCGAGTTGCAGCTAAGTGACTTGTCGTTCTCAGAACTGTTACTAAAAGGCATTTGGTTCCTGTAATGCAACATGGAAAACTACCTGTCAGGGAGCTGCTGGCATTATAAATTAGGGGCTCAACCACGGAAGGGTGCACCTGGGCAGTGGGAGTGAAAACATGCTACAAAGGCATCCATGGAATCAAACCACAAGGCCCTTCTCTTATTCCTCCCAATCCTCTCTCCTTGTGCTAACTGTTCTTCTCTATGCTTCCTCCTGTCTTTCTGACCAACATATTGAGTGAAAGCTCAGAGATCCATATTCTGTGGCAATAATTTTTAAATTTAATTTTTATTGAAGTATAGTTGATTTACAAGTGTCAGTTTCTGTTCTACAGCAAAGTGATTCAGTTATACACACACACATGTATATGTGTATATGTATATTATATATATATATATATATATTCTTTTTCTGTTGGTTTGCATTATAGTTCATAATAAGATATTGAATATAGTTCCTTGTGTTATCCAGGAGGACCTTGTTCATCCATTCTATATGTGGTAATTTTCATTTACTAACCCAAAATTTCTAATCTTTCCCTCCCTCCCCCGCTTGGCAACCATAAGTCTGTTCTTTATGTCTGTGAATCTACTTCTGTTTCATAGAAATGTTCATTTGTGTCATATTTTAGATTCTGCCTGTAAGTGATATCATAGGATGTTTGTCTTTTTCTGTCCCACTTACTTCACTTAATATAATCATCTCTGAGTTGATCCGTGTTGCTGCAGATGACAGCATTCATTCCCTTTTTAAGGCTGGGTAGTAGTCCATTACGCCTGTGCACCACTTCTTCTTTATCCACTCATCTGCCAGTGAACATTTAGGTTGTTTCCACATCTTGGCTATTTTAAATAGTACTGCCATGAACATTGGGGTGCATGTATCTTTTTGATTAGAGTTTTGTCTGGATTTATGCCTAGCAGTGGGACTGCTGGATCAAATGGTAACTCTGTTTTTAGTTTTTTGAGGAACTTCCATACTGTTGTCCACAGTGGCTGTACTTATATTCCCATCAACGGTATAGGAAGATTCTCTTTTCTCCATACCCTCTCCAACATTTATTTGTAGACTTTTTAGTGATGGCCATTTTGACCAATGTGAGGTGGGACCTCATTGTAGTTTGGTGTTATATTCCTATAGTAATTAGTGATGTTGAACATCTTTTCATGCATGACACAGTAATTTTAAAATAGTGACACCAAAAATTATTATTGGATCAAAGACCTGGAACTCCCAGGAAAGTAGGAAAAACTGGTAGGTAGGTTGAACAAACACCCACAATTGAAAGTGTGCAGCTGTGCATTGGAGCCTTTATCCTACCCCAGAGGAAATACTTTTTAGTTTATGAATGACATCTCTCTGTGGATGGCCTGATATTGGCTGAAGTGGGCGCCTTGATAACTCCATAGACAGGCCAGAATTGCTCCAAGTTGATAAGATGGAGGGGGCTTCAGGATGACACACTCACTATTGTGAGACCGTAGACTGACCTCTTAGCAAATTATGGGATGTGGGAAAGGGATGTAGCTTTAACTACGGGTGTTTATGGATTCTATTTTGATATGTATTGTATGTGTGTTTCCGAAAATATGACAAGGTGACCTGTATAACAGATGAAAGCCTAATCGATTTGGACAGTGCTTTGGTCCAGTCCAGTTACTCCTTTGTCGCAAGGGATCTATGTAGAAAATTTTAAATTGTTCATGTAACAATAAAAGTAAATGGTTAAATTTTAAAGATGAGTTTTAAAAAAAGCTTCCCACATATTTGGAAAGGAGATAAAAAGCTTTCAGGTTAATTCAGTTCTCTGCAAAGCTAAAACTTGGGCCCAGTCCTTTGGGTATTGGTGAAGATGTTTAGTTTATTTAGTTTATTCACCATTTTCAAAGGCCCATACTTTTCCAGTATAAAAGTTGTTTACAGGGACTTCTTTGGCAGCCCAGTGGTTAAGACGGGGGTTCAGTCCCTGATTGGAAGATTAAGATCCCACATGGTGCAAGGCATGACCAGGAAAAAAAAAAAGAGTTGTTTACAAGTGGTTCTTCTTGCCCCCTCTCCTCTGTTTTCTTGACGTGTTTTAACTGACATTCACATTTGATCACACCAGATTAATCCCTGGAAGCTCATGGGTTGCTGTTTAATAAGATTTTTAAAGTTTTCATTGGGCACTTAGGTAGGGGACCTAGATTTGCTGGTGGGTCACATGAAAAGTGCTCTTCTCATTTGAGTTTGAGTTTTTCTGACTTGTGACATGTTTGACACCCAGTAGTATCTATCAGGGCAGGTTCTGCAGAAATGAATGTTCATGGAAAATATGACTTTTTAATGTTTCCACCATGTTACTTTAGAACAACTTCAAGACAAAACTTTATCAATTAAGGAAGTATTGACAGTGGCCTCTGCACTGGGGCTACTTGTCCGCTGAAGACTGTTCACTGACAGTGCTTTCTTCTTCAGGACTTCGGAGGGAAAACCCAAGACAGCCCACCACAGTTTCTAGTTCAGTCGTAATTTTAATATTGTCATGGGTAGGTGTGACAGATGTTAGTACTTGCCACCAACCCTAAATTATATAATGTGCTGTGAAAATAAATACCTTGCTGCCAAATCCTTTTCACTCTCAGGGGGGGGAGGAATGGGGGGTGGGGTGAATTGGAAGATTGAGATTGATGTGTATACAATACCATATGTAAAATAGATAGCTAGTGGGAACCTGCTGTGTAGCGCAGGGAGCTCAGCTCCGTGCTCTGTGATGACGTAGAGGGGTGGGATGGGGGTGGAGTGGGAGGGACATCCAAGAGGGAAGGGATATATGTATTAATTTAGTTGATTCACTTTGTTGTACAGTGGAAATTAACAAAACATTGAAAAGCATTTATACCCCCTCCCCAAAAAAAAATTCAGGGCATTAAACTGCTTACATGTGCCTTTGATCATCATAAAAGGACCTCCTTTAGAGAAGAAATTTTGTTTTTCTTACCTGGACAACCTAGCAGGTAACTGGCCCCACATTCTGCCCTGTTTGCGAGATTGATTCCCTGGGATACTCTGATTGTAGGGAGCTGAGTGTAGAAGCTCCACATCACAGGTACCTGGTGAAGCCAACGCAGAACCCAGGTTACTTGAGCTATCAGGTATGGGGAGGAGGAGAAGTGAGATGATTTGTACACATTCTGTTTGGAGAAAGGAAAATGCAGGGTAGATTGACGTTTGTGAAAGTGTAGGAAAATGATTTAGGGCATAAATGGGGGCTCGCATTGTTACCAATTTGTGTCCCTGTCCCTTTTTTTCTTCATTGTCAAAAATCCCATTTTGGTTATTTCTTTTTCAATAGTGCCCAGCCCTAGCATGCACACATGGGCATTTCTACACAGATGGATTTCTGCAAGAGTTAGTACTGGCCAGGCAAGGGCCCCAGAGCAAAACATGACTGTAGGGTTCTTGGGCTTCAGTTAAGGGGTATCACTGCTGCTGCTGCTCCTGCTGCTGCTAAGTTGCTTCAGTCGTGCCTGACTCTGTGTGACCCCAGAGACAGCAGCCCACCAGGCTCCTCCATGATGACCAAATAATACCTTCTTCCTAGACCTCTTTGCCCTAATAACCAACTCAGTCCTCTACCCATGTGGCTCCTAAGAAAGCACTTTTGTATTTCTCACTTGTCAGGCTGCATACTCATCCTTCCTCCAGGCTCCACCCAGCCAGGCTGGGATGTATGATCTCAGTTTCTTCATCTGTGAAATGGGATGACTATAGCACCTTCTTCAAAGGGTTATTATGTTTCTAGCACATAGGTTCTTCTGGCATTCCCCTAATGTCAAGCATCATCGTTATTATTAATTAAATGAATGTGAATTGGGATTGGAAGTGTACTCTGTGGTCATGTAATCTAATCTAGGTTTCCTAGGTGGCACAGTGGTAAAGGATCCACCTGCCAATGCAGGAGACACAGGAGATGCGAATTCAATCACTGGATAGGGAAGATTCCCTGGAGGAGGAAATGGCAACCCAGGCCAGTATTCTTGACTGGAAAATTCCATGAACAGAGGAACCTGGTGGGCTCCAGTCCATAGGGTTGCAAAGAGTTGGGCATGACTATACATGCCTGCAACCTAATCTAGCTCTCTAAGTACCTGAAGAATTGAACCCAAGCCTTGTCCCTCAGCTGAAATTCCCCGATGGCTTCCTTGCCTGACAATAGTGGGCACAGTTTCCTGGTGCTCAGATATACACAGTGAGCCACACTCCACTTGGATGGAAAAAACTTGGTTTCTGGAAAAGAAAAATGATCTCTTCATGAGAGCCCAGATGTATTAGGGATATATTAACCATAGGGCAGGTACTGGAATAGTTTTCTCAATTGATGTTTNAGATATACACAGTGAGCCACACTCCACTTGGATGGAAAAAACTTGGTTTCTGGAAAAGAAAAATGATCTCTTCATGAGAGCCCAGATGTATTAGGGATATATTAACCATAGGGCAGGTACTGGAATAGTTTTCTCAATTGATGTTTGTGGGTATCAGTAGCACATTCTCTTTTGAAGGCTCTACTGTCATCCTTGGTGGCTTCACATTGTTCGTGTCCAGCTCCTGTTCCCTTGATCTACAAGCATTACACCATGGAGCTGGATCCAAGGGTGGCCAAACCCTGGATCATCTCATGACAGGGCCTGTGTTGATGCCCTGCCCATGGTGGGCCATCCTGATAGACCTCTTCCGATTGACCTGTGTGTCTGTTGACCTGGTGGTCACATTACTGTCTGCTCAAGCCTGAAGCCCTGGCCACCTGCTTTCACATTCTTTTTCCTGGATGAAAGAGTGTGATCTGACAAAGGAGCAGAGCTCAGCAAACTGGTCCAGAAGAAGCAGTGAGGCTCTAGAACTAGAGTTCTTTGGTCTCAGGCACCTGACATTGACCATTTCAAACATCTTCCTTCCTTAGGCTTCCCTCCTCCCTTAGAAAAGATACAGTTTCTTGAAATATCACTTATACTGATGTCTTGTTCATATTTATACTGTAGTGACAGGCTTCTGGCTTTCTATTGACGTTGTTGCCTTATTAATCTTCTCAAAATGCCCCAAGATGCATATTACCCTACTGCTCCATGGCCCTGGCTTCTCATTGACAGCGTCATGCAAAAACCTTGACTTGATCTTCCACTGCTGGGAACCCATGAGAATGCCTTGCTTTAGTCAGAGTGTGTAACTTGCTTCCGGGCTGCAGGGTCCCTTCTGATCTCATCACCATGCATAGATGCCCTGCTCCTGTTCAGGCCTCTGCCTGTTCTTGCTTCTCCCAGAAGCAATTATAATATTGCTTCTGTTTTCTATTTTGTTTTTCTGGCCGTGAGGCTTGTGGGATCTTAGTTCCCTGACCAAGGATCGAACCTCCACCCCCTCCATTGGAAGGTGAAGTCTTAACCAATGGACCACCCAGGAAGTCCCCTCAGTAATCTTTAATACTCCTTTTCCTACTATGACTAATAGTAATGATGGAGGAAAATTGAGGCTTGCAGATGAATAGCTTTTCAAAGTTTACTTAATTATGATAGAGCTGGGATGTGAACCCAAGTGTGATGGTTTCAAAAAGCTTATCCTGTTCATTAGCATTCCACCCCAGTTTCCCTTGCTACCAGCTGGAACCAGGATCTGTTTGGTGAAGGAAGTGCTTGGGTGCCCTGTTGTCCATGAAACCAACACTCAATGAATAAGTTGACCTGTCTTTTTAGAAACTAGATCTAAAAGAAACACAGCTTGTCTGTGTTAGTGATTCATTGCAAAGCCCTCCATTTCTCTCCATCATTGAAGGTTGGTCTGGGGCTTACTGATCTTTCAATCAAAATAATTTTATTTTGATGATCATTTTCAAAAATCTTAAGAGTGGGCAACACTAGTATTCACAAGACCGATGATTGGTGTCTTGTGTTTTGTGGTTGCCAGGAGGGCAGGCAATTTGCGCGCCCATTTGCTCTGAATTCCTTAGTTTACTCTGGCTTCCCTTTCACCTCTTGGACTTTGCCTTTCCTGGACTTAGTACGGTTTTTAATACTGTAACTATTTGTGTGATGAATTAACATCTCTCTCCCTCATTCTTGCTAATAACAGGAGGGTAAAGGCCATGTCTGTGACACTTAGGGCCGAGGCTGTGCCCTAAGTGTCCAAGACAGTGCCTGGCACGGTGGATAAAATCCATATTTGCTGAAGTTTGAATAAATGATTGAATGGATGAGTGGATGAGTGGTAATGCACCTTTATTCAGGTAAGAAAATTGATTGTAAGAGAAGTATTCCTTATATCCAATTAGATTCTAAAACTGAAAGTTTATTTATGTGGAGAAACTACCAATCCACTTGGGAAATTAAAGGAAGAATTAAACCAGAGCTTGGTTCCTCTGTCTTTTTGTTACATATATTTTCTATGAGGTTCTTTCCCCTATTACTTCGTATTTTGGGGCAATATTTGCAGCTATGTTCAGGTATCACATATAATTTTTTGCTGTTATAACAAAATGAAGCCTTATGGAAGAAAGATAGGCATATTTGTCACGTTTAATTCCATTAATGAGAAAGCAGTATTTGGTTTCGTATGTTACGTATCTTCCCTCTTTGTCCAGTGGTTAGGGCTTCTGCCTTCCTGTGCAGGGCATGCAGGTTTAATCCCTGGTGTAAGAGCTAGAATCCCACATGCCTTGCAGCCAAAACACCAGAACATAAAACAACAGGAGCGACTTAAATGGTCCACATCAGAAAAAAAAAAAACAACAAAACTTAAGTATCCAAAAGGGGAATAACCAGCATCCTATAGCAAGTGAAAGTGAAAGTGTTAGTCACTCAGTCCTGTCCTACTCTTTACGACCCCATGGACTCCTCTATCCATGGAATTCTCCAGGCAAGAATACTGGAGTTGGTTGCCATTCCCTTCTCCAGGGGATCTTCGCAACCCAGGGATCAAACCCAGGTCCCCTGCATTGCAGGCAGATCCTTTACTGTCTGAGCTACTGGGGAAGCCCCATTCTGTAGCAAAGTATTCAGAATTTATTGTGTTTTTGGTCAATATTCCTGGGTGTCAAGGAAGTGAAAACCTTTCTTTTTCCAGTGGAAAAACTGTTGTTCACAATGACTACTTATTGCGTCAGTTTTGGAACTTTGTGTTTCTCTTCATCAATTAGCTGTCTAGTTCCGGGATAAGGGGTTTGTGTCTTTATCAGTAGGTATTGCTTCATCGTATTTGTTGGTTCTTTATTACCCTGAAATCTTTTGTCCAATAGTGTTAGCCTCTGTTCCCAGAAACAGATTTCTCTGAACCAAGTACATTTCCATTCTGCTGTGTTCTGTTCATCATTTTCATTGTCAGCTCAGAAAACTCTGCTGAAAAACTCCAGAGTCCACTGGGTTTCCTATAGTCATCTCAGTGCCTGATTTTGTGCCTTCAGATGCAGTATGTTACACTGTTATTCATTCCAGTTTCCAGGCCGCTTTTCTCGTGTGGCTTTCATGTAAAGATCTGCCAAAACATCAGCTCTATCTTATTACAGCCCATGGGTTTGTGTGATCCTTAAATTTCCCGAAGTGCTAGACTTTCAGAAATTCCACTTTCTAAAACATGGGCTCGACTGTCTGTGGAAGCAAGATTGTTCCTCACTGAGGTCTCAGCTGCTCTCAGTTCCTGGGGTGAATCAGATACTCTTGTGGACACTGTCAGTTAACTTGGAACTATTAAAGGAGTGGGATTAGAAGTTAAGTTGGCAAAGGACTTTTATTTAGCTTAGAAAAGATGAGACGGGGGTGTGTGATGAGTAGAGGTACTTTCAGAGCCATCACAAGGAAAATCAATCAGACTCAGTGTGAGTGGCTTCAGAATCCAAAGCTAGGACTGACTGATGGGTGAAAATTAGAGAGAGGAATATTTGGCTAGTGTCCAGGGGTCAGAGTTCTCACCCACAGAGCAATATGAGATGTGTTTTTGGAATGGATGTGTTTTTCAGACACCGAGTTCTCAGACATGATATAGAGGATTCCTACAAAGCAGTAGATCAACAGATAACTCTTCAGCACCTCTTGATTCTGAAATCCCAAGGTGTGTTTTTTTTTTTTTTTCTAATTTAGCCATTTTAGGATAGCTTTACTTTCTTTTCGTTTCATGCAGCAAGGATTGTGAATTCTTTTTGTGGTTCAGGTTAAAGAAGAATTCTTATCATGGACCATTTCTTATCCTGTTGCTTTGAAATGGTCACACTTTTAGTCCAGTTTTGTTTGGACAGTCTGTTCAAAGAACAGCCCTCTGCAGTAGCAACCTGAGGGGTGTTTTGTTTTGTTTGTTGCTGTTTTATTTTTAAATAGTCAGTTATTTTTTTTTTAAATAACCAGTCAAAGACCCAGGCCAGGGTCTCTCTGTACAGTTGTCTGGACTGTTCACTGCACAAAGGACCCAGCTAAGAGGACTGAAGTTGATCAGGTTCTCTGCTGACCAAACTATGCTTCTACCCAGAGGCAGGGTCCATCTTTTGAATCTGCAAAAAGAAACCATCAGCTCACCAAGAGGGAACTGAGTCTCCTCCAAAGAAACATGATTTTCTATTATTAATATGTGTGAAGATATTGTCCATATAACTGGTCATGAGTTTGGAGGGAGGTATACTGTTTCATTTCATTTATGGCTCATCAGACAAAGTTAAGCCTAAACAGCCTTGCAATTTTATTGATGGGCTTTGCTAAACGTGGTACTAACCATTGCCACTCTTTGTGACAAATTCCATTATTTTTGCCGACTCACCAAGCATTCTGATCTTGAAAGTATCTTGAGGATTTGAAAATGTCTTAAGGACATTTTCCACTCTTCTTTTGAATATTTGACCTTGTGGGGACATGACCCTGCACGTTCTCCTTCTAAGCCTAAGAATTCCTTGTGACTCGTCTGTTCAGTGTCAACCTGCAGGGACAATACATGTGGTTGAGAAGCCATTGGGTATTTATGAGAGCCGGGCACCTACAGCCTTCCACTGGAGTCTCAGGTTTACTCCAGCCACACTGTGAGTGTGCCTGTGATGAGTGAGGATAAACATTAAAGAATTCCATGCACCACAGGCAAGACTGGTTATTTTTAAAAATAAAAACAGCGGCAACAAAACGAAACAAAACACCCCTCAGGTTGTTACTGCAGAGGAGCGGTTCTTTGAACGGGTGCCAGAGATGACTCCTCCCCAGACACCAGTTCCTTCAGTGTTTCAGCCCCCTCAGCAGTTGTGGCTGTTCCTCCCTCCTCTGGAATGCGAGGGAACTGAACGGACCACACCCACCCATTCACAAAAAGCCTGGAGGAGAGCCACCTTCCCTCACGGTTCTCTGGCTCAGCCGCCTGGCCCCTCCCCTGCTGCTTCCATCCCCCTCCCAGTCCTTCTTCTGTGACTGCACAAGTGAGGAGCTTGGGCTTTGCTTGGCCAGCAGCAGCAAGCCTGTGACTGTGGCACTGCGGCATATTTTTGTTATATTGCGGGAAACCTGGTTTATAACCTTACATCAGTTTCAGGTGATGTTTGTACACACAAGGTGATCGCCATGATTAAGTCTAAGACGTTACCATACATCACTGTACAATTGATCCCCCTTCATCTCTTTTGCTCACTCGGTAACCCCCTTCTCTGACAACCGCTAGTCTGTTCTCTGTATCTTTGAGTTTTGCTTGTTCATTTGTTGTGTTTTTTAGATCCACATATTATGTGAGGTCATTTGGTATTTGTCTTTGCCTGTCTTGACTTACTTCACTTACTATGATGCTCTCACGATCCATCCATGTTGTCACAAATGGCAAAATTTCATACGTTTTTCATTGTTTCATTATGTTCATTATAACTGAAGAATATTTCATTGTACATATATTCTGCAATTTCTTTGTCCATTCACTCACCCCTGGACACAGAGGCTGCTTCCATGTCTTGGCTATTGTAAATAATGCTGCAGTGTACCTAGGCGGGTGCAGATATCGTTTCAGTTAGTGTTTTGTTCTCTTTTCATAAATAACCCCAGATGAGATCCTATGCTCATTTCTTAACTGGAATGTTTGGGTTTTTTTTTTTTTTTGATATTACGTCCTTTGAGTTCTTTATATGTTTTAGATATTAACCTCTTCTATGTGATTTGTAACTTTTTTCCCATTTAGTAGATTGCCTTTTCATTTTGTTGATGATTGCCTTTGATGTGCAGAAGCTTTTTAGTTTGAAGTAGACCCACTTGTTTATTTTTGCTTTTGTTATTTCTGCTTTTGGATTCAGATCCAAAAATTCAATGCTAAGACTAATGTCAAGGAATTTATCCTCTATTATTTTCTTTGAGGAGTTTTATGGCTTCAGGTCTCATATTCAAGTCTCTAATCCATTTTGAGTTTATTTTTGTGTCTGGTATAAGACAGTTGTCCAGTTTCATTATTTTACATGTTGCTGTCCAGTTTTCTCAGCATCTTTTAATTAATTGACTATAATGTGTAGGTTTCTTTCTGGGTTCTCTAGAAACCACAACCTAGATCTGTTCTACTGATCTAGGTGATCTGTCTTTTTCCTTAAATACCATACTGTTTTAATTACTATAGCTTTGTAACAGTATAGATTGAAATAAGAAAGCGTAATTTCTCTGGGTTTGTTCATTGTTCTCTAGATTGCTTTGCTATTTTGAGTCTTTTATGATTCCATACAAATTTTAGGACTCTTTGTTCTTTCTCTGTGAAAAGTGCCATGGGTATTTTAATAGGGATTATATTGAATCTCTAGATTGCTTTGGGTGGTGTGGACATTTTAACAATATTAACTATTTCAATTCATGAATATGGGACATCTTTCCATGTATTTGAGTTTTCTTTGATTTCTTTTTATCAGTGTCTTATAGTTTTTAGTAGACAGGTGTTACAACTCCTTGGTTAAATATATTCTTAGATATTTTATTCTTTCTGATAAAATTCTAAGTGGATTGTTTTCTCTTTCTAATAGTTTGTTATTAGTGTACAAAAACACAGTAGGTTTCTGTATATTGTTTTTGTACTCTGCAACCATATAGAGTTCATTTATTAGTTCTAAAAGTTTTGGTGGAATCTGTAGGATTTTCTGTGTACAGTATCATGTCTTCTGCAAATAATGACAATTTCACTTTTTCCTTTCCAATCTGGATACCGTTTATTTCTTTTGTCTTGCCTAATTACTGTGGCTAGGACTTCCAATATTATCTTAACTAGAAGTGACAAGAGTGGGCATCCTTTTCTACTTTCTGATTTTAAAACATTTCAGCTTTCAATTGTTAAGTATTATGTTAGCTCTGTGTTTTTCTTATATCGTTTTTATTATATTGAGGTGTGATCTTTTTAACCCATTTTGTTGATAATTTTTGTCATAAATGGATACTGAATTTTGTCCGTAAATGCTTTTTATGTATCTTTTGAGATAATTATATAATTGTTCTCCTTCAGTTTGTTAATGTGGTGTATCACATTGATTCATTTCTGGCTGTTGAACCATCCTTGCATCTAAAGAATAAATGCTGCTTGATCACAGTGTATAATCCTTCTAGTGTATTGTTGAATTTGATTTGCTAGTATTTTATTGGGGCTTTTGCATCTCTGTTCATCAGGGATATTGGCCTGTAATTTTCTTTTTGTAGTATCATGTCTACTTTTGGTATCAAGGTAATGCTGGCCTCATAAAATAAGTTTGGGAACATTTCATCCCTCTTCAATTTTTTGCAAGTGTTAAGAAGGATAGGTATTAAATCTTCTGATGCCCAACACTCTCAGTTCCCTGAATTTACACTCTGCTTACTCACAAGTTCACGCATGACTTGGTGCCATTGCTTTGCATGATCCTGATGCTTTTGCATTTTAATTCTCTCCAGAATCCTTCACTGTTCTTTATTTACTTTGGGTCAGTAGTTTCCAGATTTTTTAGCAGTAAAGTTTAAAAAAAAATTGCTGTGGGAGAGAACAACATAGGAATGCCAGATACTTATTTGTTCAAATATAGACAAGAGGGCTGGGATGGGTTGGGATGCTAGAAACGTAAAAATAAATAAATAAAAATATCATCTGCTGTTGCCATCAGTTCAAAAAAAAAAAAGAGTTGGTGGGGGGTGGCTACTGTCACACCATAAGGGCATAAGAACTCATTAAGCAGAGAATTTTCTTTTAAAAAACAATAACTTCAGATGTCAAGACATTCACCACTTTTATGCTAATTGCCTTAGCTTTCTTTAGCTTCTGTTCATTCAATATAAATTCAGATTTCCAGCCACAATTTGGAAGCCACTGCTGCAGAGGAGTCTAAAAGAATGAGCTCTTCTTCCAGCCCCAGAATAAATATAAAGCCACCGGGGAGCCCATCTTACCCATACAGGAAGCCATCAGATGGAAGTCTTGGCCAGGGTCTGTCCCTGCTTATGTGGCCATAAAACCAGAAGTGACCAACGTTCTACTGCTTCCTGTTGCTGAGTTAGCCCTCTAATCCTGTCCCTAACCTTCTAACCCTATAACCTGTTGTGACTGGGGGTGCTGTTGCTCTTATTTTGTGGCCTCAGTGGTGGCAGCGCAAGGGTCACTGAGACATATAGATACGCTGTGAATCAGGTTAGGATGAAGAGTAGACCCTGAGGCCTTAAGTGGAAGCTATTTCAATTCTCTCTCAGTGAAGTTGCAGGTATCAAGCAGTGACAGCCNAGTGGTGGCAGCGCAAGGGTCACTGAGACATATAGATACGCTGTGAATCAGGTTAGGATGAAGAGTAGACCCTGAGGCCTTAAGTGGAAGCTATTTCAATTCTCTCTCGGTGAAGTTGCAGGTATCAAGCAGTGACAGCCACGTGGATGCTGCAGGCCATAAGAAGCGAATGTTTGCTGGACTGTGAGGCCAGCCTGTCCAGTGATGGAGCACACTGGAACCGCTGGGACATGAGGCCGGAAAAACACATGCTTCCGCCTGCCTGCCCAGCTGCTCCTGCTTTAGCCTCATGTGGCTGTTCCACAATTTAGCCTGCTTGGCTGCAAACCAAATGTAAAAAGGATACGGGAAACCTTTAGGGACTCAAAGGAAGTCTCGAAGTTTAGGTGTGTACTGAGAAATTTGATTTCCTGGTGGGGTGTCTGGGCCCCTCGGATGAGCTGAGGCACTTGGGTGTCAGCTCACACCCTGCTCATTAAAACTGCTCTTCTGTGACCCCGTCCTAGGAGGTGTTCAGAGGATAGGGCAGAGCTTCCTGTTGGCTTGAGGAAAATTCATTTCCATTCCACAGATGTGCGTTGAGAGCTGGTTACTCCTGAGGCTAGCACGGGGCAGACCTGGGCTTTCCATGGAAGGATTCCAGCTTGCAAATCCTGCTGTTTGCTTGGTGAAAAGAAACTGAACTAGGCTGCCTTTTCATTCACACAAACATTTCCTGCAAAGGTTCTCTATCATCTGTAATTTACTTAAGTACACATTATCTTCTTTGTAATCTTTCCTTGATTTTCTTTTTCTTTCCCCATTGCCTGCTCTTTCTGTTTCTCATTTTTCTGTCTCTTTGCCAATAGCTTTTTTCTCCATGGAGCTCTGCTTTCATGTAGGGTATTTTTTATACACGTTTGCAACTAAATTTATGCTTCTTAGAAACAAGATTCTCTCTGAAAAAATAATTTGGGGGATCAAGCTATAATCTAGTTCCATATGTAGACATAAAATACGAAGCAGACAAAAGAAACAATGGAATATGATTATCAATCTGCTAAACGGCAGATTCCTGATTTCTCCCACCTGAACTCAGGATGCATAGAGACAGACACATGCTAGACTAGGAGATAAAAGACAGAGTTTTAGGCCTGGCTGTAAAAGCCCAGGGGCAAGTTGTTTATCCTATCCAGTTTCCTCACCTATAAAATGAAGACAGAATTTCATGTTTCATATTTCTTTGGATAAACCAAGATCATAATTATGAATGTTCTTGGTTGTCTTAGTTTGGGCTGCTGTAACAAAATGCCAAACTGGAGTCACTGGGACTTCCTTGGTGGTCCAGTGGTTAAAAATTCACCTTCCAATGCAGTAGACATGAGTTTGATCCCTGGTCCAGAGAGATTCCACATTCCTTGGGTCAACTAAGCCTGAGTGCCACAACTGCTGAGCCCATGCTCTGCCACAAGAGAAACTACCACAGTGAGAAGCCCAAGCATCACAGCTAGAGAGTAGCCCCTACTTGCCGCAGTTAGAGAAAGCCCTCTTGCAGCAATGAAGACCCAGTGCAGCCAAAAACATTTTTTAAAAATGAAGTCATTGGAGGTTCACCCATTATCTTGGGTCACATGAACTTGGATCAAAGATGCAACTAAAACATAACTCCTGTCCCTGCTTCTTTTTTAATATATACATTTGGTCTTTCAGTTATCTCACTTGATGAATTGGAGATGAGATAAGAAGTTCAGCTACTTATAGCCCTGTAGGTTTCTATAGATGAAAGTGAAAGTCGCCCAGTCGTGTCTGACTCTTTGTGACCCCATAGATGATACAGTCCATGGAATTCTCCAGGCCAGAATACTGGAGTGGGTAACCAGCCGTTCCCTTTTCCAGGGGATCTTCCCAACTCAGAAATTGTACCCAGGTCTTCCACACTGCAGGTGGATTCTATAATAGCTGAACCAATCTATAGATAGGTCCACATGTTTTTTATTCTCCTGACTCAAGAGGTGGAGCTTACTTTTTCTTCCTGGACTTTAAGTCATTAAGAGATCCTGAGCCAGAATTTCCCAACTTCACAGGAACTGGGAGATAGCAAGCTCTATCGTTTTCAGCTGGTAAACTTGAGATTATTTGTTATACAGCAGGAGATAACTAATGCAGGTTCAAACCTGCAGAGTGGCCTTGCAACTGTTTTGATTTTGGAATTTGACGTACACTGTACCGTACCTTAGTTGAGTCCCTGCGCTACTATGATTGGTTCACTGAGACAGCACCCATGTACCTGCATTCAGGTTTCTAGGACTCAGCTTTCAAAAGGTCCTTCTTGATTTGGGGCAAGTCAAAGAGAAGTGCTTGCTACCTGCAGTTCAGATCCGTTTCCAAACCTTCTGAAATTCACTTCCCAAGCAGAAATGCTTAGATTTGTAGGCAACCTAACTATAGGCATAGGAAGTGAATTCGGGATTACCTGACCCGGAGCTTGCCTTCAGCCAGGTAAAATATTATTCTGACTTTCCTGATGAAGCCCTAAAGTGACTCAGGGGGCTGCTACAGCTGGTCACTGGCTGAGCTGTGAGTTTTCTTCTCCCATCAGCCAGGGTTATTTGGTGGTAAGCAACAAAAACGAATTGCAGCTCTTACACCAAAAGGGACTGTTGGGATGCTGTCAGAAGCTTGGATCTATCAAAATATTCAAAGAAGCAAGTGACTTAAGCAGCCAGGAGTGGTAGGAGGACTCTCAAGAGGGGTGGTCTCTTTGGAGGAACAAACTCCAGCCATTTCTCCTTACTGCCTTGTTTCCAAGGTTCGGGTTCCCAGGAGAGACCTCAGTTGCTGGTGCCAGGTGCCCCGGCTGTTCCTGACAGTGAGGCTCCTAGCTTTTTTATTTACCCACATATGAAGACTAAAGGGGCTTCCCAGGTGGCACAGTGATAAAGAATCTGTATGCAATGCAAGAGCTGCAGGAGACATGGGTTTAAGCCCTGGATTGGGAAGGTCCCCTGGAGGAGGGCATAGCAGTCCACGTCCACTCCAGTACTCTTGGCTGGAGAATCCCATGGCCTGAGGAGCCTGGTGGGCTCCAGTCCATGGGGTCACAGAGAGTCAGTCACAACTGAAGTGACCTAGCACACATGCATACACACGAAGCCTTAATACAATAGAGGAATAATTCACCAAAGGAAACCAGTTCTTTCGGAAGAAAGAATAGATACTCTCCAGTCAAAGAAAATGACTAAGGTCTCCTGCCACATGCTTTTCTCTTCTTAGAATTTTCATGTTCTTTGTTACTGGTAAATATTCACTATTGCTCTCCCCCAGCAAGAGAACAGAATGTGGACTTCTCTCCAAGAGTTGCTGGTATACCCTTGCGTTCCTTAAAATGAGTTGTGACATTTCCTAGGGCTCCCACAACAGAGTGCCACAGACTGAGTGGCTTGAAATTACAGAAATGTGTTTTCTCACAGCCCTGGAGGCTAGAAGCCCAAAAGCAAGGTGTTGGCAGGGCCTTGCTCCCTCTGAAACCTCTAGAGAGGATGCTCCTTCCTTAACCTTTTCCAGCTTCTGGTGGCCCCAGGTGTTCTTACATCATTGCAGTCTTTGCCTGTCTCCCATGGCCTTCATCCTGTGGGTCTTCATCCACATTCCCTCCTCCTAGAAGGACACTGGGTCATATTGATTTAGGGGCCAGCTTAATGACCTCATCTAACCTGATTACTTTCAAAAGACTTTTCCCCATAAGATCACATTCACACATTCTAGCAGTTAGAGCTTCAGATCTTTTTGTGGGGCCCAATTCAGCCCCCCAGTACTGGGCAACTTATTACATCCTTATTCTGCAGGATACAAGGTGGGCACAAGTTGCTGGAATTTCACAGTCATCAAGGACCTTTGTTTGTGTTTTGACTGCACTCTGGACAGCTCCCAGAGCACTGCTCTTAGTTTCTTGAGAAAACATTTGGGGGGGTGGATCCCTTCATTTTATTTACTTTATTATTTTTAAATTAATTTTTATTGGAATACATTTGCTTTAGAATGTTGTGTTAGTTTCTGTTGTACAGCAGAGTGAATCACTTATATGTATACACATATCCACTCTTTTTTAGATTTCCTTCCCACTTAGGGGGTCCCTTGATTTTAACTGACTGATTTTTGATTTGCAGTAAAGTGAGTATCATGGTTGTGGAGGAAATTTACTCTAGTGTGTGCTCACTTATATCAGGCTGTGTTTAGAAAGTGTGTTTTGTTTCAAATTGTACAATATCATATATTGTAGAAAAGTGAAGTTACAGGGGAAAACAAGTAATTCATAACAAATAGTGTTACTATAGTAACTTAAAAAAACTGTTCATTGAGCTCTGTTGTATATATGGATTGAATGAGTCATCAATTGGTTGGAAGATGGATTTTCTGTCATAAATACAACATAGGAGATGGTGTTGAATTGAAAAGAAGTGGTCATTCAAGGTTAACATCATGGTCAGAGGGTGAAATCTTGGCTTGCATTTGTATTTCCTTATATTTTTGGCTCTAAGCTCAGTAACTATGAAGTTGGTATTGACACAGCTTCTGGTTTCTCTAAAAATGGTGTCCCAGGGATTCCCTGTGTGGGCAACATGGACATCAGTGAAGGCTGAAGTCTTTGGGGGAAGACCTTCCCCAGCCTCTGCAGGTCATGCTTTTGATGAGGGTCGGGGTGTGTGAGGGGCTTCAGTCCCCAGAGGGAGGGCTGCTGAGATCATATTCATAGATGTCCCACCATTAGAGCCCCAGGACCACACAGAGCTGTCACCACTTCTGTCCACCCAGCCTTTGGAGTCCCAGAACCACAATATGTGAAGAGACTTGAGTAGGAATTGGGCTGTGACCTTTGCCATCCGTTCTCTCTGGTGCCAGTCAGGATAAAGAGAATCCTGTACTGGCCTCAACTTAAACGTAGTGTTAATTTGGGGTTTTTTAACTGGACATGGAACAACAGACTGGTTCCAAATAGAAAAAGGAGTCCGTCAAGGCTGTATATTGTCCCCCTGCTTATTTAACTTCTATGCAGANATTCAGAAAACAAAGATCACGGCATCTGGTCCCATCATTTCATGGGAAATAGATGGGGAAAAAGTGGAAACAGTGTCAGACTTTATATTTTCGGGCTGCAAAATCACTGCAGATGGTGACTGCAGCCATGAAATTAGAAGACGCTTACTCCTTGGAAGAAAAGTTACGATTAACCTAGATAGTATACTCAAAAGCAGAAACATTACAGAAAGAATAAAGAGTAAAGGGTTTGGAGAGCACTGAGAGGAGAGAGCTCAGATACATTAGAGGTTTTATAAATCATGAGAAGTTCACAAGTGATATGGAACTTGACCAAGGTTTTGGAGGGTGAGAGTCTATACAAGCCCTTGGGAAAAAAGAGGGGAAAAATCTCAAAAAAGACAAAGGGTGTGAATAGGAATTAGAAAATGACCATTGATTCATTTACCTGAGGGGGCAGGTGACGCTTATGTTGGAAGGAAAGGCTGAACTTTTAAACTTTGGGGAAATTAAAAAGCAATTTTAAATGGAAGTTAAGAATCTGACCACTCGGGTTCAAATTCCAGCTTGATCACCTGCTAGCTGTGGTATCTGGAAAAGTTACATGACCTCTCTCTGATTCCTTATCTGGACAATGATATAAAGTATCCATCTCATAGAATTATTATCAGGATTAGATTGGATAATAATTGTAAAGTACTTAGAACAATGTTGAGTACATAATAAGTACTCAAACAATAATTATTTTTAAGCTGTTTTATGGATTGAACTGTGTCCCCTCAGAATTCATATATTAAAGTCCTTACTCGAGATCTCACTATGTTTGAGGATAGGGCTTTCAGGAAGTAATTAAAGCTAGACAAAGTAACATAAGGGTGGGATCCTAATTCAATAATATGGATGGCCTGATAAAAAGAGGAAGAGAGATCTCATTCTATCTCCACATTCATGAACCAAGGAAAGGCCATGTGAGTACACGGCGAGAGGGTGGCCATCTCTAAGATGGGAGGAGGGCGCTCACCAGAACCTGACCATGCTAGCAGCTTCCAGAACTGTGAGAAAATACATTTCTGGTGTTGAGCCTCACAATCTACGGTATTTTGTTATAGCAGCTCTATTTTACACTTATATTACACTTATTGACCAGGAACTGCAAATTTAAATGGCAATAGAGTAACACAAGTAATATCATTGAATGAAGTGACTTGTTCTTAGAAATGCAATCAGTTCAGTTCAGTTCAGTCGCTCAGTCGTGTCAGACTCTGCGATCCCATGAATCGCAGCACGTCAGGCCTCTCTGTCCATCACCAACTCCTGGAGTTCACTCAAACTCATGTCCACCGAGTCAGTGATGCCATCCAGCCATCTCATCCTCTGTCGTCCCCTTCTCCTCCTGCCCCCAATCCCTCCCAGCATCAGAGCCTTTTCCAATGAGTCAACTCTTCACATGAGGTGGCCAAAGTATTGGAGTTTCAGCTTTAGCATCATTCCTTCCAAAGAAATCCCAGGATTGATCTCCTTCAGAATGGACTGGTTGGATCTCCTTGCAGTCCAAGGGACTCTCAAGAGTCTTCTCCAACACCACAGTTCAAAAGCATCAATTCTTCGGTGCTCAGCCTTCTTCACAGTCCAACTCTCACATCCATACATGACNNATTCCTTCCAAAGAAATCCCAGGATTGATCTCCTTCAGAATGGACTGGTTGGATCTCCTTGCAGTCCAAGTGATTCTCAAGAGTCTTCTCCAACACCACAGTTCAAAAGCATCAATTCTTCGGTGCTCAGCCTTCTTCACAGTCCAACTCTCACATCCATACATGACCATAGGAAAAACCATAGCCTTGAATAGACGGACCTTTCTTGGCAAAGTAATATCTCTGCTTTTGAATATACTATCGAGGCTGGTCATAACTTTTCTTCCAAGGAGTAAGCGTCTTCTAATTTCATGTCTGCAGTCACCATCTACAGTCTCCAAAGAAGACATAAAGATGGTAAATAGACATATAAGAACATGATCAACATCACTAAGTTTTAGAGAAATGCAAATCAAAACTACAATGACATGTCACTTCAGTCTGGTAAGAATGATCATCATCAAAATGTCTACAAATAATAAATGCTGGAGAGGGTGTGGAGAAAAGAGAAGCCTCTTACATTTTTGGTGAGAATGTAGATATGTACAGCCACTATGGAGAAGGAGCTTCTCTGGTGAATCAGATAGTAAAGAATCAGGCTGCAATGCAGGAGACCTCGGTTTGATCCCTGGATCATGAAAATCCCCCAGGAAAAGAGACTGGCTACTCACTCCAGTATTCCTGCCTGGAGAATTCCATGAACAGAGGGCTCCGTGAGATCACAGAGTCAGACATGACTGAGCAACTAACACTTTCACTCAGCTACTTCATTAAGAAGGTTCCTTAAAAAACCAAAAGTGAAGCTACCATATGATCTTGCAATCCCACTTTCAGGCATATACCTGGAAAAGATGAAATTTCTAATTTGGAAAGATAAATGCACCTTGATGTTCACAGCAGCATTATTAACAACAGCTAAGACATTGAAACTCTAGTCTAGTCCAAGAGAAGACACATGGACATCACCAGATGGTCAACACAAAAATCAGATTAATTATATTCTATGCAGCCAATGATGGAGAAGCTCTATACTGTCAACAAAAACAAGACCAGGAGCTGACTGTGGCTCAGATCATGAAATCCTTATTACCAAATTCAGACTTAAACTGAAGAAAGTAGGGAAAACCGCTAGACCATTCAGGTATGACCTAAATCAAATCCCTTATGATTATAAAGTGGAAGTGAGAAATAGATTTAAGGGCCTAGATCTGACAGATAGAGTGCCTGACGAACTATGGAATGAGGTTCGTGACACTGTACAGGAGACAGGGATCA
>SJYV01050602.1:0-11865 GCA_006410875.1 Neotragus pygmaeus | reverse complement strand
TCCATTTTAGTTCACTGATTCCTAAGATGTCAATGTTCAATCTTGGCCATCTCCTGCTTGACCACATCCAATTTACCTTGATTCATGGACCTAATATTCCAGGTTCTTATGCAATATTGTTCTTTACAGCATCAGACTTTACTTTCACCACCAGACACATCCGTAACTGAGTGTCATTTCCTCTTCCATCAGATGCTTCATTGTTTCTGGGGCTATGCATAATTGCCCTCTGCTCTTCCCCAGTAGCATATTGGACACCTCCTAACCTGGGGGGCTCTTCATCCAGTATCATATCTTTTTGCCTTTTCATACTGTCTATGAGGTTCTCGCAGCAAGAATACTGAAGTCGTTTGCATTCCATCCTCCAGTGGACTACATTTTTCAGAACTCTTCACTATTACCCATCCGTCTTAGGTGGCCCTGTATGGCATGGCTCATAGCTTCATTGAGTTATGCAAACCCTTTACCATGACAAGGCTGTGATCTATGAAGGGGATTAAGGCAGAGGGGTGTGATTAAAATTTCAGACTAGTAACACCTGGGAAACCTTTCTATATGTTAAGCAATTAGTTGTAATATTTATAGAAAACTTTCAAGAAAGTGCAGGGAACTATATTGGATTTGGGTAGGAAGGAGTGCTTAGAAAGTTATATATGTAGAGAAAAAGACCTGGGTTCAACCCTTGGGTTGGGAAGATCCCCTGGAGAAGGACATGGCAACCCACTCCAATATTCTTGCCTGGGAAATCCCATGGACAGAGGAGCCTGGAGAGCTATAGTCCATGGAGTCACAAAGAGTCAGACATGACTGAGTGACTAAGAACAGCACAGCACACAGAGCTCTTCTCTGGGAGAGTAGGAAAATATGAAGGAATTATATTAAATAAAAGCATGTTATACTTTTATGACGTATGTATAAAGTCAGTAACATTTTAGTGAATAATTTGGAAAAACCACCACAAACCATAAGAATAGTTCTGCATACTCTGTAAACCTGTTTATGACTTTTCTAACAACCAGTGTGGAAATTTAGCAGTATTGACAAAATCGGTTCCATAGTTAGGTTCCGCTTTTAATCCTATGTAAACTGTCATCTACTCTGGTGTCAAAGCTAATAATACCTAATTATTTCCTGGGATTTTCTTCCTTGTTCCTAATCCCATTAATTGGGGTTAGAAACAGTGTTTTAATACCCCTTCTAGCGAAATCACTGGAGAAGGGAATGGCACCCCACTCCGGTACTCTTGCCTGGAAAATCCCATGGATAGAGGTGCCTGGTAGGCTGCAGTCCATGGGGTAGCAAAGAGTCAGACACGACTGAGCAACTTCACTTTCACTTTTCAGTTTCATGCATTGGAGAAGGAAATGGTAACCCACTCCGGTGTTCTTGCCTGGAGAATCCCAGGGATGGCGGAGCCCAGTGGGCTGCCGTCTCTGGGGTCGCACAGAGTCGGACACGACTGAAGCNCCAGGCAGGAACACTGGAGTGGATTGTCATGCCCTCCTCCAGGGGATCGTCCCACCCCAGGGATCGAACCCAGGGCTCCCGCATTGCAGGAGGATTCATAAAAGTGCCAGGGACACTGTTGGCAAGGGTTTTTAGTTTTCAGTGACAGTTTTACTGTTCTATTGATGACTTTAGTGTCACAAATGAGCCATGCTTTTTTCAAGGCTAATAGAATTCTTTCCTCCTTTTGGAATACTGTGTGGCTTTTTGCCAAGTGGCACTTAATAGTTTTTTTGGCCTTGGATCCCTCAGAGAATCCAGTGAACATTACAGACCCTCCCCTGGGAGTTACAGACTCTCCGTCACATCAGTGGGCAGGGGCCCTTTTCTGATACCAAAGGTAGCAAATGCATAAAGAAGACACTACCCTTGGCTGCTGAGAGTGGGCCTGAAGGCCAACAGATAGTCTCTGTTGACTGGCAGAGCAGTTAATACACGAAAATACATCTTCTTTTAACTGCTTTATTCTTTGTACAGTCTGACTATTAATGTTTTGTTATATATGGTGCAGACCATCCCCTACTTTTATACTGCTCTTTCTAACATATTTTGTAATTGTTAGAAATATATTCGGAGAAGGCAATGGCATCCCACTCCAGCACTCTTGCCTAGAAAATCCCATGGACAGAGGAGCCTGGTAGGCTGCAGTCCATGGGGTCGCTAAGAGTCAGACACGACTGAGCAACTTCACTTTCACTTTTCACTTTTATGCATTGGAGAAGGAAATGGCAACCCACTCCAGTGTTCTTGCCTGGAGAATCCCAGGGACGAGGGAGCCTCGTGGGCTGCCGTCTATGGGGTCGCACAGGGTCAGACACAACTGAAGTGACTTAGCAGTAGCAGCAGCAGAAATACATTACCTTTGTTTGTAATGTATTACATTTGTTTGTATTACATTTGTTTACCATCTGAATATCAAACCTTAAAGTTTGATGAAATGGCAGCAATTTTGGCTCTGATTTTACCTGCCCACCCTGCCCTCCAGATTACTTTGATTGATGGCCTTGCTCTCCACAACCCAGACTCTCTCTTTTTAAAATTTACTTATTTGGCTGTGAACAATGTGCTCAGTAGTGTCTGACTCTTCACAACCCCATGGGCTGTAGCCCACCAGGCTTCTCTGTCCATGGGATTTCCCAGCAAGAATCCTGGAGTGGATTGCTATCTCCTTCTCCAGGGTATCTTCCTGACCCAGGGACCGAACCTGTATCTCCTATGTCTCCTGCCTTGGCAGACAGACTCTTTACTCCTGAGCCACCAGGGAAGCTGTACCAGGGTCTTGTTAATAGTTGTGCACGTGAGATCTTTGATCTTCGTTTTGGCAAGCGGGATCTTTAGTTGTGGCCTGTGGGATCTAGTTCCCCGACCAGGGATGGAACCTGGGCCCCGTGCCTTGGGAGCATGGAGTCTTAGCCACTGGACCACCAGGGAAGTCCCCAGTTTTGAAATACATAAAAAACATGGTTTTAAGTGAGAAGGAGCCCAGTACTTAGGCCATCTCCATGCCATGGTGGATATTATTACAATATAAGACCCATTTTATGATATCTTTGAAAAGTGAAAGTGCAAGTCGTTCTTTTGCATCCAGCTCTTTGGGACCCCATGGACTATACAGTCCATGGAATTCTCCAGGCCAGAATTCTGGAGTGGGTAGCCATTCCCTTCTCCAGGGGGTCTTCCCAACCTAGGAATCTAACCAGGTTCCTCTACATCGCAGGCAAATTATTTACCAACTGAGCCACAGGGAAGCCCTATGACACCTTTAATTGTACTAAAAGGAAACCAATAGCATTTTTATAACTCACTTTCCCCAGAATGTAATCTCCAGCATTAGCCAGATGATATAGTCCCGATTCTTGCAGGTTTCATTAAGAGACGCAACCACTTCTGGATTCTATATATGCCTACAAAATGGAGGAGAGATATATCTGTTAAGTGTTTAGTAGAGAGAAACTAACCCCCAGAAACTGTGATGTGTTATTTTACTTGTCAAAAAAAGAGAAAGTGAAAGTCACTCAGTCATGTCTGATTCTTTGCGACCCCATGGATTATACAGTCCATGGAATTCTCTAGGCTAGAATACTGGAGTGGGTAGCCTTTCCCTTCTCCAGGGGATCTTCCCAACCCAGGGATCAAACCCAGGTCTCCCACATTGCAGGCAGATTGGTTACCAGCTGAGCCACAAGGGAAGCCCAGAAATACTGGAGTGGGTAGCCTATCACTTCTCCAGGGGATCTTCCTGACCCAGGAATTGAACTGGGGTCTCCTGCACTGCAGGCAGACTCTTAACCAACTGAACTATGAGGGAAGCCCACTTTTGTCAAAAGGGACCTTGTGTGTGAGATTACAGTAACACACCTGGAGGTGAGGAGATGACCCTGAGTTATGTGTGCAGGCCTGGAGGAACCACAGGAGTCCTTAACAGAGGAGGCTCTTTCCTGATTGCGGTCAAAGAGTGAAATGACAGAAGAAGGGTGAGAGAGATGCAGCATTTCTTTTTTTTTCCTTTTAATTAAAAAAAAATGTATTATTTATTTTGGCCATGCTGTGAGGCATGTGGGGTCCTTATTCCCTTACCAGAGATCAAACCCATACTCCCTGCAGTGGAAGCACAGAGTCCCAACCCCTGTACTGCCAGGGAAGTCCCAAGAGGCAGCATTTCTGAAGGTGGAGGAAGGGGGCCATGAGCCAAGAACTGCGGGTGCCTCTGAAAGAAAACCAGGCAATGAATTCCCTGTCCATTTCCTAAAAGGATTGTAGCCCTTCCAACACCTTAATTTTTTTTTTCTTTATTTTTTGAGGGGACTCCACACACTGAATGGAAGACTTTAGGGGGCAGAGAAAGTAGCTGCTGGGGTACAGAGACAAGGGTAAGAAGTCCCTCCAAATGGGAGTGGAGTGCCCGCCGCCCCGCCTTGCCCTGAACATCTGCCTCCAGGGCCATGGCGAGAGTCCAGTCCATTAAGAGTCCAGTCCACGCTGCTAGGACAGCGTGCGGGCCTAGCACTTGGAGTCTCCTGTCCTCGTCAGTGAAGTAGCCAACACCCTTTAGCCCAGCAAGACCATTTCAGACTTCTAACCTCCAGAACCAGTTTACTATTGTGATAGTAAAGCTGTATCGTTCTAAGTTGCTCAATAGAAGAATAGAATAGCAATAGGAGGCTAATCCGACACTAAATCAGGTTTGATCCCTGGGTTGGGAAGATCCCCTGAAGGAGGAAATGGCAACCCACTCTAGTCTTTTTAGCCTGGAGAATCCCATGGACAGAGGGGCCTCTTAGGCTACAGACCATGGGGTCCCACAGAGTCAGGCATGAGTGAAGTGACTTAGCACGCATGCACTCAAGAAGCTAAATCCTCACGATGCATAGGAAATATACAGAAGGAAATGGTAAACAGTCTGACACTGGTGATATGTCGTCATCTCTTTTAGGTCGTGGTTGAGTTGGGAAAATTTGAAGGCAAGAAGTTTAAAAATTCTCATTTGAAAGATGAACATGCAGAAATGGAAGCAGAGCCTCTCCACCTCCGTCCGTTCTTTAAGAGAGGAGGACTTACCCTGAACAGGAAGAAGACGTTGCCAGCCGACGGCTTCCCCGTCATGCTCTGGTGGTCCCCCCTGACCGGGGAAACCGGAAGGCTGAGCCAGTGTGGGGCGGATGCTTGCTTCTTCACCATCAACCGGACCTACCTCCATCATCACAGGACCAAAGCGTTCCTCTTCTATGGTAGGTAGGGCTTCTGCCTTTCTCCGTGTTTGCTGACATCCCCCTCCGAAGCTGAGTTACTGCTTTTCTCCCAAGGAGGACATGGGGGCTCCCCTTGAAAGCTCATTGCCTGCCCGAACCCCTACACTTGCCCCGGAGAAGGCCTGAGCACTGAGCCAATACGATAAATATGTGAGCAGCACCAGCAGATGGGTGGTGGGCTGCGCCACCTGGCATTTATTATGGGGAAAAGAACTGTTTCTTCTCACCTTTTCACAGTTGGGTACCACGCTCACTGGATTTGGTATTTAGGAACTGGGTATTGGTTACACCGCTGATACCAATTCAGAATATCATCTGTGATAATAGCCGGGAGGTTTTGATTACCGTAACAGATGTGTCATTGGACACACGCTCAGCACAGTATCTTTTATTTCACTAGTCAGAAATAAAAAGAGTGTTCCACATCAGCTTTCTAGAGTACGTTGGTATTCATCCCTCTCCCAGGCTGATTACATGTCATGCCGGGATTGAAGGGCTGCCAGACCCAGCCAGGTGGAGGTGGCAAGATGCCAGCAGCTGTTAGAAATATGGAATTCTTGGACGCTGAGTGATAGTGGGTGTGGGGGAATACAGATGAGCAAGCTTGACGGGATATAGGCAGGATTAGTCACTTACGTTAGGAAGTCAGTGCAAGGACAGCTGCTTTAGAGTGGTGTGAATGTGTGTGTGCCTGTGAATGTGTGTGTGTGCGTGTGGTGGTGCTGGCTTTGGAGTGGCAGGACTGAAACTGGGGTGTAGGGCTGAGTCATCATCAATGATCTGCCTAACACCAACTTCAATAAAGCGGAAAGTGGCCTCAGCAGGAATCGGGTGGTGTGTGGGCCCTACAACTGGCCAGGGCTCCAGAGCAAGGGGGGCCTCCATGGTGGCTCAGCGGTAAAGAACCTGCCTGCCAATGAAGGAGATGCAGGAGATGCTGGTTTGATCCCTGGGTTGGGAAGATCCCCTGGAGGAGGAAAGGGCAACCCACTCCAGTATTCTTGCCTGGGACATCCCCTGGACGGAGGAGCCTGGTGGGCTACAGTCCGTGTGGTCACCAAAGAGTCGGACACAGCTTAGTGACTAAAGAACGAATAATCCTCTAATGGTGTTTTGAGATAAGGCAACATTAAATGTATGAGTTTAATTTCCCCAATTTTAACAGAAGCCCCTAGACATATTTCAGTTAGACACAAAAATATATAGGTAATGTATATAGAAAACCTACTACGTAGCTTAAAAAATAAAATATTACAAGTAAAACAAAGCTTCTCTGAGCCCTTCCCTGACCCCATCACATTCCCTTCCCTCTTACCCCAGAGGGGATCATAATTCTGAAATTCATATGTGTGTGTGTGCCTGTGTGCGCTTAACCAACATAAAGCATTATTTTGTATGTTTTAAAAATTAACTACATAGCATGATAAGTTAGCTTTCTATAACCTTTTCTCTTACACGATTCTTGAAGGCTTATTAATATGTCCTTGTAGCTCTAGTTCACCCATTTTACTGTTGCATAGAATTCCATTGTATTTATCACACTTCATTTAACCATTTTCCTGTTGTTAGACATTTAAGTTGTTTTAGAAGAAAACTTGCTTCTGGAAATAGAGACAGAAGTAGAGAACAAATGTATGGATACCAAGGGGGAAAAGAAGGTGGGATAAACTGGGAGACTGGGATTGACATATATACACTATCCATACTATGTATTAAAGAGATCTTCCATCGTGGCTCAGATAGCAAACACTCTGCCTGCAATGCAGAAGACCTGGGTTCGATCCCTGGGTTGGGAGACCCCTTGGAGGAGGGCGCGGCAACCCACTCTAGTATTCTTGCCTGGAGAGTCCCCGTGGACAGAGGAGCCTGGTGGGCCACAGTCC
This sequence comes from Neotragus pygmaeus, assembly GCA_006410875.1. Taxonomy (NCBI): domain Eukaryota; kingdom Metazoa; phylum Chordata; class Mammalia; order Artiodactyla; family Bovidae; genus Neotragus; species Neotragus pygmaeus. The sequence continues at coordinate 4,727 of SJYV01050602.1, read as the reverse complement.
ATGGGTCGAGAAGAGTCAGACACAACTGAGCGACTTTCACTTTCACACACTTTCACTTTCACATAACTTAGGTAACTAATGTTATTTTTTAGAGACCATGTACATTTCAGATCAGCAGCAGTAATGTAGCAGATAGGTGAATTTCTGTTTTAGAGAGGATTGCCAGGTATTATAGTCTCACAGGTTCTTAGGAAATTTTGTGGAATGTTTAAGGGTTACTGAAATTCATTTATGGAATATTTTCATGGAGAAGGAAATGGCAACCCACTCCAGCGTTCTTGCCTGGAGAGTCCCAGGGACGGGGGAGCCTGGTGGGCTGCCGTCTTTGGGGTCGCACAGTCGGACATGACTGAAGTGACTTAGCTTAGCTTAGGTAACTAATGAGAACGTATTATATAGCACAGGGAACTCTTCTCAAACCTCTGCAGTGACCCAAATGGGAAGGAAACCCCCCAAAAGGAGATATATGTATACGTATGGCTGACTCACTTTGCTTTACAGTGGAAATTAATACAGCATTGTAAAGCAACTATATGCCAATAAAAATGAATAGAAAAAGTAAAGCAAAACCTTGCTTATGACAAAAAATACTATAATAAACCATCCACATACATGGGTGAGATTCCATGAGGACTCATACCCAGCAGTGGAATGATTTGGTATGAATTTGCATTTACTGGATATTTCCAAACCAATATCCAGAACGATCACATCACAGTCACTATCTTTTAAACATTTAAAACTTTTAACATGTTATACCTGCACATATAGCTCCAATATATCCAAGTAATGCACTAAGATTGTGACTTCGTGGTTTTTCAGTTTGGGGGCATTATATATTGATTCTTACTGTAGAAGATGAGTAAATATTTAAGTATCCTTCTTCACCCTTCTCCTCCCACTCATTTCCTAGCCCCACATTCTTCCTCAAAAGTTATATCATCATTTTAGACAAAAATCTAGTTTCTACATCTTCATGTAGTCACAGTGAGCCATGATTTTAGATACTAAGATTTCTTTTGCTGCACAAATTGTTTTCCCTGGAGAAGCACCAGATATTCTTTTTTTTTTTTTTTTGATGTGGACCATTATTAAAGTCTTTATTACAATGTTGCTTCTGTTTTATGTTTTGGTTTTTTTTTTGACCTGGAGGTACGTGAGATCTTAGCTTCCTGACCAGGGATCAAACCCGCACCCACGGCACTGGAAGGCAAAGTCCCAACCACTGCACCGCCAGCGAAGTCCCCAGATATTCTTAAAGAATCGTCTCACAGAGATTCCTGACCTGTCCGCCTGAGCCGTCATCCTTTCTGTCTGGTGCCCAGGTACCGACCTGGCTGCCCATCACTGCAGGGATTTCCTCTATTTCACTCATGTGTGGGATTTTCTGTTATGTCTTATCTTCCTCTTTTTTGGTTTGTATCTTTATTTATTTATTTATTTGGTGATGCCGTAACATGTGGTGGGCTTCCCAGGTGGTACTAGTGGTAAAGAACCAGCATGCCGTCTCAGAAGACATAAGAGATGCGGGTTCGATTCCTGGGTTGGGAAGACCCCCCTGAAGGAGGACATGGCAAGCCACTCCAGTGTTCTTGCATGGAGAATCCCATGGACAGAGGAGCCTGGCGGGCTGCAGTCTATGGGGTAACAAAGAGTCAGACACAACTGAAGTGACTTAGCACGCACGCAATGTGTGGTATGTGGGATCTTAATTCCCAGAGCAGGGATCGAACCTACTTCCCCTGCAGTGAAAAGCGCAGAGTCACAGTGCTGGACCCCCAGAAGTCCCAGTCTGTGTCTTTATTTCAGTGTGTTCTGAGAAGGGTTCATGGAAGGCAAGTTTTTCAGGGACTTTGTATTTGCAAACATGTTGCTTATTTTGCCCTTACTTTTACTGATGTTTTTGCTCAGGACGGAATTCTGGTTTGGAAATTCTTTTTTTTCTGAATTTTAAGACACTTTCCCCCTGTCTTCTGACTTCTACTGTTACTGCTGAGGAATCCAGAGCTATTTTGATTTCCCATCCTTTGTAGGATCCTTTTTGTTCCCTTTTCCTTTCTCTGGAAAAATATAGAACCTTCACGTTTTCACCAGTTTGGAATCAGTAGTGATTTTTCTACTGATTATTATTATTATTTTTTTTACACTAACCTTTAAAGTGTCACTTGAGAAGATGAAAAATGAACAAAAATAAGCTTATTATTTAAAATAAAGTAAAATATGAATATAGAGCAGTGTTAAGTGTGTACGTGTGTGGGAGTCAGAAGAAGTCTGCCTACCTGGAATGAAGACTTTGGTATTCTTGACTCTGCTGACAGATTACATAGAAAGAATATCCTGGAATAAAGTGCTGATGAAGAAGGGAAAACCATACAGTGGGATACATTCGGGCTTAAAATGTAAGGTAAATCAGACAAAACTTTTCTAAAAGGTCAATAATCGATGATCTTGAATTATTAGGGAAAATATCTGAAAGTTTACAAATTATGCGGGAGTTACTCTGTTGAAATCATAAGCATCATCACAAAACACAGTATTTCACCAGATTACTGAGTAATTGGCGTTCTATCTGAGACATGCATGTTAAGAAGTCCGGTACTGGTTGCTTTGCTGTCTGTCTGTGTCCTCCTGTTGAGCTGAGCAGCCACATATCTGGTTGCCAGGAAGCCTAGCATGCGTGCATGCTCAGTTGTGTCTGACTCTTTGAGATCCCATGGACTGTAGCCCACCAGGCTCCTCTGTTCATGGGATTCTCCAGGCAAGAATACTGGAGTGGCTTGCCATGTCCTCCTCCAGGGGATCTTCCCCACCCAGGGACTGAACGCTTATTCCTGCAGGCAGATTCTTTACCACTGAACCACCTTTGTATATACCGTAAGAGAAATGTCAGCAAGTCTTGTGGGATTTCAAAGACCGGAGAGAGTACTTATGAGTGGACGGATCAGAAAAGGCTTCATAAGATCTTCATAAAATAGGGGGAATTTGAAGTAGGACTTGAAGGAGAATGGAATTGGATTATATTGGGAATGGAGGACATTTCAGTATGAAAATCAGCAAGAGTGGGGGCATGGAGTTAGAAAATTATGGGTAACATCTGAGGTTACAGCAAGGAGATCGGATGGCTATAGCTTAGTTTCATGTAAGAGAGGGATTAAGATTGAAGGATATACTGAAACCAGAGCATGGAGACTCTAACTTTGGCTTAAGATTTTGCATCAGATTAGAGGACAGTGTTGTGGAGCCAGTGAAATTGAATGGCCTTTTAGAAACCAGCTCAAGGAGACTTCCCTGGTGGCCCAGTGGTTAAGACTCTGTGCTTCCACTATAGAGGGTATGGGTTCAATCCCTGGCTGGGGTATGAAACTCCTGGATGCTATGCAATGTGCCCCCCAAATAATAAAACTGCAACTCAAATATAGCACTTGTATTTATAATTCCCCTCTACTAGATGTAGCTTCTTTTCTCTAAATGTCCGTCGGCATTTTGTATCTTTTTTTACGTTGTTTCATTGAGCTTCTACAACATGTCGGGCACAGCACCAGTAATAGGGAATAAAGAAGATAAATAAGGTAACGATGATGTTTGCTTCTGTCCTGTATCATTTCTTGCACGATAGAGTGTGGAGTACTTTCTTTCTTTTTTTATGATGCCTGGGCAGCATCGCCCCATCTTTGTGTCTCCCCTTCCCTCTGTACGAGCACAATGCTTTGTGCACATTTGACACTCAGGAAACAGTCACAGAGACTTAGAGCCCGAAAGGACCTAGGAGTATAACCTCCTCTTTGTACAGGCGGGGAGGCTGAGGCTCGGGAAGGGTAGGGATGTGTCAAAAAGACACAGAGGTTAACAGCCAGGAGTTGGGCAGAGAACCAAAGTGCCCTGACCCAGTCCAGGGCTCCCTGCCACAAACTATATGTGAATGTGCACTTGTGACTACAATAAAACCTGGATATTTGGACTTGGGGATTGCTTACAGTATATGGTTTTAACAGGTTGAATTAGAAATTCATTTCTTTAATAGGGTCTGTTGAGCAAAACAGATTGAATACAGCACACTTTCCCTGTCTGAGGCTTCCGAATTCTAATTAAGTAGGTCACCGAAAACTGCAGATGGGACTCTGGCTCAGCAGGATTGAAGAAGGAAAGGCAGGAAAATGATTCAGGTATCAAAGGCTGACCTAATTAATGGAAATGGAAACTCGAAGGATTTTGTGACCTTGAAGATTTTATGAACCAGAATTTTTTTTTTTTTTTTTTTGAAAGATTTTATTTCTGTTGCCTTGGGAGACCGACCTAAGAAAACGTGCCTAGGATTTATGTCAGGGAATGTTTTGTCTGTGGTTTCTTCTAGTTTTATGGTGCCGTGTGTTACATGTAAGTCTTGAAGCCATTTTAAGTTTATGTTTGGAAGCACACATTCTCTGTGTTTCTTGCTGATCCTGTAAGACCTCATTCAGGGGGTTCTCACCATCCCCTAACTGGAAACTGTGGCAGAACTCTGACTTTTGTGCTCACTCTCAGGGAATGGATGATTGTGTGGTCACTTTCAGTTGCAAATACAGTTTCAAACTTAGTAAATGGAGCGTTCAGCCCCATAGCCATGCCTAGGGTTACGTATTTTTGCGTCCCCAGCTCGGACCTCTTATTCAGTTCAGTTTAGTTGCTCAGTCGTGTCCAACTCTTTGCGACCCCATGGACTGCAGCACGCCAGGCTTCCCTGTCCATCA
>SJYV01050601.1:46751-64001 GCA_006410875.1 Neotragus pygmaeus | reverse complement strand
TGCACCCCCACCCGCCAGCCCCTCACCCTCGGACCAGGCCCTTCCAGGGACCGCGGCTCCTGGGTGTCATGGAAACGGTTTCCAGGCACCCGTAGCGGGCTTTCTCATTGGCTGGATGAGCCTGCTGGCAAAGGTCACCCCCAGGGTCACTGCTAGGGCCTGGAGCTGCATTTCTTCGAGGTCCCCAGGCTGGCTCGTGAAGCGGCTGTCCCCTGTGAGACGTTGATTTATAACTCATTCATCCCTGGGGCTGCTCAGAATATCAGCAGCCACGTGGGTGGGGCAGGGACCTTTAGCCCCTCCCTGCTAAACCCCCAAAGTCCCCAAGAAAAACCTCTGTTCAAAGTCAGCACGCACTGAGCTCACTCTGCAAACGTGAGAGAAGAGCCACCAGGCAGCCCCTCCCCCTTCTTTTAGAATCTTCTCTCGGCACAGGGGGCTGCTCCGCACAGAGCAGGGGCTGAGAACCAGGACCCTGCACTCAGGAGCAGGGGAGAGCATGGTTAGCACTGGGCCCTGGGGGATTTGAGAAATAAATTTTTTAAAAAAAGAAATAAAATGATACTAATAACAACAGCAACTAGCACTTCTTAGGACAATTCCCACGTGCCCAGCTCTGTTTTAGAATAAACAGCACAGAGACTTCCCTGGGGGTCCAGTGGTTAAGACTCCATGCTTCCACTGCAGGGGGCTCAGATTCAGTCCCTGGTTGGGGAACTAAGACCCCAGAAATAAACAGCATAGAAACTCAGTTAATCCTTCTAACAGGTTAAGAGGTAGATGTCATTACCCCCATTTTAGAGATGGGGAAACTGAGGCTCAGAGAGGGCAAATACTTTTCCCAATGTCACACAGAATGAGTACAAGTGGAAACCTGGGATTTGAACTCAGGCCACCTGGCTCCAGAGTCAAGAGTTTTCACCACTAGGCTCTTTAGTGCCTCTGATAATGTGATTGGATGTCCCAAGGTGCCATCTACCACTGGTGATGGGGCAGGGGTCTAAGACTAAGAGAGATGCCAAGAGAGGTCTGAGACATTGGGGTAGCCAGAGGGGAAGACGGGCACTGCCAAAGGGTGGTTTGTGGGGCTTCAGACCCTTCTAAAATCTCCATCAGGGACCGTGGAGCCACCCCCAAGGAAATTGAAAACCCACGTTTAAGAAGTGGATATGTTGGGCATACCCACACTCAAAGCAGTCCCCGACCCCCAGCCATTGCATCCCTTTCAAACAGACTCTGTAGCCAGACTCCTGATGCGTGGAAATTCTAGAAGGACACCCAGGCCAAGAGGGGTCTGAGGAAGAAAAGCAACAGTGTCCAGTCCTGAGCTGAGATGTCCCCAAGGGACCCCAGGACGGCAGGGATGCAGAGCTGGACACAGACTCACTCAGCCCCTCAGGGTCAAGGTCAGGGAACCCAGGGGGCTGGGAGATTGGAAGGAACTAGGGCTCAGAGCATGAGCAGGAGTTTGCCAGGCAAAGAAAGGCAAGTACTGGGTAGAAGGCAGGTAACCCATGGAATGAGAGGAGCATGGAAGAGATGGGGGTCAGGGAGGACGGGCAGATTGCTATAGGCTGTATGTTTGTGTTCTGTCCAAACTCATATGTTGAAACCAAATCCCTAAAGTGATGGCATGAGGAGGTGGGGCCTCTGGGAGGTGTGCTTAGGTCATAAGGGTGGAGTCCTTATGAATGAGGTTAGTGCCCTTATACTGGGCTTCCCAGGTGGCCTAGTGGCAAAGAACCTGCCTGCCTGTGCAGGAGACATAGGAGACAAGAGTTTGATCCCTGGGTCAGGAAGATCCCCTGGAGAAGGAAATGGCAACCCACTCCAGTATTCTTGCCTGGAGAATCCCATGAGCAGAGGAGCCTGGTCGGCTGCAGTCCATAGGGTCACAAAGAGTCGGACATGACTGAGCAACTTAACATGCACACACACTCTTATACACGAGATCCCAGTGTGCCCCCTTACCCTTTCTGCCATGTGAGGACATGAAACAGGAAGCACGTCCTCAGCAGGCACCAAATCTGCCAGTGTCTTTTTTTTTTAAAGTTGTTTATTTGGCTGCACCGGGTCTTAGTTGTGGCACAGCGCATCTTCGGTCTTCATTGTGGCATGCAGGTTCCTTAGGTGCAGCACACAGCAGCTTTAGCTGTGGCATGTGAACTCTTAGTTGCAGCATGTGCAATCTAGTTCCCTGACCAGGGATTGAACCTGGATCCCCTGCATTGGGAGCACAGAGTCTTAGCCACTGGACCACCAGCGAAGTCTCTCTGCCTGCATCTTGATCTTACACTGCCAGCTTCCAGAACTATGAGAAGTAAAAGTCTTGTTTATGAGCACCCAGTCTATGGCATTCTGTTGTAGCAGCCTAACCTAACTAAGAATGACTAGGCAAGGGAAATCGGGAGGGCTTCTTGGAGGAGGTGATATTTGAGCAGAGACTTGGAGGATGAGGAGGAACTGGCCATGGGGAGATCTGAGAAGAATGTTCCAGGTAGAGGGAACAGCATGGGCAAAGACTTTAAGGCCAGACCATGCCTGGTGTGTTCTGAGTCCAGCAGGGAGGCCGGTGTGGCTGGCATAGAGTAAGAGGGGACAAGGGCAGGGAGATAGCTGGGACTAAACCACAGGGATGCTACTGCATGGGTCCAAATGAGTGATGCTGGTGGCTGGGCCTCGGCAGAGGCAGGAGTAGGATGGAGTGATGTGCGTGGATTCAGGTTATCATTTGGAGATAATGCCCCGGACTTAAGATTCCTTGGCAGCTCAGATGGTAAAGAATCTGCCTGCAATGCAGGAGACCCAGGTTCAATCCCTAGGTCAGAAAGATCCCCTGGAGAAGGGAATGGTTCCCTGCTCCAGTATTCTTGGTTGGAGAATTCCATGGACAGAAGAGCCTGGGAGGCTACAATCGATGGGGTTGCAAAGAGTTGGACACGACTGAGTGACTATCGTTCACTGATGGAAGGAAATGAGGAGGGAGGGGATGAAAGAATTAGGGATGGCAGTCAGCTCTGGGACCCTTTCTTCCCCAGCTCAGAGAAATTGTCAGACAGGTTTTGGCTGCAGACAGATGGTGGGACCCGGAGGCGACTCAGGGCCACCTAGCCTCCCAGAGATGTCATCGTGCCTGGTGGTGTCCCAGCTTCTGCCAGCTGCTGCAATATACGGCCCAGATGTTCCATCCTGGGGACATCTGTGCTGGGCCTTCCCCGGCATCAAGTGGGTTTCATCGGCAGCAGTGACGACATCTAGGATGCCTCGGACTGGGGAGGAGGCGTGTTAGTGTTAGTTGCTCAGTTGTATCCGGCTCTGTGTGACCCCATGGACTGTAGCCGGCCAGGTTCTTCTGTCCATGAGATTCTCCAGCCAAGAATACTGGATTGGTTTGCCATTCCCTCCTCCAGGGGATCCTCCTGACCCAGGGATTAAACCCATGTCTCCTGAATTGCAGGCAGATTCTTTATCACCTGAGCCACCAGGGGAGGTGATGGTCGGGGAGCCTAAGAGGAGGACCCTTGTTTGACCAGGATGGTGTCGCCAGCACTCATGGGGAGGGGGTTTGTGAGCAGCAGAACTCACAGTGGTTGGCATGGTGCTGGATGTGGGGTTTTTGGTGTTTTTTTGGTTGCACCAGGTCTTAGCTGTGGCACACGAGACCTTTGATCTTCCTCGCGGCATGCAAGATCTAGTTTTCCTGACTAGGGATGAAAACAGGGCCCCCTGGGTTAGAAGCTTGGAGTTTTAGCCACTGGACTACCAGGGAAGTCCCTGGGCTTGCGGTCTTAAACTGTCAGATATGAACCACTTTCTGGAAGAAGGGAAGGCTGGGGTCCCATTCCAGATGCTTGGGGCGCACAACTTCCGATGGCAAATTCTACCTCCAAGGCATTGCTGCACCATTCCCAACCCAGAGAGGCGTATTCACTCCCCGCTTCATTAAATCCCTCAACAAGTATGTATTGAGCACCTACTGTATACCAAGCCCTGTTACAAGCACCAGAAAGGTATCAGTGGCTGAAACAGACCAACAAAAGTGAACCAAACAACCAACTGATTGACCCCTGACCTCAAGGAGCTCAGTCTGGTGTAGGAGACAGGCAATAAACTAATGAATGGGCAAATAAACTATTTTCAAGGAATGTCAGTCCTGGGAAGGAGACGGAACATGATCTGATGCAAAAGAAAGGACAAAGAAGCTTCTTTAGCTGGGGTTAGTCAGGAAGAGCTTCTGGGAGGAGGTGGCATTAAACTGAAACAGGAAGAAGAGACAGCTATGGGAAGAATGAGGAGAGGTCCTTCAGGATGGAGGGAACAACAAGTGCAAAGGCTGTGGGGCAGGATCGTGCCTGGCAGGTAGGCAAAAGAGCAAGGGGACCTTTGTAATAGGTACTGGTGAACCAGGAGGGAGAGAAGGAGATGAGAGATAGGTGAGTAGCAAACTGTAGTGGTGGAGGTGGTGGTGATGGTAAGTGTGAATTTATCCGGGTGTGGGGGGGAGGAGGAACAGGTGTGTGCAGGATCTTTGCCAACAGACCTCAGAGAAGGTAAGGCATTTGCCTGCAGACACACAGCAACAAAGGCACCAACTTGGCATTTCCCCACAGCCTTGAAACTCTGGGGCCCTAGAACCCTCGATAGGAACTTTTCTCCAAGTAAAAAAAAAAGTTTTTTGTTTTCTTTTTTCAATTTGAAAAAGCTCTGCCAGGCCAGCTCTGTCAGATCTCTCAGCTGTTCAGGGAGGCGGTGGAGGAAGAGGAGGGGAAGGAAGAAAGAAAAAAAAAAGCGCAATATTTCTATTGTCCTTATCTAAATAAATTGAGATGTATTTGTGAAAGTGTCAAGGAAACCTCCAGGAGCAAAACTATAAAATCACACAGCTGCTCAGAGGGCCCGTGACAGACAGCTCAGATTAATGTAGCTGTATTTTTATGGTCTGTTAACAGTTGATATGGGTTTTAAATATATTATCTTCCCTTGTATTGTCTGTCATTTTAAAAACTGCTCATGTCTCCTGTGTTTGCTTTTAAAAGGTTCTTATAGAACATTCCACCACTGAGCTCCCAAATCTTTTTTTTCTCCTTCTGTAGATATATCATCACAGATCTTCTTCTCGCCCTCCACCCCACCCCCGAGTGAGGTTTTCCCTGGTACTTTCATGGGTAATTTACCACAGAACCTATTGGAACCCCTTGAGTTTCTTAATTCAGGGAGCAGCTGCAGGAGGCTGGATTCTTGTCTAGCTGGGGATTTCTGAGATGTGTACATAGAGCGGCTCCAGATGGGCTATGTTTCCACATCTAACAAAAGGGGCCTGACCTTGGAGGGCTCCAGAGTCTGTTTCTGGAGACTTGTAGCAGTTGGCTAATGCTGTGAGAGTGCCACATAACAAACATTCCCCACCCTGCAGTCTCAGGGGCTAATAACAGCAATTGCTGATTTCTTGTTTCCAGATCTCCACTCTCCCTCTTGGTGAACTCATCCACTCTCACAGCTTTGGAGGTTCCTGCCAAATCAGATCCCAAACCCTGAACAGCTTTCTGTGCTCCAGTCCAGGATGGCCAGTATGTCCCTCCTCAGGTAGGACTCAAATGGAGCTTAGAATCTTCATTACAGACCTTCTTATTCTCTATTTGGGAATGGCCCCATCAACCTCCCTTGCATACCCTTTGACCAAAGACCTGGGCATCCACTGCCCTTCCTCCCACATCCTCACCCATCACCTGTCCGTTTCCACATCTTGCTCATTCTATCCTCTAAGTCTCTCTCTTATCCATCCACTCCCTTCCATCCCCACAGCCTCTGATCCACTCAATTCCACCTCAATTTTATCTCTGGACAACAGAAAGGCTTCCCTGGTAGCTCAGATGGTAAAGTGTCTGCCTACAATGTGGGAGACCCGGGTTCCATCCCTGGGTTGGGAAGATCCCCTAGAGAAGGAAACGGCGACCCACTCCAGTATTCATGCCTAGAGAATCCTGTGGGCCGCGGAGCCCGGTGGGCAAGAGTCCGTGCCACTTGTTTCCTGGTCTCATGGCCCCCATTTCTCTTCCCTTCCAATTTATTCTCCCTACAGTAACTAGAACATTTTAAAAATTAAACCTGATCAAATCTCTCTTCTTTTCATAGATCCCCAGGGGATAAAATCTAAGTCCTCAACCTGCTCTTCAAAATCTCCATATAGGACCCCTGTTAAGTCTTTCTTATTCTTCCTAAATTCTCTCCTGACATAATTCTACCATCAAGCCTGCCTGTTTTACTAATTCTCAGTGCCTTCCTCCCCAGATTCCCAGCTCTTTCAACATCTAAACCTTTGCACATGCTATTCCTTCTGCTTGGAATTCCCTTCTGTCTCACAAACTCCTATGCATCCTGCGTGACCCAATCTCCATTGCCCTTCCTCCATCAGAGGGAACCTTTGATCTATTTACCACTCTACAACCAGGATTTGTAGCTCTCACAAGCAGAAAGCAAATTCTGCATTTGCTTGTTGCCTTTCCAAGTAGACAATGACTTTCCTGTGGGCAGGGGCTGCACTGTTCTCTTCTGAACACTGCCAACCCTCACCCCAGAAATGAGTATGGCTCTAACTACACCGAGAAGAGAAGACAGTCTAGTGTAGGGCATTAATTACAGAGTTCAGATGATTAGCAGCAAGGCTGGTAGACTGCAGAAACGCAGGCAACCACAGAACCATATATAACGAGGTACTAATTGTGCAGGAAAGACAATTAGGGAGGGAGGTTTTGAGTCACTGGTTCCATGGCCTGGACAATTAGACATTGGGCCATATATAAAAGATGTGGTAATCGCTTTGTTCAGACGATTAACGGAACACTCAGGAAATTATAAAGCAAAATGCCACCACGCAGCCAGGAACAAAGCCAGGTGGTACAGTCTTGGGGACTAGAGTCTGACTGTCCAGACTCAAATCTTCCTGCAGGACCTGGAACAAGAGACTTCCCCTTGCTAAGACTCATTCTTCTCATCTGTAAAATGGGGATATCCATGGTGCCTGCCTCAATAGGTTGACTGAGTCCATGTGGATGATGTCGTACAAAAGTATCATTGTTACACACAGCAGCAAGGCATCCTGCTAGGAGATGCTCTTTACCAAGTCCTGGATGGTGCAAGATATTAACCACCTGGGGACTTCCCTGGTCGTCCAGTGGCTACAACTCCACACTTTCAGTGCAGGGGGCCCAAGTTCAATCCCTGGTCAGGGAACTAGATCCCACTAAGAGTTCGTATGCTGCAACTAAAAATTCCACATGTGGACTTAAAGAATCTACCTGCCAATGCAGAAGACATGGGTTCAATCCCTGGTCCAGGAAGATCCCACACGCTGTGCAGCAACTATACCCACATGCACACTATTCAACCTGCTCCCTAGAGCCCACTAGCTGCAACTACTGAACGGCATCTGCCCCAGAGCCCATGCTCCACAAGAAAAGCCACTGCAATGAGAAGCCCGTGCAAGGCAACTAGAGAGTAGCCCACACTCATTGGAACTAGAGAAAAACCCCCCAGCAATGAAGACCCAGCACAGTCAAAAGATCCCACATGCCACAACTAACACCCAGCACAGCCAAATAAATAAGGGAAAAAAATTTAAAAGATATTAACCATCCAGCCCAGACAGTTCAATGGCATTATGATGAAGAGAAAAATCAAATGATAGATATAGAATCTGGGAGATCTAATGGGGTGAAAGTTACTCACTGCAGATGATACAGAGATGGCCAGAGCGACTCTGTCACCCTCTCCCAGGCCTTTTAACCCACCACGTGTGGATCTGCCCTGAATTTTATGTTCCTTGGGGACCATGAAGCTGGGATAAATGGAGCAAACAGACCTGAGTTTGAGTCCTGGTAATGTCATTTTGGGCAAGTGTTTTCTCCTGGCTGAGCCTTAGTTTCCTCATCTGTAAAAAGGATGCAATTACTATATCCATCTTTCCAGATTCAATAAGATGTCACACACAAAGCTCTTAGCCCCCTGCCCAGCACAAAGTAGAATGTGATACCCAACGACTGTTCTATAATTGTTAATTAACATCGTGTATCATTTTTTGTTCTCATGACTGTCATCCATTGAAATATTTCTCATGTTTTCCCCATGATTGTGTCTGGGCTCCACAGCAGGAATGTGGTAGGATTCAAACATGTACACAAAGAAGCTTGATAAAATAGCAGTTGTTCCATTCAGAGCAAGATTTCTCTGGATGGAGAGCAGTGGAGGTTTCTCTGAGAGGCCAGGTTGCCAGGGTCCTCCTGGTGAGCAATGGCTGGGTCAGCCTGAGGCTGCCAGAGTTAGATGAAAAGGAATCAGTCATGGAAAGATCTGGGAGAGGTCACTCCAGGCAGAGGGCACAGCCAGTGCAAAGGTCCTGGGGTAGGATTGTTCCTGGTATGTTCAAAAAACAGTGAGGGGCTCCCTTGGTGGCTCAGTGGTAAAGAATCCTTCTGCCAGTGCAGGAGACGCAGATTCAGTCCCTGATTCAGAAAGATCCCACACGCCATGGAGTGACTAAGCCTGTGTGTCACAACTGTTGAGCCTGTGCTCTGGAGCCCACGAGCTGCAACTACTGAAGTCCGCGCACCTGCCCATGCTCCACATTAAGAGAAACCACTGCAGTGAGAAGTCCGAGCACAGCTAGAATGTAGCCCATACTTGCTGAGGAAAGCACGCGCAGCAACCAAGACCCAGCACAGCCAAAAAAAATAAGTAAAGTTTTATATAAAGAAACAAAAAGGAACAGTGAGGCTATATACCCCCAAATAATTGAAAGCAGGAACTCAAACAGATACTTTTCCACCCGTGTTCATAGCTTGATTCACAGTAGCCAAAAGGTGGTGACAACCCAGGTGTCCCCAGACAGATGATGAATAAATGAATTGGGGTCCATCCATCCAGTGAAATATTTTCAGCCTTAGAAAGGAAGGAGATTCTGACACCTGCTACAACATGGATGGACCTTGAGAACATTACATTCAATAAAATAAGCCAGACACAGAAGGACACACACTTTCTGATTTCACTCACAGGAGGTCCCTACAGGAATCAGATCCACAGAGACAGGAAGTAGATGGTGGAGCCAGGGGCTGTGGCAGGGGGATGGGGAGTCAGTATTTCATGGGGACAGAGTTTCTGTTTGGGAAGATGAGAAAGTTCTGGAGATGATGGTGGGGATTGTTGCCCAACAATATGAATGTGCTTCATGCCACTGAGAGTGGTTACAATGGTAAATTTTATGTTATGTATATTTTACCACAATAAATAGATGAGTTTTTAACAACGACAATAATAGTAAACGTTGAGGAGGCTGGGTGGCTGGAGGGGAAGGGAGGGCAGGGAGGGGCCGTTATTAAATACCATCTCTCCCTCCCTCTCTCCTAGCCCCAGCCCCCCACCATCTACTTCCTCTCTGTGGATCTGACTCCTCCAGGGACCTCCTGTGAGTGGAACCAGCCAGTGTTTGTCCTTTTGTGTCCCGCTGATTTCACCAAGCATCATGTCCGAAGGCTTCATACGTGTTGCAGTGGGTGTCAGAATCTCCTTCCTTTTTAAAGATTGAATAACATTCCATTGTATGGATGGACCCGAATTTGTTTATCCGTCACCCGTCAACAGACACTTGGTTTGTTTCCTGTGAATAATGCTGCTGTGAGCACAGGTGTACAAGCAGGTCTCTGAGTCCGTCTTCAAATATTTGTTTGTTTGTTTGTTTTGGGCACGCCGCCTGGCATATGGGATCTTAGTACCCCAACCAGGGATCAAAGCCACGGCCCCCGCAGTGAAAGCACAGACTTAACCACTGTGCCTCCAGCTCGTTGTTCAGTCACTAAATCATGTCTGTCTCTTTGCAACCCCATGAACTGCAGTATGCCAGGCTTCCCTGTCCTTCACCATCTCCCAGGGCTTGCTCAGACTCGTGTCCATTGAGTCGGTGATGCCATCCAACCATCTCATCCTCTGTCACCCTCTTCTCCCCCTGCCCTCAATCTTTCCCAGCATCAGAGTCTTTTCCAATGAGCTGGCTCTTTGCATCAAGTGACCAGAGTACTGGAGCTTCAGCTTCAGCGTCAGTCCTTCCAGGGAAGTCCCTCAAATGTTTTGTTTCTACTCACAGGTGGAATTGCTAAATCAAATGGTAATTCTAGGTCTAGTTTTTGACAGACCACTGTACTGTTTTGTCACTTCCTTTTAATTTGGTTTTGATGTCTTTTTATGTATAGAAGTTTCCAGTTATAATCCTGTTTATCACTCTGAATCGAGGGAGGCTGGGAAAGACGGTGAGGTCAGTTGTGTAGGCTGATGAATGGCTAAGGACTTCACTGGGTGTGCCCCTCCCTGGCCCTGGAGAAGACCCAGGGAGGGAGCATGGCTTCAGCGATTGCACAGCCCGAAGAACTGATACTAGAAGAAGCAGGAGGGGGTTCCTAAATCAGAAAGTTAAATGAATTATGGAAAATAAAGCACGTGGACACGTGTTTTGTGTCCACCTGATTTGTGGGTTAACTTCAGAACCTGTGATTTTTATTGGTCATCAGGCAGGAATCAGATCCATAGAGACAAGAAGTAGATGGTGAGGCCATATAGTTTAGAAGGAGTTGACATATCCTCTCCCCCAAATAGGTTCCCTTATGAGAAACCCTGATTCCTTCACCAGCGCTGTAAGAACCAGAGCTTTATTGAGTGTTTGCTATGTACTAGGACTTTTTTTTTTTTTAGGAAAAAAAATTATTTCTGGGGAATTCTCTGATAGTCCAAGGGTTAGGATTTCACACATTCACTACTGGGACCCGGGTTCGATCCCTGATTGGGGAATTAAGGTCCTGCAAGCTTTACAATATGCTTCTCCTTCCAAAAAAAAATTATGTTTCTCATTTCCCTTTTGCCATTAGGAAGCTCAGATCCAAGTGGAAGGTTCAGCTATAACTACAGGACAATGCCTTATTACAGAGCCCCAAACAAAACTAGGATGCTTATTGTCACAACCCCCCCTCACAAAAGCTAATGAGACAGGAACTGTCATCAGCCCCATTTGAGGAGCCCCCACCCCAGCTAACCACAACGTGTGTGTGTTTCATACGGTTTTCCCATCTGACTAAGATGATTGATCATCCTGATTTCAGTGTTAAAACCAGGGAAGTTTTGGGCAAATCAGGACAAGTTGGTCACCCTTTATGACAGCTTGGGAAAAAAAAATCGAAAAAGATCAAACTGCAAGCTTTTAGCACCCAGTGGCCCACACAACTAGGATCGCTTAAATGAATCATTTAGATATCATGGAAGCAGCTGAGCCAAGTGTGTCTTTTTTGCTGAGCACTTGTTTAAAAATCAATAAAAAATAATACCGGTAAACAAACTCCTAATCTTTGCCCCTGGAAGAGGCAGGCAGAGCACAGCTGAGCCAGCAGAGAGGTGGCACGGGGTGCCCGAGGTCTGGCCCTGCATCTCGCCTGTGGTATGGCCTGTGTGTCTCTGGTCCCCAGAGGGCACTGCTGGCTGGGAGGGTCTGGCAGCTGCAGCTGATCAGGGGTGTCTCTAAAGCGGATGGTAATGGGGAGAAGGCTCTCAGGGGCAGGATCTCCTGCCAATGCAGGAGACACGGATTCAATCCTTGGGTGGGGAAGAAATGGTAACCCATGCCAATATTCTTGCCTGGAGAATCCCGTGGACAGGGGAGCTGGTGGGCTACAGTCCATGGGGCTGCAAAAGAGTTGAACACAACTGAATGACTAAACAGTCAAACCAATGGGGAGAAACGTGCCATCTGTCCTTGAGGATAAACCACTCAAGGTAGTGGTGGGTGACGCTGGAGTGTTATTAACTATTCGGCATCTTCTGCATCCACTGGGGTCCAGCCCCTTCATCACCCACCTGAACCAGTAGGTCTGGCTCCTGCTCACCATGCCCCCTGTGGTCTGTCCTCCCTGCGGCAACCAGAGGGCACCTGAATCAGATCCTCTCTACGCTACCCACAGCCCTCCAGGGCTCCCACCTCCCTGGGGTAAAAGCCCAAGTCCTTCCCAAGGCCCACAAGACCCTGCACGACCTGTCCTGTTCCTTCCCTGCCCTCTCCTCCTCCCTTTCTCCCCCTCACTCACTCCACAGGGACCTCTTCACTGTTCCTGCAATATATCAGGCACCATCCTGCCTCAGGACCTTTGCACAGGCTGTATATACCCTCTGTTTGGGACAGCCTTCTTTCACATGTCCCCACAGCTTTCTCTCTATCATCATTCAGGTCTGAACTCAAATTTCACCTTCTCGGAGGGACTCCCCCTGATCATCCCAGCTAGAGCTGCATCCCCTTACGCCATCACTTTTTCCCCATATCACCCTGTTTCAGTACTGCCTGTCATTTATCGCTATTTGAAATGATCACTTTTTGTTTACTGGCTTGTGTGTTCTCTCTCTCCAGCTTCCAGCAGCTCCAAGAAAGTGGGAGATATTGTCACTCCTGTTCTCTGCTGGGTCTCTAGAACAGGGCCAGGCACACAGTGATCATCAGTGTTTGTTGAATGAATAAACGACACAAGGAACAGAGAGGGTAAGAACACAGAGGTGGGCATCAGAGAACTCGTGTTTAATTCCCAGCTCTCCTATGCACTGGCTGTGTGACCTTGGATCAGTTGCTTAATCTCTCTGGGCCTCCGTTTCCCATCTGTAAAATGGGAGGGGCTAACGAAATAACTCAGAGACTGTGGCTTGCACAGTGCCAGACAGCTAATTAGCACTCTCTAAATGAATCACTATTCCCAGGACAGACAGTATCCCAATAGTAGGACCAAATGACCTTCATCTCAGAGACCTCACCAGATCAGGACACGTGGACCAGCCTCTCTCTTTTTTTAATGGCTGCATGCATTTCCATAAGATGCATGTTTATCTATCACATCCCCACCTGCTAGACATATGTCACCAACTCCAGAGGGCACACCGTTGTTTTTAAATTTTGGCTGTGCTGGCTGGCTCTTCGTTGCTGAGCGCAGGCTTTCTCTAGTTGCAGCAAGCGGGGGCTACTCTCGTTGCGGTGCGCGGGCTTCTCATTGCGGTGGCTTCTCTTGTGGTGGAGCTTGGGCTCTAGGTGTGCAGGCTTCAGCGGTTGTAGCGCTCAGGCTCAGTAGTTGCACTGCATGGGCTTAGTTGCTCCACAGCATGTGGGATCTTCCCGGACCAGGGGTCAAACCCATGTCCCCTGCATCGGTAGGTGGACTGTTAACCACTGGACTGCCCAGGAAGCCCCAGGGTACACCTTTGAATGCGAGTCTTTGCACACACGTGCAGCTGGTTCTCTGGGTTAATGGCCGAGGGCTGGAGCTGCTGCTCAGGGGTTTTCCTTAATACAGTCAGGCTGCACATCTGCGGTATATGAGTCCTGTTCTCCTCACCCCCATCAATACTTTATTTCAACCAATATTTTCCAATTCTCTTCCAATCCGATCAGTGCAAAGTAGAATCTCATTCTGGTTTGATTTTCCTGAGGCAGGACTGGGTGTGCCATGCTGGGGAAATGGTGGCCTGTGTGGCTGGAGCAGAGTGAGTGAGGGGGAGAGGGGAGGAGGGGAGGGCAGGAAGGGGATGAGGACAAGTTGTGTGGTGCAGTGGTTAGCCACATAGCCTTGAGAGCTAGACCACCCTGGGTTCAAGTCCTAGATCTGCTTCTCAATAGTTGGGTGACCTTGGGATCAGAGAGCCCAGAAAGGATCATAGCATCCTCAAGCCTCGGTTTCCTCATTTGCCGGGTGGAATTGATGATACTGTATCTGCTTCATAGAATAGAGGAGGGTCTCTGAACAGGGAAGGGAAGAGGTTTCATCTATGATGTCTTTAAAAAAATTCTCTTGGGCCACCAGGGGCCAGAGATGGAAGCCAGGAAGCCAGAGGGGGCTGGGGTGGTCTGAAGACAAGAGATGACAGTTTCTGATGAGGGTCAATGATGCCGTCCTTCGCTGGGCTTGTCAGGTCCTCGTCCTGAAACCCCTGCGGTCATGTAGAGCTCATCATTTCCATTCTACAGGCGAGAACACCAAGATCATGGTGTATTAGGGATACAGCGGATAATGATGGAGTCATCCCCCACTCCCCAGCTTTACCAGGCTTCCTTTCTCCCTCTACTTTCTTTAAGAACAAGGATGTGCTGATGTTGTTTATCCTTGCTCTGACCACAAAAGGAACATCATTCACTGCAGGAAATTTAGAAAATCTCAATACACTAAAAAGAAGATATGAAGCTTGGCTGTTATCTTGCCCAGGGTGCCAACTTCCAAATGTGCTTCCTTTTAGTCTTTTTTTCTATGCAATTATACAATTGTAATTTGTTTCATGGCAACATAGTGTTTTTTTCAAATTCATCCTCTATTGTTAAGCATTTAGGTTGTAACTAATGCGTTGCTATTATAGACCAGGAAATAACACCCTGGTAGCTACTTGAATGTTCCCATCCACAACTATTTTCTTGGGAAAATGTCCTGGAACAACTAATAAGAGATCGGATATATAAGTTCTTTCTTTTCTTCCTCTCTTGCTCCCTCTTTTTCTTTTTCCTTCCTTCTTTTATTCTCCTTCTCTTTTACTAATTAAAAACAACTTTATTGGAAATATTGGTATAAGCCTCTTTATATAAGTAAATTTTTACATGCAAATAGCAAAAAGAAAAATGGAAAGAAATGGACACATCCTTTTAGCGAAGTGTCATGATGGACATTCTTGATACAAAATGCTGGGTAATTAAATCCTTCCTGGTAGTGACTCCACTGAATGAGATGACCCTATTTCTTTTCTGTCCTTAGAAATGTATTGTTCACTTGTTGATTATGGATCCTCAGATGTACCCAGGATTTCCTCCTGTGAAGTTCCTAGTCTGAGATTTTTATCTAGACAATTTCACATCATCCGTTAACTCCAGGGCTGCTCTCTCTTTGCTTCTCTTCTTTTAATTTTTATTAAGGTGAAATTCACATAAGCGTCCTGAGATCTGGGGAGTACCCTTTTGATGCAGACTACCCAGTCCTCAGATATCCTAGCCCTCTTCCCCCCATAACCACTGTTACTATTTTGATGGTTTTCTTTTCAGTCTTTTCTCCCCGCTGTGCACGTGGGCACATGATCTGGCTACACCTGGTTTGCTTCTGCCCTCATTACAAATTCAATTTGGTTAATTGCTGAAGCCAGGGCAGGGTACTTCATCTGTGATGTCTGTATCTCTGCAGCGTCTCTGGTGCCCAGGATAGCCCAGCATACAGTAGGGGCTTGGTAAATACTTATTGGATTATTTTCAACACAGCATACTGCCATTTATGGTACCTTCTCTATGTGACTGAATATACGTGTGAAATAACCAGTCCAGGTGAAGAAACTGAGGTTTGGTCTGGGAAATTGACCTACCTGAGTGGAGAACTTGAGGTCTGGAGAGGGGAGCAAAGGAAGAGGGTCCGGGGGAGGAGGCCCGTGACACCCCCCTGCCTGGCCAGGAGGAAGGTTCTGTGACTCAGTGTCAACTTAGAAAGGCGAGAGGAGATAATGGTAAATCTTCCTATGCTGAAAATTAATAGGGAGGAACTTTACTTCAGTGGCCTGTACCTCTCCCCCTACTCCCCTTCCCCCAGACCACAAACAGGATGGAGTGGGAGGGGGGAATTTGAGGATGGCATCAGTGAGGGGGACAGAATGTGGGGCCCAGACTCAGGGATGTTCTCCCTAGAAGGGCAGAGAAAAAACAGAGTCCCATACCTGTGTGGAGGGAGGAGAAAGCCAGGCTCAGAGCAGAGGGCACAAGAACCCCACCCCCCGCCGCCAGCCCCATATCAACCACTAGGGTCCTCCATGTGGGGGCCACTCATTTGGGTGAAACCTCTGATCCCAGCCCCCCCCATCTCCAGGCAGAGTGCCTGACCTCAGTTTAGCACTCAATCATCAATTGGAGCTGCCTGTGATCAGGTGTGCGTGCGTGTGTGTGTGTGTGTGTGTGTGTGTGAGCATGCACACACACACACACGCACACACGCACCAGGTTATGAGGGAAGACACTCGCTCAGTGAGAGGTAGTTGGTGCTCAGGTGGACTTGAGACCAGAGCCTGTAATTTTTCAACTTGCAGGTATTTCCCCACTTCTCTCTCTCTCTCTCCTTCCTTCCCTCAGAACCATTTAAATGATTACAAAGATGCTATTTTTATCTGGGGGGGTGGGGGGAATTCAATTATAGACATTGACCTTTACATATTCTTCCCAGGCTCACGTGCTGCTGGCCCAGAGTGCGAGAGGCTTCCGTGAATGTACTCAGAAGAGAAAACGTCCTCAGTCAGAAACTCAAGATGTGAGGGGAAGCGCAGAGGCCAAAGGTGGAGGGCCAAGCTCATGGGATGGCAGGCTCATCATCACAGCCCCCAGGGAGACCTGGGAGGGAAGGTATTCCCTTTTATTTAGCTGTTGCCACACTTTGGGGCTGAGTCAGAAAAGTCTGGCCTACACTGCTTATGGGCGGGGTCTTTTCTTGGGTTACCCGCGTGTGTGCGTGCTCAGTTGTTCGATCATGTCTGACTGTTTGTGACCCCATGGACTGTAGCTTGCCAGGCTCCTCTGTCCGTGCAAGAATACTGGAGTGGGTTGCCGTTTCCTCCTGCAGGGGATCTTCGTGATCCAGGGATTGAGCCCTTTGTCTCCTGAATCTCTTGGATTGGCAGGCAGATTCTTTACCACTGAGCCACCTGGGAAGCTCCATGAGTTACCCACCTGTCCCTAACTGTAATTTTTTTTTTCCTCCTGGACAGATCTTCCAGGACCTGGCAATAGTAGGTCCTCGCTCATTCAATGGTTTGGGGACTTTCCTTAAGCATTTAATTATTCTACAAATATTAGATGTGAGTCAGATGTGTCCTAGGTTCTGGGAAGAAGTCGTGAACAGTACAGAATGAAGGTCTCGGTTTCCAAGAGCTGCTGCTGTTAAGTCACTTCAGTCGTGTCCGACTCTGTGAGACCCCATAGACAGCAGCCCACCAGGCTCCCCCATCCCTGGGATTCTCCAGGCAGGAACACTGGAGTGGGTTGCTATTTCCTTCAGTGCATGAAAGTGAAAAGTGAAAGTGAAGTCGCTCAGTCGTGTCTGACTCTTCGCGACCCCGTGGACTGCAGCCCACCAGGCTCCTCGGTCCATGGGATTTTCCAGGCAAGAGTACTGGAGTGGGGTGCCATTGCCTTCTCCGCCAAGAGCTGATACTGAACATTAAAAAATAAACTGG
>SJYV01050601.1:6851-46684 GCA_006410875.1 Neotragus pygmaeus | reverse complement strand
CAGCCACTGCTTGGAGGGGGCGGGCGGCGGGGTGGGGGGGGCACCACTGATAGAGTTCAGGATGGAGAGGAAAACCCTAAAAATAAAGACGGATATTTATAAACCTGGCGGGTTTGGGAGATAATTGACAAAGCTTAACGTTTTCAGCTGAAAGCAATTCCCTCTCCCACCCCTCTTTACAACCCCGACTCCTTTAGGTTCCATTTGTAGAGGCATCCGGAGCCAGAGGAAGGTTCTTGGGAAGTGCAGCGCCCGGCAGGCTCCTTGTGGGCCGTGGTGTCCTCCCTGGGGGCGAGGGGGGAGGGCTTGTGCTTCTGGAGAGAGGCAGGGGGCCTGGCCAGGGGCTCCGAAACGCCACCCTGCTTTCCTCTGCACCCAGAACAGCCTTCTGGCACACCCTCCGTGGGCCGGCGTCCCGTTCCCCAGAATTTACAAGGAGGAGGTGCCCCTGTCTTGCCCTTGCTCTGTCCTTCCCCGCCGCAAAAGATGCCCAGCGGGAGGTGGTTGGGGGGGATGTGGAGAGACCCCAGCTGCCCACCAGGCAGGGGGCTCACAGTGGGGACAGGCGACCAGATCCAGGAGCCAAGCCAACAAAACCCTGTGTGGAGCTGTGGACAGAAGAAAAGTCACACCACTGCGCTGGAGAGAACAAGGGCTTTTCAGATGGTTTTAAAAATTTGGTCTGACTTCTATCTGGAACCAGAAAGCTCCTGGCTTGTGGCTGGAGAAGATGGAGTGCTGGATGGGGCAGGGGATGATTTTCAGTGCGTGTCACCCCATCACCAGGACAGATAGCCTGGACCCAGGCAGATCATAGCTTGAGATGTACGGGAAGTGGTGACACCTGAGTCTTTGAACCCTGTGGTCCAATTTGCCATCCGCTCTGGGCTTCTAGATGCTTATGGGTTTTGAGTGTAGTATTCGGATTCCCCCCTGCTCCCTTCTCTCTTTTTTCTTTAAGGAAAGAAAAAGCTCACACACACACAAAGGAAGAAAAAACAAAGAACCCGGCCGTACCATTTCTGTCTTGTCGCTGGCTGATATTTCAGAAGTGTTGGGGTGGGGGGGTTGTGCGTGGGGAACATGAAAAAACCAATTGGCTTACACTTCTGCAAAGGCGAAAATTAAGGAGCGGTGGGAGTGACTCACGGACAGGCCCCGACTTTCTGTGTTGCTTTATTTTTGTCTCTGTCCCTGCTCTGGGGAGCTGCCCTACCTCTCCCCCAACCCCTCCCCAGGTCTGGCCGGGGTGGACCTAGGGATTGGTGCTATTCTGGGCTGGCTATGGAATCCCATTTGGGTTCCCCCAGTCCTGTGGAGGCCCAAAGGATTCCATACCTAGAAACATACCCAGGGTTTTTTTTTTAGAATCCCTGCATTCCCATGTTCCCATGGAGTCTCCCCAATCCAGGGGCTTGGAACTCAGGTTTCTGGGTCACACTGACCCCGCTCCCATAAATATCCTGTTTTTGAAGGAGCAGATTTTGTCCAGAACTCCCTGGATGGTCCCTGTTTTTGAGGTTTTTTCATTTTTGATTTTTTATTTTTTTAAACCTTTACTGTTAACACTAGTCCCTTGTTGGAAGGCCAGGCCCTAACCTTCCTAGGAAAACTGAAAAATCCAAATTTTTGGTTTCCCAGTCGTCCCCTTCCTCCCTCTCCCTCTCTGTGTGGCATCACCTCTGTTCCTTAACCTCTCTGCCTCATCTCTTGCAAAAGGAGGAAATGCCTCTGACTCAGGGGGTCCTAGGGCTTCCCTGGTGGCTTACATGGTAAAGAATCTGCATGCAATACAGGAGACCCAGGTTTGATCCCTGAGTTGGGAAGATCCTCTGGAGAAGGGAATGGTAACCCACTCCAGCATTCTTGCCTGGAGAATTTCATGGAGAGAGGAGCCTGGCGGGCTACAGTCCATGGAGTCGCAAAGTTGGACATGACTGAGCGACTAACACTTCCAGGGGGTCCTGACTCCAGCACCCACCCTGCTGTGCATACTTGGGCTGGTTGGTTGACTTTTCTGTGCTCCTTCATCCCTGAGATCAGAGAGCAATTGCAGCCTGCCTTATGGCGAGCCCCGACAGGAGATGCTGTAGGTAAAGAGCATGCCTCGGCTCTTGGACATGGCCGTTGCTGGCTGCATTCATCCTGTGACAGCCCCAGCCCCCGAGTTGTGTCTTGGCCTCTGTCACTGAGGGCTGGGACCCTCAGATGGAGGTGGGCCAGGTGGCGAGAAGCCAGGAAGATGCTCTATTGCTGTGCTGTTGCGTGGGTAATTGAGTGTTGGTGAAAATTCAGGGGTTCTGGGAAAGGGAGGTCGATGCGTCTGTGTGTGTATAATTTAACGCCACTTATAATTAACCCCATGATCAGCAAATGAGGGGATGTTGGGGAATAATAATAGCTGATCTGACTTATTTGGAGCTGGCGCCCATTCCATGTCCCTTGCTGAGTAAGCACCTAGGAGCGTACTGGGAACCCATTTAGCAGCCAGGAAAACTGAGGCACGCAGAGAGGTCTTCACTGGCCTCGGGTCACACAGCCCACATGTGAGAGAACTGGAAATCTTACCCAGAACCAGCAGCTGCCAGAACCTGAAGTCTTAACTCCTGGGAAGGTGTGAGGGGGGCTCTAGCTGCCCCATTGTCAGAGAAGTAGCTTTGATGACCATTCCCGTGCAGGGTACACTGGAGAGTCACTGTGGAGACCCCAGGGCCCCCAGCTGCCTTCCTCAGAGTATGGACTCTGTTCTGAGGTAGCTTGAGTTCAAATTACGCCTCTGCCACTCGCTAGCTGTGTGACCTGGGGCAGTTTGCTCAACCTCTCTGTGCTTCCTTTTTCACATCTGTAAAGGGGAGAGGTGATGCTCTCCGCCCTGTAGGGTTGTTGGGAGAATCAAACGAGTCGATGTGTGTTAAGTGATGTATCAATATGCAGCCAGACCTGCCCGGTGGGGGTTCCCCAGCAGCATCCACCCCCACCCCTGGAACCCTCAGCCCCTCATGGGGTCCAGCATGGGAACAATGGCAGGATGACTCAGCCACTGCAAACTGGGGCGTTCCCCGTCACTGGCTGCCCAATCAAGGCCGCCCCATATCTGCAGCAGGACTGGGCCAGGCGCCTGGCAGGATCTGAGCCATGGGAGGCCAGGCGAGGCAGGCAGGGAGGACAGGTGGCTGCCTCGGAGATCCGGGCGCTCCTGAGACCCCAGGCAGTGGTCCCCCAACTCCCAGAGTCTGTGGTGAATCTAGGTGAGTGCCTAGGGGGAGGTCCCTGAAGATTCAGGGCTGTGCAGGCTCAGCTTTGGCTTCAGATTTGCTGAGAGGTGCTCAAGTTTATCAGCTTGGTGTGCCAGCCTTCATTCATTCATTTGCCAATTCACTCAATTGTTCATTCATTCAGTCAGTATTTGTTGAATACTGGTGGCCAAAGAACTTGAGAGCCAGACCCTAGGTTCAAATCTCAGCTCTGCTGCTCACCAACTGTGGGACCTCAGACTATAGACGCAGACCTTCTGGGGAGCCTTGGACTGGGTGTGGAGCCACCGTGTGCCTCAGTGTCCTCATCTGTAAAATGGGATCTTTGCTTCACTTATGGACGAATATGTGCCGATAGACTGAAAGCACTTGCTTTCTTCTTGTAAATAAAAGCAAATGAATTCAGGAGATATAGCAGTAAACAAGGTGGGCTCGGCCCTCCATGCCTTGGACCCTGTAGTTTCTCAGGAGAGACAGTAAGTACATAAATAAGAAAAAGACTGGCTGCAGTAGGGTTCTGCGGAAATTGGAAATTCAGTGGCCCCCAGCAGGTCACGGGGCCACTATTTTGTCTGGGAGTGGAGGGGGACTTTTTGAGTTGAACAGGTATTAGGAGCAGCAGGTGCAAAGCTGAGAAAGCAGGTATGTGATGCTGTGTGGCAGGAGCTGAGGGAAGCGGAAGAGAAAGGTAGGTGACCTCTTGGGGTCTTGACCCTGAGGAGTTCGCATGGCGTTTTCCGCACATGGAGCTAGAGTTTCCTGAAAGCACCCCAGAGCTTGGGTGCAAAGATCATTGATAGTGGAGACCTGGGAACTCTGGAAACACCTCCAGGAACAGCTCTCAGGCTGAGGCCCAGAGAGGGAGGGGGACTTGCCCAAAGCCACACAGCTGCACCAACGTTGCTTGTGTGCCTGCTGGGCTGAGCCTCCCATTAGAAGGTGGGCTGGGTGTCTTCACACTGGTCTAGAGAAGAAGACCGAGGCAGGAAGACTTAGCAGAAACTTCATTGTCTTTTTTTTTTTGGCTACACTGCATGGCATTCAGGATCTTCCCCAAGCAGGGATTGAACCCGTGCCCCCTGCAGTGAAAGCTTGGAGTCTTAACCCCTGGACTACCAGGGAAGTCCAGAAACGTCATTCTTAAACCCGAGGGCCCATCAGAGCTGGAAGGACACTGGACAGAATCCCCCCAACCCTGGTCTTCCTGGTTCTCTAAGAAAAACCAGAAATCAGGATTTTTTTTTTCACATGAAATCGCCCTATTTTTCCATTCTCAGATCGTTCTTTTCCTTACAATACCTTCATTTGCTGCTTACATAGGCTCAACCCCTCACTTGCCGTCCCCAGGCCTCAGTCTCCTGGGCTGTGAAATGGGCTGAAGGCTCACAGCCACCTGGAGGGGTTATTTGAAGATAGTGGTGCTGTTCCTCCCGGGGGGTGCTGAAAACAGGGCCTGGGCCAGCGGGCCACGCTCGATAAACACTGGCTCTGATTATATTAATATTGGTCATAATGATAAACTTGACTGAAATTAAATGCTGGGCCGGCTGGTCCCGTGGGGCAGTGCCGTGAATCACCTGCTGGCCGCAGGACTTGTTCCTCTCCTCTTGTCTTTTCTGGAACCTACTTGCTCTCGGGGCTGGGGCGCTGGGGCGCCTGTGTTATCTGTGGAGTTCGCCGCAGTGGTACTCAGCCTGGGGTGATTTTGCTCCCCAACCTCGGGGGGATACAGGGTGAAGTCTGGTGACATCTGTGGTCATCACAACTAGGGGATGCCCCTGGCATCCAGTGGGCAGGGCAGGGATGCTGCTCCACACCCCACAGCAGCTGGGATGCCCCCGACCCCCACCCCCTGCAACAGAGAATGACTGGGTTCTAGATGTCAGTCATGCCGAGCTGTTGAAAAGCTGCTACGTGCTCCACAGCCCAGGCGGTGAGAGAAATCAGGCAGCTGGGGTATTATGGGCTTATCTGTGAACGTCCGCCTCCCGCGCCCTGCACTGCCTTCCTGGACTCGAACGCTGAGATCCCAAACGGGTTCCCGCAACCCACCTGTGCCGGCCCCCATGGCCCAGCTGATCATCGCAATTGGGAAACTGCCCCTGATGCATGGGTTCGTGGGGTTTTCTGGAGATGGTGGTGGATCTGGGACGCCAAGGGGCTGCCATGGCCGGGTCTTTCCTCGTTTCCCTAGCTGGTCTTTGGAGGCCAGAGTGCTAAGTTCAAATCCTGATACAGGCCCTCCCTGGCTGTGTGAGGTTACCCCTTCTTCCTTCCCCCAGCCTCGCTTTTCTCATCCGGGAAATGGGGACATGTCCTGGTTGTTGCATCAGGAATTAAACACCATCTTATAGATATGGGATCTGGTGCCCAGGGTACACGTGTGTGTGTGTGTGTGTGTGTGTGCATTTCAGTTATATCTGACTCTTTTCAACTCCGTGGACTGTAGCCCACCAGGCTCGTCTGTCCATGGGATTTTTTCCAGGCAAGAATACTGGAGTGGGCTGCTATTTCCTCCTCCAGGGCTTCTTCCCGACCAGAGATCAAACCCAAGTCTCTTGCGTGCCCGGCATAGGCAAGTGGATTTTTCTTTACTGCTAGCGCCACCTGGGAACACAAGCAGGGACTAAATGACTGTGGCTTCACCTCCCCTCCCTGCCCCCCAACCTGTCTTCTCAAACCACGGGGGGAGATGTGGATGGAACCCCACATCCACAATTTCCCAAACAGTTACAACAGAGGGGAAATAAACCAGTATTACATGCAGTCCCCGGTTGTGGAGTCTACACTGCGTGTCTGACCCAGGGCTCAAGCTTTGCTGAACTTCCTCCTTTCATCCTTAGAACAGCTCTAAGAGGCGGCAGATGGAGGCAACTGAGGCACAGAATAAGGACGAGGAACTGGCTCGCTGGAGCCTTTTCCCAGGGTTGCCTGTGTGCATTTTTGTGCTCACAGAGGGTCTGTACTTAGTTGAATGACCTGCTGTTGCTTTCTTGAAATGGTTAATAATTTTTGCAGAAGGCTCTGCGGTTTCATCTCGCAGGTAGCAGTTATGTAGCCGGAAGGGTGGTCACAGATGAAGGGGTGTCATTGTCAGCTGGTCTGGGTTCAAGGCCCGTCGTTGCCTCTTAGGAGCTATGTGACTTCAGGCAAGTCGCTTTGCCTCTCTGGATGGTGTGCCCAGACCCTTCTTGCCATCCAGTCCCCTGCCGGCTTCTCTGCCCTCTCCCTTCTCACTCATTCTGCATTGGCCATGCTGACCTTTCTTCTCTTTCCACCTCCAGGCCTTTGTCCTTGCTATTTCCTCTGCTGGGCATTCCATTTCTGGCTGGGCCAACCCTATCCGGCCAATGTTCCTCAGTAGTCTTTTCATTGCCCTGGCCAAAAAATGGTTCATTCAGGTTTTTCTGTAATACCTTATGAAAGAAAAAACCCAAACAAACTTTTTGGTCAATATCTCACTTTCTTAGCTGCTGTTTTATAGCCCGTCTGACCCACTTTTCAGGATGGGAGCTCCACCAGGCTGCCTCCCCCAAGACCATCCTGCCAGACTTTTGAAAGCTGCCCTCCTGCGCTAGAACCAGCGTGTCTAATTGTCCAGATTAGATGGGTCATGGCTGGGAAAACCCCACATCAGCAGCTCAAACGCCCAGGCTCAGCTCCCTCTGCCCTGGGCAGGGCTGCTAGAAGACCCACGACCTCAGTGGGGGTGCTGTGTGACTTCAGCCATTCGCTTGCCCTCTCTGAATTGCCTCATGCCTGAGCTTTCTGGTGTAGAAGCTATTGAGAGCCAGGGCCCCTGAGGACAAGTGTCATGGGGTCAGGAAACCCTGAAACAGTCCAGGAGGTTTCCTATCTCTTGAGAAGATGAGAAACCCAGAGGAACACAGGGGATCCCCAGAGGGCATAGTAGCTGGGCCAGGAAATTTTAAGACTCCACTAACCCTGCTGTTCATTGACACCCTGTACATTTAGCCAGAGCAAACTCCGGGAGATGGTGAAGGACAGGGAAGCCTGTTGTGTTCATGGGGTTGCAAAGAGTCGGATACGACTAAGCGACTGAACAACAACATTCAGCCAGATAGGTAGAGAAGTCACCAAGATGCCCCTAGGAATGGGCCCAGCTTTCTATGGGGGATCATATTTGGCATTTGAAGAATCTGCGTTCGAGCCTTGGCCTTCTGCAAAGCATGACTCTGGGCCCCTGGAGTCTCGTGACCGAACCTCAGTCTCCTTGTCTGTAAAAGGGGAACAAGACTGTTTTGAATGATCAGAATGGTCTGTTCGAGTCTGCTTGGAATGTGCTGGCACTGTGAAGATGTAACAGGCTAAACATAGTAAGACACAGTATGGTGATGAATGCCTTCTCTGGGCACATCAGGGGACCTGCGAATGGAGCTTTGGAGGGGGCAAAAGGTTTGGGAGTCCTGGGAGCAAATGGGCTCAAGTCTGGCTTCTCCCAGCAGGTTTGAGTCTCCTGCTGCAGTGCTGCCAGAAGCTGGGGACCAGCCAGCCCCAGGCAGACAGAACCACAGGCCATGCCGGTGCTGTGATCCATGGCGGCAGGAGGCCCACCTCAGGACCACTGTGCCATGGTGGGGAAACCAAGTCACACCTCTGAGGCCAGAGCCCTAGGCAGGTTTTGTGGGGGGGTAGGTTCTGTGCCACAGTCACCCGATAAGATGCAGTGACCTCTCTAGGTTCCCCATCCAGAGCTCGCTGAGACACCACCCAGACGTGTGCCTTTTGCCTCCACCTCCCTGGTCCTCCTAGAGACTTGCTGTGTGTATGTATTAGTTGCTCAGTCATGTCTGGCTCTTTGCGACCGTATGGACTGTAGCCTGCCAGGTTCCTCTGTTGATGGGATTTCCCAGGCAAGAATATTGGAGTAGGTTGCCATTTCCTTTTGCAGGGGATCGTCCCGACCCAGGGATCGAACCCAGGTCTCCTGCATTGCAGACAGATTCTTTACCGTCTGAGCCACCAGGGAAGCCCCATCAGGGAAGACTTGGTAGTTTTCTTGAAAACCCATTCTCTATGAAAACTTAAAGCACTTTATTTGTTTAGCTTCACCAGGTCTTGGTTATGGCACGTGGGATCTTTGTTAAAGCATGTGGAATCTAGTTCCCTGACCAGGGATTGAACCCGGCTTACCCACTGCATTGGGAGCATAGAGTCACCCACTGGACCACCAGGGAAGTCCCTCTTTGAAAACTTAGAGAAGAAAAATTTGTCTTACTCTCGTCAATGGGCAACCTGGTATGTCCTTGACATAAGAAGGCAGAACCTTTAAAATAAATGTAATGAGAGCAAAGAAAAGAGAGAGAGAGAAAAAGAAAATGACATTAAATCATCCTGCTGCCGCCACAGGCTTAGAGCAGAGGCCAAGGGCTACTGAGGCGTTAAAGCCCAGTTAGCACCCACTGGAGACTTCCAGCCTTGAGGAGGCTGGAAAAAGCCCGGGAGGGGAAGGGCCCCCTTACTGGTGGAGTCCATGGGGCTGCACACAGCTGTGACTGTTTGAGGGTCTCTACCTTCACACCAGGGTCCTGGGACTCTTATGTGTGTCTGAGTCCTCCTTCTCAACAGCCTCGGGAGAAGGTTATTTCTCCCTGAATTCAATTAATGAGCCTATTAAAAACTATTTATTTTCCCTGACAGTTGTTTACTGAGGAGAAGGAGATAAATTGGCTGGGCAGCCTCACCAGGCAGGCACGAGGTGGGACGGGAAATGCCTGGTGCCTTGGGCCCGGGTGCTTAGTGAGGATGGACCACAGGTGGGGCCCTGCCTTCTGGACGGCCCCTGAAACACGGAGCCTGAACTTGAGCTGCAGCTGCAGTTTGCAACCTTGGGGTCTTTGGGGAGGCGGAGCCTGGGATGAGTGAAAAGCATCCTGGAGTGGAGGGTTTCATGTTTGTGGTAGGGGAGAGTCTCTCAAAACCCCTCCTTTCTCCTGCACAGCAATTGAACCCTTTGACTTTGGAGGGTACATAGCTACCTGGTGGAAAAACAAACAAACAAACATTTCTGAGTATACCTTGCAGCTGTCTGTGCTGCGTGATTCAGTTCTGACCAGTGGGATAATGAACAGAATTTCCTGGAAATGTCTTCAAAGGGAGGTAGCACATGCTTCCTTCTACCCTACTTCCCTCCCCAACTGGAATATGGAGGTGATGGTAGGCAACCAGGCAGCCATTTTGAACTGTGAGGCAGGTTCATGGCTAAGAATGGGAGATCAGAGATGGAAGGAGCCTGGACCCTGATGATTAGGGGTGGGCAAAATAGCCCTGAGAGGCCCACCTGGGAGCTTCCTTTATGTGAAGAGAGAAATTAAGCCTCGCCCGTGAGTTTTGTTTTGTTTTTTGGACATCTACAGCCCAACTGGATCCTAATAGCATCTGTAGGTGAGCCTGGGGACACAGCACTTTTCTTCTTTCTTTCCTTAGGTCTCTGCTCATTTTTAAGTGAGGCTTCCTCCCAATCTTTATTGAGGTTTGCAAAGTTATTATTTGTGAAATAACTTGTAAGGTTGTTAATTGCACAGTTCGCCTCTCCCCCCGGCTCCCCATCTTTCCCGCTCTCCTCTTACTCACCATCTACCTCCTTTCTTCCTGTCTCCTCTGCTGTGTTCACAGCAGCACCTGTGCACAGTAGGGCCCCCTGAGAGATTTGCATACACAGGTCTCCATTCACAAGGCAAGAAATGGGGCTCTGAGACACCTCAGGTCTTCCAGCTGGCTGGTGGCAGTGCCTGCATTGGTAGCAACCGAGCAGGTGGCTCCCGAGTCCTCCCTTTTCACTTGTGTCCCCCCGCCCCACAGTCGGCCAGTTCGGGCCGCTCAGCGGCTGCTCCTGATCCTTCCTCTCGCCCCCGCGTTCTCACCTCGGCCTCCAGAAATAGCCCCTTTAAAATAGCCGCGTCCTTGCGTTCTGGGCTTCTGCATGCCCACGGATGTGACGCCGTGCTGACGGGCCAGCCTCCTTATCACTGTGGGATTTTTAAAAATACAGTTGGTGTTAGGCATCCTCCCCCCGCTCATTTTTACGCCTGAAACAGCCGAGCCACGCACAAGGCTGTTTCCATCCCTACACTTGTCATTTGGGGTTTCGCACTGTTTGTTCCTGTGGATACTCCACGGCCACTGGGCGTCTGGTTTGCAGAGCTGAGAGCTTCCACTGCAGGCTCATGCCAGCCCACAGTTCCAAGTCTGGTTGGGAAGCCCTGAGTTTGAGTCCTGGTGCTGCCTCTTACTGGCTGTGTGGCCTTGGGCACATGGAGGAACATCTCTGAGCCTCGATTCAGCAGTCAGTTAACATCTCAAGACCTCCGGTACATGGGTGAAATTCTTGAAGCCTCAGTTTACCCACCTAGAAATGATACCCGTGAGGGTTTTCCACTTGGGGCCTGGATCACACAGTGGGCATTCTTGAGGTATGAGCCAGCCTCATTATAGCAAATGAGTTATCTCTTGAAACAGCCTCTGTGACCCATCCCAGGGAAGAATGGAGTGAATTTAGCACCTGCTTTGGGCACTGCCACTTCTGGGAACCTTCAGGAAATCACTTCTTCCTTTGTGGACTCAGTTTTCCTCATCCATAGAATGGGCCCATATCGACAGATTGTGGGCAGGTGACCAGGAGATGAGGCACCCACGCTATTTTCCTTGGGCTGAGGACACAGCAAATGCACTGTAGATGTGTCCCATGTTTTCCTGCCATGTTTTATACTTTGAGACCATGTTGATTAGCGGTTCACAACCAGACGGGCCTGGGTTTGAGTCCCAGCTCTGTTGCTCACCTGCTCTGATGTCACCTCCTGGCCTCAGTGTCCTTATTTGTACAATAGGGGAAATGATGACCCTCATCTTCCCAGGATCCTTGGGAGGATCTGATGAGTTAGTAAGAGCGAAGCCTTACTGTTGGGCTCAGAATAAGGCTGACACGGTGGCCGTCATTAATACATCTAGGACTTTCCTGGCGGTCCAGTGGTTAAGACAGGTTCTAATGCAGGGGGTGCGGGTTTGATCCCTGGTCGGGGAACTAAGATCCCACTTGCCGTGTGGCCGAAATAATAATAACAATAATAATAATATACCTACTCCCTAAACAGTTATCAGGCACCTTCCAGCATGGCACTTCTTCCTGGGAGCGGGAGTGGGGAGATGGTCTGTTTCTTTGGCTGGAAGTTCCTGGCTCCGCCTCTGGGGCCTCCCTCCCACCCAGCAGGGATTAAGCTGTCCGGAGGAACATGCCTGGCCCAGGCCACAGGCACCACAGAGGCCGCCTCTGCTTCCTGTGTTTCCTCAGCAGGTGTTGGCTGGGGACTCAGGAAAGGGGGCAGAGGGCAGAGTCCAGGGATGGCTCAGAAATGGGGAAAGGAAGGGCCCTGGAGGAGGCGTGGAGGCTTCCGCTCCCAGCCAGCCCCAGAGGCCCGACGGATGGCTGGTTCAGCTGTGGCTGCAGCCGCCCCCACATCTGTGCCATGTCATCCGGGCACCTACTGTGTGCCAGGCGCTCTGCCGGGGCCCTGCTGGGAGGAAGTGCGTGCTTTTGTGGCTCTCAGGTTGTGATCAGGAAGAGACAATAAGCGAACGATGTGTCATGTCAGGTGGTGATAAGAGAACAGAATAAAAGAGGAAAAGGGATATGTGAGTGAAGGGATGAAGGCTGTCATTTTATTTATTTATTTTTCGCTGCCCTGTGTGGCAAGCAGGATCTTAATGTCCCAACCACAGATGGAACCTGTGCCCCTGCAGTGGAAGGGGCGCCTCACCACTAAGGGTCTTAACCACTGGACCACTAGGGAAGTCCCAGGGCTCTCATTTTAAATGAACTCATTGGGACAGCTTTTCATTGAGGAGTTGACAACTTGAGTAGAGCCCTGAAGGGGGTAAGGGAGGAAGCCAAGTGGATATGTGGGAGAGAGAATGTTCTGGGAAGCGAGCGCAGCCTGTACAAAGTGCCTGGGGCAGGACTGTGCCTGGGGGGTTGGAGGAACAGTGAGGAGGCCCANGAAGCAGGTGAAACTTGGGGCTGTGGGAGGCTGTGTCTCGGAGCCAGTAGGCCCTACTCGATCCTTCTCTGCCGGCCACTTCCCGACCATCCTTCAGGCTGGAGTAATCAGCACAGCCACAGGTCTCCCAGCACCTGGCTCCTGGCAGCGGCAGTTGGAGATGCATGGTGCTCCAACATCTGTGACGGGCTGTTCCGTGCCCACCCAGATGGTAGAAGGGGAAACTGAGTCATCCATGGAAAGCTGTCTGCTGAGGAGAGGTGGAGCTGTCCCCTAGACCGACCCCAATCTAGTGGAGGCCAGGCAGACCTCCATGCTCTCAGTGGCCCAAAGAAAATGGACACACAGTCATGGTTCCAGAATTGTCCCCCGCAGATGCCACCACTAAACTAACATCCAGGAGCTTCTCCCCTTCCACCTGCTCTGACAACTCGGCCCAGAGCCACCGTTTTGGTGCTGGGACAAAAATGCCTCAGGTCTCCGAATGGGGCCCCCAGACAGGCAAAGATGCCCAGGATCCCCCAGGGAAGCAGGGGAAAAAGAAAGGCGCTAGGAATGATCCAAGGAGCTAGAAACAGAAGCACGGTCAGTGGGTGACAATTCCTCTGCGGGTGGTAAGTGGGCACCTGGCTGGCAGTGCCCTCCCTCTGTGCCCACCTCAAGGCCTGGGACCATGGGGGAGGAGGGTTCACCCCAAGGAGGCTGGCCTGCACCCCAGCAGCATCCTCCAATGCCATACCCCGGCCACAGCAGAATGACCCATGCCTCTGCCCCCCTCCCCACCCCCACAGAGAATGGGGAGTGGGCCAGGCCTGGCCTGGCCTCTCCTGGCAGGACGGGTACTGACATGACAGCACCAGCCCTCTTCTCCCCTTGGGGGGCCGATGTCATCGCCTGGGTGGCAGGAATAGAAAAGCGCATGAGCTCACCAGGCAGGCCGGGTCTCCCTCGACATTTTGTTCGCCTGAGCCCAATTATACCAACTCTCAGGACAATCTCAGGTGGCTGCCCCCAGGGGGCTGGGGGGACCAGGGCCCCAGGCAGAAGTGCACCGTCACGTTGAAGGTGTCCGCCGGGCCCAAGGAATGGGGCAAGATGAAGCTTTCTGGAGTAGGGGGAAGAAGGGAGACAGGACAGCAGGCATCGGGAGACGTCCCCTCCGCAGGCATTGCGGGGGAGTGAGGATGGGGATCCAGCCGGGGACCCAGGCCCAAGTTGGTGGGCTCTGGGATTGACGGGGGCGGAAAGCAGCCGCCCCCAGGCCCAGCTGCTTTCCTTCCGTAGCCAAAGTATCAGCTGGCAGAGGAAGAAGAGATCTGAGGGACAGAAGGCAGGCGAGATTGGCAGGGGGNTCAAACCAGTCAATTCTAAAGGAAATCAGTCCTGAATATTCATTGGAGGGACTGATGCTGAAGCTCCAATACTTTGGCCACCTGATGAGAAGAGCTGACTCATTGGAAAAGACCCTGATGCTGGGAAAGATTGAGGGCAGAAGGAGAAGGGGACGACAGAGGATGAGATAGTTGGATGGCACCACCAACTCTATGGACGTGAGTTTGAGCAAGCTTTTGCAGTCCATGGAGTTGCAAAGAGTCGGACACAACTGAGCGACTGAACTGTTTAATTTATATTTTCACATGCATATTTAAATTATCATAAATTTTATTGGAGTATAGTGTTAGTTTCAAGTGTACAGTAAAGTGATTCAGTTACACATATTGTTGTTCAGTCACTAAGTCATGTCTGACTCTTTGCAACCCCATGAACTGCAGCATGCCAGGCTTCCCTGTCCTTCACCATCTCCCAGAGTTTGTTCAAATTCATGTCCCTTGAGTCAGATGCCATCCAACCGTCTCATCCTCTGCCACCTTCTTCTCCTGCCTTCAGTGTTTTCCAGCATCAGGGTCTTTTCCAATGAGTTGGCTCTTCTTATCAGGGGGCAAAAGTATTGGCGTTTCAGCTTCAGCATCAGTCCTTCCAATGAATATTCAGGGCTGATTTCCTTTAGGACTGACTGGTTTGATACACATACATATATTCATTCTTTCTCAGATTCTTTTCTCATATAGGGTATTAAAGAACATAGAGTATAGTTCCCTGTGCTATATAGACAGCTGGTTGTCTTCTGTATAATAGCGTCTGTTATGGTCTTTCTAAGCTCTTGCTTTATCCCTCTGTGCCGTTTCCCCTTTGGTAACCATAAGTTTCTTTTCAATATCATAAGTCTGTTTCTCGTTTATGAATAAGTTCATTTGTATCTTTTTTTACCCCATGCATGTAAAGGCTTGGGTGAGTTTGCCTTCTCTTAGTCAAGAAGTTGGTTGGAATCCCCACTCTACCCCATTTTAGGAAAGTACGTTGTCAATACTGTCGGCAGATATACCAGGACAAAACCAGGGATCCTGGATTTGAATTTGCCCTTGCCTTTTAACTTAGCTGTGTGATGTTATGGCTCTTGCTCAACCTCTCTGAACTCCCCATTTCCGGTGAAATCAGACTCAGCTCTTTGCTTGTCATCCCAATAATATTTTTTTAGCTCCTGCTGTGCACCAGACCATTTTAGGCAGACTGGTTATCCCTGTCTTGACCACTATGGCCCCCAAAATGTTAGTTGACAAACTACAGTGCCTGGGCCATGTGAGAGTGGAT
This sequence comes from Neotragus pygmaeus, assembly GCA_006410875.1. Classification (NCBI taxonomy): domain Eukaryota; kingdom Metazoa; phylum Chordata; class Mammalia; order Artiodactyla; family Bovidae; genus Neotragus; species Neotragus pygmaeus. The sequence goes on along the minus strand of SJYV01050601.1, from coordinate 31,767 downwards.
GGGAGCCTTCCGTGGATCCCTTAGTACGGATATTAGAAGCTTGGAGGGAAGTCTTGAGGCAGCCAACCGTGGGAAATGCTATTTATCTGGAGCCTGGCCGCGTAGGGACAGGTGCCATGTGCAAAACCCTGAATCAGCAGCACTGGGGTAAAAAACAATTCAGAAGACCTGGGCTTGGAACCAGAGGTGTTTTAGGAAAACTTGTACATATATTTTACTTACACTTTCCACTTATTTTCAGGAGAGAAAGGTGATCAAAGTCTGTGTCCAAAGAAGTCTAAAAAACCCCGTTCAGTTGCTGTCAAATGATAATTCTGTGTGATAAGAAAGTTGTGTCTAGGGACTGCCCTAGTGGCCCAGTGGTTCAGACTCTGTGCTTCCACTGCAGGGGACATAGGTTCGATCCCTGGTTGGGGAACTAAGATCCCGCATGCTGCCTGGTGTGGCAAAAAAAAAAAAAAGGCAAGCAGTCATGTTCAGTTTAATTGGCAGCATTTTTTCTTTCTCACTGACACATAAAATAATGATGCAGCTTAAACTCAATGCAATACAGAAATCGTCAGATCTGGAATTTGGTTGAGGAAGAGGGAGAGAAGATAAAAGTCTCTAAGAATGAACAATGGGAGGGGAGGTCAGGAAAGGCTTCCTGGAGGGGGTGGCAGCTAATCTGAGATGTGGTGGTTGAGTAGGAGTTACCTGAGCAGAGACAGGAGAGAATGATGTTCCAGGCAGAGAGAAGAGCATGGGCGCAGACTCCCCATGTGAAGTCGCTGTGAGCCCTCAAGGTGGAGCAGTTAAATCCTGTGCCTTGCATGAGGCCCAGCACATTGTACGTGCTCACTAAATGGCTCGTGGTAGATGTTAGACCAGTGGATCCATAATGGGCAGCCAGTTAGCGGACACGAGGTAGGTGCTTGGTAAGCAGGCACTGCCCTCAGGCCCAGACCTGGATAATGCCTTGTGGGTATTGCATTCCAGCATCTGCGTTTGAGAGACCTGAGACCCAGAGGTTTGGGTCTGTTTGAAGTCCATCAGCAGGTTGACTGTTGAGCAGGGATAACCCTGAAGGTTGTCCTCAGCTCCCTGTCCTGCTCCTAAGGAGGCGCCATCCTCAGATACACAGTGAGCAGGCAGCTTGAAAAGAGGAGAAACCCAAATCAAACTGACTTCAGTTTTTTAAAAAAGCAGATAAATTTGTTTAGAATAAATCAGCTTCAGGCATGGCTTGATCCAGGAGCTCAGACAAGGACTCTTTAACTTCTTGTTAAAGATGAAGAAAAGCAGACTGGTGATAGTTTAGTGGCTAAGTTGTATCTGACTCTTGCGATCCCATGGACTATAGCTTGCCAGTCTTCTCTGTTCATGAGATTTCCCAGACAAGAATGCTGGACTGGGTTGCCATTACATTCTCCAGGGGATCTTCCCAACCCAGGGATGAAACCTGAGTCTCCTGCATTGCAGGTGGAATCTTTACCAACTGAGCCACCAGGGAAGCTGAAAAGCAGACTGGCATGGGTTGCCATTTTCCTAGTACAGGAAAGATAAAAGCAAACCCAGATTGCTTAAACTGCTTGCCCAAGGCCACCCAGCAAGAAGGTTAAACCATGATTCAGACTTGGGTTGCTCTGAATCTAAAGCCCATGGCTTAGGATGGTTGTGCTAAGCCAGGTGGTGATGACTCCACTTTACAGACAGGGAAACGGAGATTCATAGAAGGGAAATGACTTACTTAAGGTCACAGAGTAAGCAAGGAGCAGAGCCTGCCACCAAACTCATGTCAAGCTCATGGTCTTGGATCTCATGCCGTACGGTTCTTCATGAGCGTGGGGTGGATGGTGAGTTGGTCCAGCTGAGACAGAAAGGAGGAAAGGTTTGCCAGGAGCCACACTGACTTTGGGCCAGGCTCTCCCCTCCCCACCCAAAAGGGGCCCTCACACCAGCCCTCCAGCCTCCCACGCTGGATGGTTATGACTTTCCCCTCGCTCTTGATGAACACATCATGGGTGACAGGTGGGGCGGTCCCCACTGGGGCTGGCTTTGTGCCAGCCGTGAGTCCCGGCCAGGCCTGCCCATCTCTGTCACAGGAGGAAATGAGATTGGCAGCCAATTGTTCTCTCCAGAGCCAGCCATCTCACTCCCCGATGCCCAGCTCCCAGCATCAAAGGAATTGATTGCTCAAGCCCTCATCCCTTCTCCCTAGCAAACACCTGATCCACTGCTCGGAAATTCACTGTTTGTGTCTGAGCATGGTCTCTGCCTGTGTTCCCTTTGCCCTTGGGCATCTCCATGGCATTTATGGAGCACTTACTGTATACTCGGTGTTGAGCTGAGGTGCAAGCTGGCTTTTTCACCTCAACCTAGGCCAGGCTCTGGGGCTGCCAGGTGACCTGCACTCATCTCCTCCCTCTGCCACCTCCAAGCTGTGTGACTCTGAGGACGTGGCCTGACCTCTCTGAGTCTCAGTTTCCTCCTCCATAAAAGGGAGAGAGTTAGGTGAGATGTGGGTCTTAAAGTAGTAGCTATTGCTGTTATTACTGTCTGTCTGTCTGTCTTCTGTGGCTGTTCTGGGTCTCTGCTGCACGTGGGCTTTCTCTAGCTGGGGCAGGCAAGGACTGCTCTTCCCTTGCAGTGCACAGGTTTCTCTTTGCGGTGGCTTCTCTTGTTGTGGAGCCTGGGCTCTAGGGCATGGGGGCTCAGTAGTTGTGGTGCATGGACATCGTTGCCCTGCAGCACGTGGAATCTCCTTGGACCAGGGATAGAACTTGTGTCCCCTTCATTGGCAGGCGGACTCAACCCCTGGACCACCAGGGAAGTCCTGTTATTTCCACATTAGCAAATCTAGGTCTCTTGGTCTCTTCCACCCTTATTCACACATCCTCTGCCCGCTCCTCCATGCTCTTTTTTTTTCACACAGATGCAGTATGTATGAAGCCTTCACCTGCTTTTCTCTGGGCTGTGTACTATGCCATTGGCATGCCCACTCCCCTCCTGATGGTCATGCCCATTCATCCCTCTCTTTCACTTTCCCATGAGATAAGCCACAGTGCTTTCACGCACAGGTTTCAAGCACAAGTAAGAGATTCTATGGGGAGTTCACATTTTAAAAAATAATTATTTACATTTATTTATTTGGCTGCATCAGGTTTTCCTTAGCTGTGGCACGTGGGCTCCCTGATTGTGGCACATGGACTCAGTAGTTGCAGAATGCAGACTTAGTTGCCCACATGACATGTGGGACCTTATTTCCCCAACCAGGAATCGCACCTGTGGCTCCTGCATGGGAATGGGTGTGCACATGCTCAGTTGCATCCAACTCTGCGATGCCACAGACTTTAGTCCACCAGGCTCCTATGTCCATGGAATTTCCCAGGCAAGAATACTGGAGTGGTTTGCCATTTCCTTCACCAAGAGACTTTCCCACCCCCAGGGATTAACCCCCCGGCTCTTGCATCTCCTGCACTGGCCGGCAGATGTTTACCACTGGGAAGCCCCCTGTATTGGAAGCTGGATTCTTAACCGGAGAAGTCCTATGGCATGCACACCTTAGCATTTGCTGGACCTCATCTGGTCACCCTACAGAGTGTCTATAATCTCTGCCTCAGCCACTAGCGAGTGCGTGCGGGCTTCTGAATGGTTTGGTGGGATAGATGTTTTTATTCTTTAGCTGCTGCCACTGGACTAGTTGCAGAAGCACACCCCCGCCCACCGCACCATAGTTTCAGATCTAAAATTTTCTTTCAGACCCCCAAAAAAGCTTCTGAGTGTCCTACTGGGTTGGGGGGGGCAGTCTAGAGATTCATCTATTTATTTAGCATCTAGTATGTGCTGGGCCCTGCCAAGGTACTGGGAATAGAGTGGTGGAAAACACAGAAGACAAAGCCCTGCCTCTGCCAAGTGTAGCAGGGGGAAGACCAATACACAAATGAATAGGTTATTTATTAAAGGGCTACAGGTTGCTTTTAAGAAATACAGAGCCAGGGAAAGGGGTGGGTGATATGGAAGGAAATATTTTAGCTATGGAATCAGGGCAGGGCCTCTCTGAGGAGGTGATCTTTCAGTGAAGACCAGCAGGAAATGAGAGTGAATTATGTGAAGATCTGGGGTAGAGTTGTTCCATGGAGGAAAGGGAGAGAATTGCTGTACAAAGGCCCTGCGGCAGGACCATGCTGAAGGAACAGTGAGGGGGCCCAAGTGGTTGGAGCAAAGTGAGTGAGAGGGAGGGAGGGAGGAGGGGAGGACAGAAAGGGACAGGGCTGGTTGAGGGACAGGCTTTGTGAGCCCTAGGGAGGTGGGAACCCTGGAGGGCTGTGAGCAGAGGAGGGGACAGAGCCTGACTCGGGTGCTCATGAGTGCCCTTTTACCACTGAGGTCACTGGGGACCAGGTGGAAATGACTGTGCTTGCCCAGGTGAGCGATGATGGGGCTGGACCAGATGGAGGCAGGAAAGAGGGGAGAAAAATTCTGGAGAGGTTTTTTTTTTTTTGTAAGAGCTGGTAGATTGGCCAAGCAGTGGGTACATGGTGGGGTTGAGAGGAATTGAGGATAACTCTCAGATCTCTGGTCTGAGCGTCTGTAAGAATGGGGAGGGACAGGCATGGGGACCCCTGTGTTAACAGAACATCCACTAAGATTTCCAGAAGCAAAGGAAGTGCTTCTCTGCAGGTGTTGGAGGGGGCCTCCTGGAGCTAATGGCTCCGAAGTCAGCCTGTGGGGGTCACNATTCTGGAGAGGTTTTTTTTTTTTTGTAAGAGCTGGTAGATTGGCCAAGCAGTGGGTACATGGTGGGGTTGAGAGGAATTGAGGATAACTCTCAGATCTCTGGTCTGAGCGTCTGTAAGAATGGGGAGGGACAGGCATGGGGACCCCTGTGTTAACAGAACATCCACTAAGATTTCCAGAAGCAAAGGAAGTGCTTCTCTGCAGGTGTTGGAGGGGGCCTCCTGGAGCTAATGGCTCCGAAGTCAGCCTGTGGGGGTCACATGGGGCTGGTGTCCCCTGCCACCAACAAGCCAGTGGCATATCCTGTTCTCAGCCTCAGTTTCCCCATCTGTATAATGGGGATGGTAACAGAAGGCAGAAGTGAAATGAGTTAATATGTCCAAAGCATTTAGAGCACAGCCGGGTATACGTTTGGGCTTAGATGGGGCTGGGGCTTTGCCCAGCTCCAAGCTACACTGGGGCTCTTGGGGCAGAAGTGCAGACATTCACTAGAAGCCTCCAGTTCAAGGTACAAAGGAGGCCTGGTTCACACACTAGGAGGCTGAAGCCCAGAGGGGTTAGGGCACTTGATTCAGGCTGCACAGCCTGCGGCTCAGCATTCCTGGGCCCACACATCCTCCCCACCTTGCCCCTCTCCTCCTTCTCTGGGCATTTTCCACCCGCCGCCCCCCTGCCCCGGGGCTGCCAGCTTTGGTTCTTGGTGGTTTCCAGACTCCCCTTGGCTCCAGCTTGGCACTCATCTCCCACCTCCGCAGGCGCTGAGTCCAGGGCCGGGTGCCAGGCAAGCCCCGGGAGGGGAGGGGGTCTTGATGCTGTCTCTTATACNTCATCCAGCACAGTGGAGTCTTGAGGAGAGCCCTGAGCTCTGGATTACAGCAGTATTTATACATTTAGCCTTGTTCAAATATTGCAACAGAAGAGTTTGCAAACAGTGATTGGTTAGTTCATGTGCACGCACGTGGGATTTTTCAATTCACACAAATCACAATATCTCATTAGTCAAATCACACAAATCACAAAATCTCATTGGCTAGGGTTTGAATCAAAATCCCAATTCTGATTGACTCATGTTTGGCGGGGACTTTCCCAGGGTGTGGTTCCCCGAAATCATGACTCAGGTTTTAATCTGGTTTGGCTGTAACACTTATTACCAAATTCAGACTCAAATTGAAGAAAGTAGGGAAAACCAATAGACCATTCAGGTATGACCTTAATCAAATCCCTTATGATTATACAGTAGAAGTGAGAAATAGATTTAAGGGCCTAGATCTGACACATACAGTGCCTGATGAACTATGGAATGAGGTTCATGACATTGTACAGGAGACAGGGATCAAGACCATCCCCATGGAAAAGAAATGCAAAAAAGAAAAATGGCTGTCTGGGGAGGCCTTACAAATAACTGTGAAAAGAAGAGAGGTGAAAAGCAAAGGAGAAAAGGAAAGATATAAGCATCTGAATGCAGAGTTCCAAAGAATAGCAAGAAGAGATAAGAAAGCCTTCTTCAGCGATCAATGCAACCAAAATGGGAAAGACTAGAGATCTCTTCAAGAAAATTCGAGATACCAAGGGAATATTTCATGCAAACATGGGCTCGATAAAGGACAGAAATGGTATGGACCTAACAAGCAGAAGATNGTCTTGATGAGCACCCTCTGCTTTTACATCCAGGGTTCCCTCTGCTCCCTCCCCTCCCCCCTCCCCTGATGCTCCCACTAATGATGGAAGTGGAGCTGGAGGGAGTGAGCGAAATTATATACACACGAACATATAAAAATTAGTTTAGGATCTGGGCCAAGAACCACTTGCGCTTGGCCAGGCATTGTGGGTAATTCATCGCCGATTACCATAAAAGCCAGAGCCTGCTGACAGGCGGCCGCGGGGCTTTTGTTTAAGATTCTGATGAATATATAATCTCCCCTGCCTGGAGCCCGAGATCCCCCCACCAGCCCCGGGAAGGGTGTCCCCAGGCTCCTGCCCACGGGGCTGCCAGCTCTGGCCTGCTTGGGAGCCAGGCCTGCCCTGGGTTCATCGGTGAGCCTGCCTTGGAGGAGCTAGGCTTGGTGTTCAATGCCCACTGCTGTCTGCAATGATCCTCGGCCTGTAACAGAGCCTCAGCCATGGGTCCTGTTCCCTCAGGCCCTCATTCATTCACTTGGTACACATTTATTGGGCTCCAACTGTTTGGCTGGCCCCGTGCGGGTGCTGGGATGCTGCGGTGACTGAGATCCATGGGATCCCTGGCTTTTTAGAGTTGGGGGTCTGATGGATGAGTAGATAAGCATGTATTCATATTTAAAGATTCCTCATCTCTTGCCCAGGAGATGCAGATTAAAACAACAAGATCCGTTTCTTGCCCATCCGCTTGGCAAAAATGTATGAAGCTTGATGATTTCCAGATTGGAAATGGGAGGGGGACCCCTGGGCGTCATCAGCAGGAGAATAAATCAGCATGGCTCCTTCTCACCATCTTTTATTTTTATTTTCTGGCCAGCTAACACATACATGTGAGCTATAATGGAGGATGTACAGATGAATACACAGGGGAGAGTCTCTCGACCACCACTCCCCTCCTATCCACAGCTCTCCTCCCCTCTCCTTTGCCAGAAGCAGCCACCAGTCTCCTGCTAGGATAGCAGTTGGTAGACTTTTTCTGTAAAGGACCAGATAGTAAATCTTTTCAGCAGTCTCCATCAATACTGTTCAGTGCCACTATTGTAGCGTGAAAGCAGCCAGAAACAATATGTGAATGAATGGCGGTGGCTGGATGCCAATAAAGCTTTATTGACACAAACAGCCAGGGGGCCGGATTGTTGGCCCCTGCTCTGTATTATCACTGTCTAGCAGAACTTTTGTACAATTTTAGAAACACTCTCTGGAGCTAGCTTTCTAATAAAATAGCCTCTGGTCACACGTGCTGTTGAGCATTGGAAATGTGGCTAGTGCAAATGAAGACTCAACTTTTAAATTTTATTCCATTTTATTGCATTTAAATGTAAACAGCCACATGTGGCCCGTGGCCACAGTTTTGGACAGAGCAGTTATCTAGACATCTTCAGTGAACATTCAGTAGGCGAGTTGATTTATGTTCCCTGGTTTAACCAAATGGTAGCATCTTTTAAAAGCTGTTCTATACTTTGGGGTTGTTTTTCCTCTCTCTTAAAAAAATGTATCTTAAAAGTGATTTCATATTTATACATCTGGCTCTATCTTCCTCTCCACAGCTGTGATACTGGTCTCATAATACTAAAAGATGGTAATCTTTTGTGGCATTATTTGGTCCCTTGCACTGTTATCTGTTTAACCAATCCCCTATTGTTGGGCACTTAGGTTGTTTCAAGTCTTTTGCCATGAGGATTTTCTACACATGCCATTTCACACGGATGTGTCTTTCAGAAAAACTCCTAGAAGTGATGTTAGCAGGTTCAAAGGGAAGTTGCAGACCCTCCCAACTGCCCATCTCTCTGCACTGAGATGTGGACAATGTGGATGCAAAGATTCACAGGCATTGTTCGAGACTGAGGTAAAGAAAAAGTGGAGCCAACCTAGGTGTCCATCAACAGGGGATCGTAATAACCTTGTAATGGAAGATTATACACAGCAGGGGAAGTATCTAGGGATGAGTGTGCTCAGTAGATACAGTGTCTTTCGAAAGAAGGAAGAATGCTGGGAAATGATACAGACAAGATGATACAATTTCACGGAAGGAAAAAACCACTCTGTATTCTGGTGTTACTTTTGGTCTGTAACTGCTTGGGAGAGATATGCAGAGACTGACACAAACCAGCAATGGAGGTTGCTTCTAGGAGCAGATAAGAGGGGCTCTCCCGTCCACAAACCTTTGCATCTGCCACACACCAGCTGCTTCCTGTCCTCAGCAGGAGGAATTTGAAAGAACGAATCTCCTGCCCTCTTGCAGCTAGCACTCCAGTTGGGGAGCCCGAGAATAAACAAAGCACAGATAAAACCCACATAAAGTGTCAGAGAGAGTGGTAGTTTGCTCTGAAGTGAAGTCGCTCAGTCGTGTCCGACTCTTTGCGACCCAATGGACTGCAGCCTACAAGGCTCCTCAGTCCGTGGGATTTTCCAGGCAAGAATACTGGAGTGGGTTGCCATTTCCTTATCCAGAGGATCTTCCCCATCCAGGGCTCGAACCCGGGTCTCCCACAGTGTAGGTAGACGCTTTACCGTCTGAGCCACCAGGGAAGTCTTCTCTAGGGGGGAAAAATTCCAAGGGACTGGGGAGGGCCCAGAGTGGGAGGCAAAATTTTCAAGAGGGTGTCCCAGAAGACCTCACTGAAAAAGTGACATTTGAGGGGGAGTTCCCTGGTGGTCCAGTGGTTAAGGCTCTGTGTTTCTAACGTGCCTGCAAAAAAAAAAAAAAAAAGTGAGATTTGAACAGCGGTGGTGAGGGAGGGAGACAGGTGGATTTTACAGGAAAGAATGTTCCCAGCAGGCGAATGGAGTGTGCAAAGGCCCGGAGGTGAGATCGCCTAGGACAATTGCGGAGTCCAAACCCCTACCTTCACCCAAACCTGCACTGCCTCCATCATAGCTCCCAGATGAGCACTGCTTGCTGGGGAATAATTAATGATGTTTAAAAAATATTTATTCCTTTGGCTGCATAGGAATCTTAGTTGTCACACTTCAGGATTTTTAGTTGTGGCATGTGGGATCTAGTTCCCTAACTGGGGATTGAACCTGGGCGCCCTGTGTTGGGAGTACAGATTCTTAGCCACTGGACCCCCAGGGAAGTCCTGGAATAATTAATTATTAATCATAATACCTGATATATCTGGGAGCCAGAGGTCCATCTTTATGCCTCCATGAGGCCACCAGTCCCCACCCACATGTGAGCTACAAAGTCACAGATGGGCTGGGTTCAAGATGCTANGGAAGTCCTGGAATAATTAATTATTAATCATAATACCTGATATATCTGGGAGCCAGAGGTCCATCTTTATGCCTCCATGAGGCCACCAGTCCCCACCCACATGTGAGCTACAAAGTCACAGATGGGCTGGGTTCAAGATGCTACAAATTCCAGGACTGGGTGACCTCCAGTCAGGCAGGAAGAAGGGAAGCCAAGGCCTGGATCAGGGGAAAGGGAGGAGGTGAGAACCAGCCTGTGTTCAAGTCCTAGTTCTGCCACTCTCTAGTGGTGAGAATAGGAGCCCAACCTCCAGGCCTTAGTTTCTCCACCTGAAAAATGAGGAGAATAATAACCCCCGGCTTTGGGGTGATTCAGTGAGCTGCCTCGTGGATGCCTGGCCTACAGGAAGAGCCAGAGCGCTCACCGAGTGCACACGCTGCACCTGGCTTGGTCTCGAGTACTTTCCCCCATTGCCATTTGTTGTTCAGTCGCTCAGTTGTGTCTGACTCTTTGTGACCCCATGAACTGCAGCATGCCGGGCTTCCCTGTGTTTCACCTCTCCCAGAGTTTGCCCAAACTCATGTCCATTGAGTCAGTGATGCCATCCAACCATCTCATCGCCTGTCGTCCCCTTCTCCTCTTGCCCTCAATCTTGCCCAGCATGAGGGTCTTTTCTAATGATTCGGCTCTTTGCAGCAGTTCAGTTCAGTNAGTACAAACTCAAGTTCATACCTACTCAAACGAGATCTTTCTTCTGACAGCCAGTTCCTGAACCATCCAAATTCACTGTAGCTTCAGGGCTAGCATGTGCCTATCAAACCAGCTTGCTGAAAATAAGTTCCAATAATCAAACATAAGGAGAGCCCATTAAAATAACCTGGGAAATTCACTATTCACCACAGAGCTACACGTGGAGACCTTGATTTGAATCCTGAAAAGCAGAAGCTCTCTGAATTGAAGGGAAAGAAATGACGTGAGGTACTTTCTTGGTGATGCAGCGGTTAAGAATCTGCTGTGTAATGCAAGGGATGAGGGTTTGATCCCTGGTTGAGGAACTAAGATCCCACATGTCATGGAACAACTAAGCCCCAAGAGCTGCAACTAGAGACTCAGTGCATCACAACAAAAGGTCTCACACGCCACAACTAAGACCCAACACAGCCAAATAAATAAATATTAAAAAAAAAAAAAAAAAGGAAATGCATGAGAATTGGAAAGGACAGTTCTGTAGCTTGTAGAAGACAAACCAATAAAAACTGAGAGAGAAATTTCTCCTATTTTTTCAATAGTGATCCAATTAATACTTGAGCTAAATGCCATCTGCAATAGTATCATGTTTCTTTAAATCTCTGATTAAATGTTGGCGAAGTGCAGTTAAAAATACAATAATTTGGGTCAACTCGCAAAGAATTCAATACGAGTTAGGGAAAGTTAGAATTACAGAATATAATGAAGAAACACAGCTATATTACTTCTAAGCACTTACATAGATTTTTAAAAAAATGGTAACCCAGTAGAAGTGTTATGAGCTCATTGTCATAAGTGGACAATTTTCATATGCCATTTCACATTATTTTAATCCAAATTGCTGTTACTCAATTGCTTTAATAATGTGGAGAAGAGTTTTCATTCTTAATAAGGTTAAATCTTTTTCCTCCAAGGCATGTTGGTTGTATGGTAAACTTTGTAAAAGTCTTGTCCCTTATGAAGATAAAACTTGAGAAAAGAGGAGGGATGGGAAAGAAGCCTAAATCAATAAGAATTACTTGATTTGAATGAACTGGCATATTATAGATCTACAATATCAAGAGATGACTTGCTTTCCACCAATAAAAGTAGATACATACTAACAAATGTATGGTACAAAAAGGCACTATTCATTGCTCATCTCATTTATTTATGCAGTTTTATTTTCATACACTAACTCATTTAGCAAACATTTCTTCAACACTTTCCTCTTTTCAGGCCTTGTATTTGGTTTTGATGATTCCAAGATGCGCAAAACTGTTTCTACCAGCAAGGAGTTTGCAGGGTCCAAATGACTACAGTGTGATGAATGGCTGTCTGGNTTTAGCAAACATTTCTTCAACACTTTCCTCTTTTCAGGCCTTGTATTTGGTTTTGATGATTCCAAGATGCGCAAAACTGTTTCTACCAGCAAGGAGTTTGCAGGGTCCAAATGACTACAGTGTGATGAATGGCTGTCTGGTGTGTTCTCAGAGAACACAGGGTCGGGATACTCTCCTTCTTCCTAACCAATAAGAGTTAGCTATTTCTCGGGCTCCTGTACCGTGGCATATGGTCATGTGACTTAGTTCTCACAATGGAGTGTAGACAAAAGTCATGCTGCCCACAGCCGGGCAGCGGCTTTAAGAGATGGGTGTGCCCCCTCTAGTCTTTCTTTCTCTTGGAATGCAACAGAGTGATTCAGCTTTGGCCATAGATGAGGATGATGTCCTTGAGTCTGGAGGATAATGGAACAATGACTTGACAACTTGGAAAAACTTGAGTCCCAGCCCACAAGCCTGGCACCCCTGAGTGAACAGATGGAACAGAACTGCCCACAAACCTGGCATACTCACTTTGGCACTGTTACTGGAGGGGGAGAAAAACAACTATAATTTAAAAACTACTTTATGATGATGTCTTTTTATTTTTATTATTAAAAATATCAAACATATAGCAAAGTTTAAAAAATTATACAGTGGACAGCCATATGCCCACAGCTTGTATCTACCATTAACATTTTACTACCAAAAAAAAAATATATATATAAGCCTATCCATCTTTTCACCCAACTATCCATCCGTCAGACTTTCTCACTTTTTGGATACAATTCAAAGTATATTGCAGACATCTGTATATGCTCCTTAGTACACTGGAATGCATATTATTACCTAGCCTCCAATATTTGTTTTTCTCTTGATGAAAATTTTATATACAATGAAGTACACAAACCTTAAGTGTATAACAATTCACCCATATAACCCAAACCCATCTCAAGAGAAAAATCATTCCATTTCCCCACATGTTTTATTAGGGTATTTCTGTTACAGTAGTTTAGCTTTATTCCAACTCACTCAGAGTAATACTTTTAATAACAGTTCCATGAGTTGAACACCTTTGATGAGTCAGGAATCATATATGCAAATCTTATCTAATATTCATAATAATGACACGAGGTAGGTATGATTAGGTGTACCCTGTAGTTTAGAAAAATAAGGTTTAAGAAATTGTTCAGGTTCACCTGGCTAGTAAGTGGCAGAGGTGGGCTCTGTATCTAGGGTGTCTGCCTCCAAGGCCCCCCAACCCTCTGCATCTAGGATGTCTGCCTCCAAGGCCCCCCAACTTCTCCCCACGTTCTGGGTGATCGACCCTACCTGGGGGGCTCAAAGAAGAGGAAAACACTGAAGCTACACGTTGAGCCTCAGCCCTTGAAAACTAGGTTGACCTAAAGGACAGAGCAGGGATAAGCTTCCAGGCAGAAGGAGCCTCATACACAAGGTCAATGAAGCATACAGTACAAGCAGGAGGGTGTGGCATTTTGAGAATTACTATTGTCTCCATCCAATCGTCCATCCTAAATGAAATCGTCCTAAATATTCATTGGAAGGACTGATGTTGAAGCTGAAGCTCCAATACTTTGGCCTCCTGATGTGAAGAGCTGACTCATTAGAAAAGACCCTGATGCTGGGAAAGATTGAGGGCGGGAGAAGGGGATGACAGAGGATGAGATGGTTGGATGGCATCACCAATTCAATAGATATGAGTGTGAGTAAGCTCCAGGAGTTCATGATGGACAGGGAGGCCTGGCGTGTTACAGTCTGTGGGATCACAAAGAGTCGGACACGACTGAGCGACTGAACTGAACTGAACTGATTGTCTCCATCTGCCTGCAGCTTATGGTAAAGATGTGAGGGCGGCCAAACATGAGAGTTAAAAGTTGACCAGGGTCCACCTGCTGATGCAGGAGACACGGGTTTGATCCCTGATTGGGACGATCTCACATGCCGTGGAGCAACTCAGTCTGTGCACCACAACTATTGAACCTGCGCTCTAGATCCCGGCAGCCGTGACTACTGAAGCCCACGTGCCTAGGGCCTGTGCTCTGCAACAAGAGAAGCCACTGCAATGAGGAGGCTGTGCACCACAATGAGGAGAAGCCTCCTCTCATGGCAGCTAGAGAAAGCCCTCACGGCAACAAAGACTCAGCACAGCTGAAAATAAATAAATAAAATGCAAGTTCAAAAGTTGACCAGGGTTCCAGTGGTTTGCTCAGCAGATTGCACTCGGTCCTCTATGCAGTGGGGAGCCATCAAAAGATTTTAAGTAGGGAACTGACACAATTAAATTTGATTTTTAGGATACAACTTAGAATATTGTTGGTGAGGTAGGGAATTATATGAGAAAAAAATGGGAGCTAAAAAGACCTATTATGAAAGAAGTGAAACAGTCCAGAGGCTTCAGGACCCAAACTAGGGCAGTCACTGTGAAGACCAAGAGCACACGTTGTGGAAACAGATCAGAGAATCCCCAATCCTGGTTATTCTCTCTTCCCAGGCAAACTTACATCTCTTCAGTATGTGCTCCGATTAAGGAAATCTCTATTAATTTTGTAATAGGGACTGCCACTGTCTCCCACGATATCCTTTATTCCCTTCCATAGGAACAGAAGTTTCAGCTTGAGTCAGTTCAGTTCAATTCAGTTCAGTTGCTCAGTCGTGTCTGACTCTTTGCGACCCCATGGACTGCAGCACGCCAGGCCTCCCTNGGGGGGGTTCCCCGAGGGAGAGAAGTCCTGATTCTTTAGGGCGTGTGTATGCGGCGTGTAAGATGGCCCTAACCAAAAACCCGCCTCCCGCATCTGAGTCGGGATCTGCTCCTCCAGGACGCCGTCCGGAAGGTGGTTTTCGCTCTGCAGAGGCAGGGTCATCTCTCCCAACAGCCCACCCCTTTCGACGACGCCCCTCGCTCTCCTGGCTCCCAGCTGGAGAAAGACGGAGCAGATCGATCATGATACCAGCACCAGGCAGGAGACACCGACCGGCCTTCCTTCAGCCGCGCCTCGCCGTGAGCCTCTGAATTTCATTGTCCCACGCGGGATTAGGGCACCCAGGACTCACCCCCCGGGACCTAGGTACATAGACCCCAGATGTTTTTATTGTCACAATTAAGAACAACACTGCTGTTTTAATTCCGCAATGTGAATGATAAATAAAAGCAAACGACTGAGACTTCCAATCGGCACCCAAGCTTTGCAATTATTTACCGATGGCAATTAACCCAGAATTGGGTGGAGTTGAATCAGTGGTTCGCCGGGTTGGTCGGTCTTTCTGATTTTGTTCTATTTCTTCCTCACCCACCCCAAATCATATACTAGATTTACAGTAGGAAAATGTTCAATGCTTTCCCAGGTCAGGCTATTTACATTAAATAAAGCGAAGTTGCTTTTTGAAATTGGAGTATTTGGGGATCACTGGCTTCCTTCCCTTTCCTAACTAGTCCTCGAGAATGTGGTTTGAGGTGTGCGGGGAGGTGAGGAGGTCGCTTCGGGCCCAGGCGCGGGGTTCAGGCAAAGGGTTGTGTGTCACCGCCGTCCTGGAGACTCCCGAGGCGAGATAAAGTTTCGTTTCTAACGAATCGAGAAGCAGAGGACCCCAACTCTCGGGCCAGAGTCGGGCTACCCGCGCCTTCCTCCTACTGGAGTTCCCCTCGTGGCCAAGGACAGGGCGCTGGAGTTTATATCTACAGCCCAGCAAACATCCTCGCGGGGAAATACAGACGGCCCCCTCGTTATCTGTCTTCTTGCCCTACTCAGCATAATTCACATTGAAGAAGGACCTTACCCTCCTCTTAGTCAGAGTCTGTGGTCTGTGTAGTGATGGGTTTAGCCCAGTCTCGAAATTAATGAAAAATAATCGAGAGGGACCGTTATTTTTATATCAGAAGTGAGTAACAAAAGTGGCAAAAGATAAACAAAAACCTCTCAAACTCAAGCTCAAGTTGCTACCTTTAAAAGATCACTGCAGTGGAATAAGTGGAATATCTAAGTGGAATATCTAAGTGGAATAAGCCTTCTGGCTTTCCGTGCTGGGATACAAATAAGAGCTTTTGGCTCTCACAACCAAACTCGATCCACGGGTGGTGCCGCTCGAATTGTATTCCTTATTTATTTCAATTTTCTGCTGATTAAGTCTGGACTTAATGATCTTGTCCAAACTACTGTAGTGCTTATCCCTCGATGGTGTGCTACTTTAATATCCTGAAATCTCAAAATTGTGCAAGGGTCTTCCTTCCCCGTGTACACAGCTCAATGAGCTCCTGGAAAATTAAAGATCTCCAGCTATGGAAGAAATTGAGAGGGAATAAGAGAAACTGCCGTCCAACACCTAAACCCTGACATCCCATCATCACAGCACAGAAGCTGGGAAGTCTCCATCTCCCGGAAACATTTTGGGGTTGAGAGAGGGGTAAGAGTTTTCGAGATGGTTGTGAAGGGGTGTGTGTATGTGTACCAGGTACTTTTGTATCTAAAGACTCCACCTCAATTTTGATGATTCTGACCCCGTAAAACTCAAAACAAATAATGATCACAGGGGAGAAAAGTTTAAGAAATTCACCGCTCTCAGGTTGAAACATCACATGAGAAACAAATGCTCCCAATAAGCGGATTCCGTTCCCTGATAATGGAGTAAACCTATAAATGATAACATCTTGGGTGTGTGGAGGTGGGGGGAGACCCAGGAATAAAAAGAAAAGTGAAAGAGAAGAAACAGAGAAGGAAGGCGAAGAGGTGGCAAAGATGGAATAGGGCGATCCTTCGGCCTACAAGGGGATTAAGGACATCTCCAAGGCTTAAGGAGCAACAAATTAATTTACAAAATCCTGGGAGAGCCCAGATGGCCTTTAATTAATCCCTTCAAAAGAAGGAGCTCTGTCTCTTATACACATCTAGATGTGTATAAGAGACAGGCGCAGGGGTGTTGCGTTGGCACACTGAAGATCCCCGGTGGGAGCAGGGAGGTGGAGGCTGGCACGAAATTCCAAACCTTTTTGGTAGTAGGTCCCACGACTCTCTCTACAGCGGATCGGTTCCCTCTCATTATGTGTTGGTCTCGGCGGGGAGAGCAAGGCCGACAGCAGGATTCTCCCAGGGCTCTTCCCCACCCGGCATTTGTAGGCCTCCTGTACCCCGACCCTTCCCAAGTAGTCTCCTTAATTCCTGGTCAGCAGAAGCGGCCAAGGATCCAGTTTCCGTAAAACCGCCTTTAGGGCATGCAGAGAGATGTACACAGCCGAGCTCTCCTTCTCAGAGACTGGGTGATTCCAAGACCGTGGACTTCCTTCTTTCTCCCTTGAGTTTCCACTTAGCCGCCGGCTCCACTCGACCCCTCTTTTTAACAGGAACTGTAAACCCAACCGGCCTCTGGGTTCAGCCCAAACGAGCCCCATTCGTCGGCCCAAGTGGAGTTACTAAAGAAGTCATCCGGACAATTCAGGCAAACACCCTTTGGGGTGGGTTTTGGCCTGAAACAGAATTTCCTCCTCCCCCTCCTCCCTCCTTCTCCGAATTTAAAATTGGCTTCCTGTGGCTACGCTTGAGTATCCCGACCTTTGTTTGACGTTAATATATTTGGGGAAGAATAGTTATCATTCATTCCCGACAGACTGTTGAATTTAAGTACACTTAGCTGAGATTTCATTTGCATTCTTCTGTGAATTACTCTGAATTTAGGCTCTGCCCCTTCCATTTAAAACAGAAGTAGCACAACTCGCTAGACATCCCGGTCCAGGGTTAAGACCGAGGGTGGGATGGTCAAGTGCATGGTGCAGGCTGCATAATAGTAGGAATCGACTGAAAACAGTAACTTGAAAACGGAGGCCCTGGTCTGTAGGCTTAAAGGAAGTCCAGGGGTTGGGAAGGGGGGCGTCGCCTTCTTCACCCCTACCCTTTAGCTCTTTTTGCAACCTCCGAATTTGCCAAACCACTTTCATTTATTTTTCAATTAAAATGCAAATCAATCGCTTTCCAACACAGTCCTCCCCCTAAATATACATACATACATACATACANTTTGATCTCTGGTTCCTCTGCCTTTTCTAAAACCAGCTTTAACATCAGGAAGTTCACGGTTCACGTATTGATGAAGCCTGGCTTGGAGAATTTTGAGCATTACTATTTGCATCAGGTAGCCAAATTATCTGAACTTCAGCTTTGCCCCATACTAAGCCTTAAAGAGCATTCTGAAGTCTTGGAGGAGGGTGGGGTTGGGACCTGGACCCAACCTCTGTCTAAAGATGTCACCTTGCCCCACCTCCTGGTCACCCAGGACTTGAGAGCTTGGGGAGCTGCCCAGAGACGTCATGCCCACACCTGAGCTCATGACTGGGTCAAGCGGGGACAATGGCTCTGCTGTCCCATCCCCTTCATCGGTCCCCTGGCTCCTCGGGCTTCTCACCTGTGAGGTGAGTCTTAGCCCGAGGTTCCTATCCCCACTTCTTCCGATTCAGTCCAGCACCACTTAGATTTCTTCTCCCAGTTCCTCCTTCCTTCACATCTTAGATATCACCTCTCCCAGAAGCCCTTCCCGCCCCCATGCCAGATGCGTTCCTCATCACACTTCTGGTTGCTTAACTGCCAGAGTCCCCCATCTGCCTCCCCTGCAGCCTGTGAACTTCCTGATGCTGGGCCAGGACTGCCTGGGTCATCTTATGTCTCTAGTGCCCAGCGTGGAGGCTGGTATACAGCAGGTGCTCTTTAAATGCATGTGTGAAAGAATTGTTACGGAAGTATGATAATTGTTCATGCCGCACATATATTCATTCTTCACCTCACATCCCTCCACCTTACTCCTCTAATCCTGTCTCCCTCTCTTTCCCCAGAGCTTAGTGCATGCATTCCTACCACAGGACCTTTGTACACACTGTCCTCTGCCCAGAATTCCCTCCCCACCCCCATCTTTGCGTGGCTGCCTCCATCTGTCTCCCTCCCTGGAAGAGAAACCCTGGGTGGTTGTCTGCCCTGGTTCCTGCGGCATCCCCAAAACTCAGAATAGGGTCTTGAAACAGGATAGATGACTAAGATTTCAGTAGTGACCAAGGCTGGGTCTCACCCTCATGAGGCAAGTCGGTCAAATACTGCACGAAGCTCTGTCTTGGGCATCTCTCTGGCCAGTGCCTCAGTTTCTCTGATCATCAAAGTCCTTGACCCCACCAAAATCAGTCCCAGGCACCAAAAACCCAGTTGTCCTCTGCACAGGTGGGGACGCAGAGACCCAAACAGGGGTAAGAACTTGCTAGAGGCCACACAGCTCCCTGGGGACCAAAATGGGACAAGAACCTAGGGCTCCTGCCTTCTCTGGGCCATGAGTCCTAAAGTGAGGGACCTGCCACCCGCATGAGGCTTTTTGGGGGTGACCCAATGGAGGAAGCATCTAGTGGCACAGAGCTACACGGACCAGCAGTGACTCTGCTTTCAGTCGGTAACAGGTCAAGAAGAAAGTCTTAGTCGGGTACAGGGTGATCTTTAAAACCAGTACCTGCCAGTCTCTCCATAACCAAATCCCATTGTGCTGCTGGGTTTAGCAACAGAATCCAGGGAAAATGGAAGAACTCGACTCAGTTTCATTGTAATAATTTTTCTGGTGACTTTCAAGGCCAGGCAGTTAGAGCTGTGCATTAGAGACTTAGCTTCTAAAGTAAATTAGTTTAAGAGAACGGTGTGAGCCAGTTGAATGAAAGATTTAATGAGGGTTATTGGGATGTGGCAGAAGTTGGGAACAAGACAGGGAGGATTTGAGGGGGAAATGCCACACACGTCCCCACTGGGGACCTGGCAGGTACAGAGGCATCTTACAGAGAGGATGTGGCCAGATATATTAAAGCGGCCACAGCTGTTTCAAGGTGGGCAACGGGGGGCCTGGCAGAGGCGCTACCCCTGCCATTCCCACCTCTGACTGAGTCAGCACATTGGCACCTGGCTGCAGAGTGGAGTCTGATGTAGTTGGAGCAGCTTTTCACAAATGTCTGCCCTTGGGGCCAGAGCAGCAGCCCCCAGAGGGTGCCTGGGGTGGAGGCCAAGTAGACCCAAGTTCAAATCGAGCTGTGTGGATTTGTGGCTACAGATAGTACCTGCTGACCTCTGCCAGTGATGTACATCAGCCCCTCCAGAGTTTGCAAGGCCTCTTAGCCATTGGTTTATTCTTTTGTTCAGAAACCTTTTATTGAATGCCTACTGCATGCCAGGTGCTAGGACCCAGCAGTAGCTGAAACTGACCTGGCCTTACCCTCCCAGTTCCCACCACTTCCAGCAGAGCTGTCCACAGAACTTTTTGTGCTAAGAGAAATATGTGATGTCTGTGCCAGTCCTGTGGCCACGAACCACACTGGAAACACGGTGTGACTGAGGAACTGGTTTTGAATTTTAATTTTTTTGAATTTTAATTTTTTAAAATTTTAATTTAGTCACATATGACTGGTGGTTCCTTATCAGACACCATGAATCTAGACAATAAATGAGAAGTAGATAATTTCAGATGAAAATAAATGCTCCAAGAAAAAAAAACTAAGAGAATGAATATGCGATAAAGGCTGACGGAGGTGGTACCTGAGTGGTAGTGATCAACCATGGTGATCAGTTCTTCTCTGAAGATGCAGTGTTTGAGGGAAACCTGAGTTGACAGAAGGAAATAGCTGTGAAAATGTGGGGGAAGGGTGTTTCACACGGAGGAAACCAGTATGTGCGAAAGCCCTGGGGCAGGACTGTGCCTGGGGAGTTGGGGGAACAGCAAGGAGGCCCGTGGCTGGAGAAGAGTGAGCCAGGAGGGGAGGGCAGGCAGGGGACGGGGCAGGTCCTGAAGGGCCTTGTAGGCAGCAGGGCAGGACTTGGGCTTTTGCTGGAGGGAAGTGGGAGCCTAGAGGGTTGGGGGCAGAGGAAGAATGGCAGCTGATTTAGGTACTTACTGGCACCCTCTTGCTACCGTGGAGGGGAACAGGTTGTGTGGAGCAAAGGGCAGAGCTGGGGAACCAGGACAGGGGTGACTGGTCCAGGTGGGTACTGATGGGGACTAGACAGGATGGGAAGGGCATCTGGAGAGAGGCCTGAGAGCATTTCCAGACCAGCAGCATGTGGTGGGGGTGAGGGAAGGAGAGGAGTCAAGATCAGTCCCAGGTTCTAGCCTGAGCCTCTGGAAGGACAGAGCTCCAGTTCGCTGAGCAGGGGAGGACACAGGGAAGAGCAGGTTTGCTGGATCCAGCTGCACCTGAAAGCATCCCAGCTTTTTCCAGGAGAGGATGGTAGCTAGGCCTGAGGGAACAAGAAGATGAAAAAGCCAGATGAGGAGGTGCTGCGTGCCTGTGGCAGGTAGCGTGCTCTGTGCAGTATGACTGGCAGGCAGACACGGCACCAAGGCCATGATGCCAGTGTGGGCGAGGCGGACACCGGGCTGGTCGACACACGCTCGCTGCCCCAGGGCATGAATGCTGAGCTGGGTGGGGAGGGGCCCATTGGGCAACCTGGGGCCCAGGAGCCCCAGAGCCTGAGAAAGCAGGAAGCTGCCCGACCAGTTTCTCTCTTGCTCCCAAAGCCAAGTGCGTGGGGTTTGATGGTTGTCCTTAAATGAAATTTTCAGAAATTTTGGTCCCAAATGTGAAGTCAGGGAAATGATTGGGAGTGGAGGTCCTGCTTGAGAATGTCCAGGATATAGATTAAAAATATATATATATATTTATATAGTTACATTGGGTTTGGCAACCCACTCCAGTATTCTTGCCTGAAGAATCCCATGGACAGAGGAGCCTGGTGGGCTACAGTCCAGGGGATCACAGAGTCAGACGCGACTGAGGTGACTTAGCACAGCACGTCGGGTCTTAGGTGCATCATGTAGGATCTTTAGTTGCGATGCATGGACTCCTCTAGTGTCTCAAGGGCTCAATAGTTGAAGTGAGTGGACTTGGTTGCTCCCAGCATATGTGGGATCATCCCAGACCAGGGGTCGAGCCTGCATCCTCTGCATTGCAATGCAGATTCTTAACCCCTGGACCACCAGGGAAGTCCCCAGGGTTCAGCTTTACTTGGGTGGGCACATCAGGGCGCTTCTCAAAGGTTTCTGACCATCCTGAGGGAATCAGCCTCTTCTTGGAAATAAGGGGTGTCACAGCTTGCTCTGACGATGTCCTTTTCTGTTGTTTATACTGGAGAGCTAGTGAAGACCCGTTAAACTCTGTGGACTGGACCCTGGCAGATGGTTTCATAATGGTGATCTCTGGGTACCCGTCCNACTGTGAGCCGCGGGGGTGGGGCGGGGAAAGGGGATGGGAGGGGCCGCTTTTCGTCCCACTGCTGTGTCCTCAGTGACCCAGCACACAGTAGGTGCTCAGTAAGTGTTTCTGGAAAGAATGAATGAAAATGACCACATGCTAACTGTTCTTCTCCAGGAGAGGGGTGGATTCTGGGCAATTTTTATTTTCTTCTTCATGCTGATTTCCCCTAATTTTCTGCTGCACGAGCCTATTTTATAATTAGAAGAAAAGTTATTTTGAAAAAAAATTACCCCCAAAATGTCCCAGCTGCAGGATCTGACGTGATTTAGCCCCAGGCTGCATCCCAAGGACAGCGGCCTCCTGTGTGTATAGAGAGAATGTAGCAACTGGTTTGTGGGCTCCCGCCTGGGGTCAGCCCTCAGGGGCACTGGGTGGGCCGAGCAGTCAGGGAGGGCTTCCCGGAGGTGGCAACTCTAGCCTTCAGCATGTTCAGATCAGAGTGCTCAAGGTAATCATCCCGAGTCCCCTCCTTAACTTGCACCCCACAACCAATCCTTTAGAAAACTTCCTTGGCTCTGCCTTCCTAATCTATCCAAAATGTGCCCATGCCCCTCCCCGTCCCACCCTGCCACCCCACTTCTCTGCCTCCACCTGATCAGTTCCCTCATCACTTGCCTGACTCAGTGCAATCACCTCTGCCCTGGTTCTCCAGCTCCCCCCACCCCCAGTCTGTTCTTCATGCAGTAGCCACAGGGTATCTGGGAATACCTGAGTCACACCCCACCTTTCCTCTGCCTACACCCCTCCAGCATGCCCACCTCCTTCAGGGTAGCCTAAGGCCCTGCATCGACCTGCCCTGTTCCCCTCGCTGCCTCCTCTCCTCCTCACTCACTGTGCTCCAGCCACACGGGTCTCTTTGCTGTCCCTCCNGGGCCTAGAGGAGTGTTATTCAGGCCTATGGGGATATTGAGTGTCAAGTCAGCAGAAAAACTGGGATCTGGTATTGGGCTGGATTTGAATCCTGACTTTGCTGTCAACCTGCTATGTGACCTTGGGCCAATGAGTCAGCCTCTCTCAGTGGCTGTTTCCACCATGATTGAATGAGACTCAGCATCATCCACCTCCCAGCATTCCCAGGACATGGACATGCCATAACCCCTGCATGCTGCCTACACATAGTAGGCCTGCAATCCTGGGTTATCACGAGCACAAGAATTATTGCCCCTGGGTGAGAACACCAGAGACATACACACCTGCTTTGTACATTTGTGCTTTTTCTTGTTTTCATATCGTTTTACAATAAATGCCTAACCCATTCAGATCAACCACCACCATCTGATGAGATGGATGCTGTTTTCCCCCGTCCCCATTGCCCAGATGAGGAAGCTGAGGCACAGTGAGGTTACATAACAGCCAGGAAGCAGCCTGACTGCCTGGTGCCAGAGCCCAAATTCCTACCCATCACCCCACGTTGCCTCTGGGTCAGCGGCCAGACATAACTGGGCCGTGATCTGGCCAGTCACTTTCCAGGGTCTTTGTCTTCTGGGCTTCATTCCTCATAGTGGGAATGGCAGGCTGAGGGTGCTGAGCATTTTTAGCTGACTCAGGGTCTCCCCTGCCCTTGGTACTGCTTGCATCGGGGCCAGAGCATTCTCTGGGGGGAGGAGGGTGTCCTGGGCGCTGTGGCATATGGAGCACCCCGGCCCCATCTTCTTGATGGCACCTCCCCCACCATGAGAACCACTAATTTAACATACACTAGTGGAATAAGTCATAAATCTGACAATTACCAGCCTCAGGCAGAACGGAGATGGGATTGTTCCCATTAATAGATGAGTACACTGAGGCTGCAGAGTGTCTGTGGTGAGGAGTAGGGTGGAAATCAGTCTGGAGACTCTCTTGCCCGAGTTCAAATCCTGTCTCTGCTGTTGGACTATGGCTGCTTCTCTGCTCTCATTCATTTGGTGGGTTTTTAATAAGTACCTACAGGCATTGGTTTAGACCTAGGGGACAAACCAGATATCCCAGCCCCTTTTGGAGCTGATCATCTCATGGAGAGAACCCAAGTGTGCAGGATGGTAGACACGCCCAGGAGCAAGACAAACAGAAAGGGAGATGAGCTTGTGAGTGGAGAGTTGGGTGCTGCATTTTAAATGGGTGAGAGGGCGTTAACGCTGCACCAAGAAAATGGCATCCGAACAGAGTCCTAAAGGAGCTGAGGAGAGCGTCCCACTCAAGCTGGGAGAGTGTGGAAAGTGTCCTGGACAGTGGGCATAGCCTGTGCAAAGGCCCTGGGGTAGGAGGAAGGCCTGGCGTGTTGGAGGAAGTGAGGAGGCCTGTGTGTCTGGAGCAGAGTGAGTGAAGGGCAGAACAAGAAAGAGGCGGGGCAGGTTTTGCAGGGTCTTGTGGGCTACTGAGAGACATGGGGTTTTGCTCCCTGGGAGATGGGAGACCCAGAGGGCCGTGGGCAGAATGAGTGGGCAAGACCTGACTCAGATACTCACAGGTCCCCTCTGGCTGCCAAGGGAGGGCAGGCAAAGGTGGGGTGAGGGAACCAGAGCAGAGGGTAAACCACGCAGGGAGAGTGACCCAGGGCATCAGCGCCAGGCGTGTGGCCACGCTACTTCAGCAGGTGCTCCCTCAGTGAGTACTGCACTTACTGATTATTTATTTATTTGCCCATGCAGCATGTGTGATCTTAGTTCTCCAACTGAGGATCAAACCCATGCCCCCTGCACTGAAAGTGTGGACTCTTAACCACTGGACCCCCAGAGAAGTCCCTGCAGTTGTTATTACTGTATCCCTATAGGTATTGGTAGTGACCTAGACTCAAAGCCAGGTCTCCATCTCCAAAGCTGGGGCATCTTGACCCCAAGAGGTGGTCTGTTTAGCAGGAGCCCTGACACCTGGGTGGTCAGCGGAGGGGCTGTGGGCACCATGATTTGCATTGCCAGATTCAAGGAGAGTAGCCCAGGTCCTCAGGGAGTGGCTCGGGTCGGGGCTGTCAGCGGGAGAAAGCCCAGGCAGGCAGCTGGGATGTCCACCGCCCAGCACCAAGAGGAG
>SJYV01050598.1:1700691-1752901 GCA_006410875.1 Neotragus pygmaeus | reverse complement strand
AGTAATGTCTCTGCTTTTTAATATGCTGTCTAGGTTGGTCATAACTTTCCTTCTAAGGAGTAAGCATCTACTGGGTGATAGTAAAAAATTGAAAGAAGATTGACCATGAGTTATACGCTGGTTTTAAAAATGTCCACTAAGTTTTTCATATTCCTCTTTTCAAAAGGTAGAACTTTTGATGAACCTATTTGCAGGGGAGAAATAGAGATGCAGACCTAGAGGATGGTCTTGTGGAGAGGGTAGGATGAACCGAGAGTAGCATTGATATATACCACCACCATGTGCAAAATAGATAGCTAATGGGAAGCTGTGATGTAAGACAGGGAGCTCAGTCTGCTGCTCTGTGATGACCTAAATGGTGGGATGGGGGTGGGTAAGAGAGAGGCTCAAGAAGGAGGGGATATATATATATATAAGCTGATTAGCGATGTACAGCAGAAACCAACACAACATTGTAAAGCACTTATCCTCCAATTAAAATTGGGCTTCCCTAGTGGCTCAGATGGTAAAGACTTTGTCTGCAATGCAGGAGACCTGGGTTCAATCTCTGGGTCAGGAAGATCTCCAGAGAAGGAAATGGCAGCCCATTCCAGTATTCTTGTCTGGAGAATCCCATGCACAGAGGAGACTGGCAGTCTACAGTCTATGGGGTTGCAAAGAGTTGGACACGACTGAGCAACTTCGCTTTTTTCTTTTTTTTCCAACTAAAATAAAAGGTAGAACCTAATCCCCTCTCTCCACCCCCTCCTTGGATATCTGTGGGATTTATCGACCCATTTCTAATGAATATAATGTCATAGAAGTGATCTTTTGTGTCTTCCAAGACTACATCATAAAAGTATTGCAACTTCTACCTTGCTGTTTCTCAGACTGTTAATTCTGGGGAAAGCCAGCCACCGTGCCATTAGGACACACTAGCAGCTCTATGGAGAGGCCCAGGCCAAAAGAAACTTGGTGTTTCCTACTAACACCTTACCAGCCATAAGCATGAGCCACCTTAAAATAGATCCTTTAGCCACAGTTGAAGTTTCAGATGACTGCAGCCCTGGCCAATAGCTGTAGCCTCATGACTGAGCCTAAGCCAGAACCACCCAGTTAAGTCATTCCTGCAACCCTGACCCACAGAAACTGTGTGAGAAAAGGAACGTTTATTATCGTTTTAATTTTCTAGATTGCTGAATAATTTGCTGCACAGCAATGATCAACTAGCACAAGTTAATAATTATTGAGACTGGGTGTTGAGTTTGTTGTACTATTCTATTTTTGTGTACATTTGTTATTTCTGTGACACTTCATTTAACATGAGAAAAGTTAAATATTGAATCTCTATGTTGCATCATCAAATAATTACTTTCCAAGTGTGTTAAAGACTATTTGTAAAAAGCAAAAATGCCTGGCAAATTATCATCTTTGTCACTTCAAGATAGGAAAGGATTTCTTAAACAAGGCTTAAAAAGCAAAGACTATAAAGATAGATAAATTAATCTACATGAAAAACAAGACTATTTATTGAGTGATACCATTAAGAAAGTGAAAAATTGACCAAAAATCTGGAAAATGATATTTGTCAGACGTACAATGAAGAAAAAATTAGAGTTTAAATATATAAAAAATAATAAATAGAAAAACTAATAGAAAAATGGGCAAAGGATATGAAGATACAATTCACAAAAGGAGAGACCTAAGTGACCAATTAACAAATAAAAGATTGATCAACCAGTATCTACAACTCTGTTTTGGTCACCACAATTATTAACACCCCTTCTCCTAACAGCCCTCAATGGTTGACTGCAGTCGGTGTATAAATACCCTCAAATATTCAAGCCCTCTTGCCTCCTTGGAGTTTGTGTCCTACACCATTTCTGAGTTTCCCCTGAAACTAGCACTCTGTATTGACTTTCCTTCCCTCCCATGTGTGACTTGCCCATACCCCTAACTGCTTCCTAGGATTAGGAAGAATCCCACAGAAACCTTGAATACTTGTCTCAGCGCTTTCTTTCGAGGGAACCTAAAGTAACATAAAATTGTTCAAGCTCCTTGCCAGCATGAAGCAAAGTCTGACCCCTGGTAACTCTGTGAGGAATTTTCCCCGCATGAAAAAAAACTTAGATACCCTCGAAATGTACATGGAAGAAAGGGCCCTGATGGTTTCAAAAGAGGCCTGAAGGAGAGGAAGCCCAGACCATGGCTTAGCCCCAGGCTTCAAGGGTGACCCATGGATCTCTTGCAGTTCTCTGTCCTCTTTGAACCTTGTCCATAATCCATGCCCTTGGCTCTGACTTGCTGGTATTCACAGCTGAACTCTCCCTGTTACTTGAGCCATTTTTGATACGCTGATCTGGCTTCAGCCTGTTTAACTTGGTAAACACCACAATCTGGGCCACAGCTTTTGTCACAGGCCAGGCTTTTGGTCAGCTGGCTTTGCATAAAGGGTTACCTGCCACTTCTCCCCGACCTTGGGGTTCTTGCCACAGTCACAGTACAAGCGAATGCAAGAACCACTTCACTGTTAGGAAGTCTGCATCGCTGCCAGTGGCTTCTCAGATGATGGGAGCTAGTGCCAGCGGCTCAGCAGCAGCATGAAATGGGGATCTCTGTGTAGGCATCCAAGGCCTTGATCCGAACTCTGGCAGTAATCTGTATTAGGGCCTTGGGCAAGCTCTAGAAACAGAGATGGCACCAGGACAGTGAATTTTGATGAGAGTCAGCTTGAAGAAGAGAAGGCTTCTCTAAGAGCAGGAAATAAGGGGATGAACATCTTCCATGGGTTTGCCATATTGGTGTCAATGCTAATATTGTCTGTTATGGCATTGGTTGTATGCAGGGGGATTCCAAACTTTTTGCCTGTTGCCACGTGATAAATTACCCCCAAATTTAGGGGGTAACAACAACAATTTATTATTCTCATGGGTTCTGTGGGTCAGAAATCTGAGGGCAACTTGACTAGGCAATCCTGGTTTAGGGTCTTTCAAGAGGTCAGTTAAGATATTGGCCAGGACGGCCACCATCTGAAGCCTTGACTGGAGCTAAAAGATCAACTTCCAAGTTGACTCACACACATATCTGGCAAGTTTGTGCTGGCTCTTGATGTGAGGCCTTTCCACCGGCTGTTTGAGTGACCTTGTGACATGAGGACTGGCTTTTTCCAAAGCAAGNAGAAACTGTGTGAGAAAAGGAACGTTTATTATCGTTTTAATTTTCTAGATTGCTGAATAATTTGCTGCACAGCAATGATCAACTAGCACAAGTTAATAATTATTGAGACTGGGTGTTGAGTTTGTTGTACTATTCTATTTTTGTGTACATTTGTTATTTCTGTGACACTTCATTTAACATGAGAAAAGTTAAATATTGAATCTCTATGTTGCATCATCAAATAATTACTTTCCAAGTGTGTTAAAGACTATTTGTAAAAAGCAAAAATGCCTGGCAAATTATCATCTTTGTCACTTCAAGATAGGAAAGGATTTCTTAAACAAGGCTTAAAAAGCAAAGACTATAAAGATTGATAAATTAATCTACATGAAAAACAAGACTATTTATTGAGTGATACCATTAAGAAAGTGAAAAATTGACCAAAAATCTGGAAAATGATATTTGTCAGACGTACAATGAAGAAAAAATTAGAGTTTAAATATATAAAAAATAATAAATAGAAAAACTAATAGAAAAATGGGCAAAGGATATGAAGATACAATTCACAAAAGGAGAGACCTAAGTGACCAATTAACAAATAAAAGATTGATCAACCAGTATCTACAACTCTGTTTTGGTCACCACAATTATTAACACCCCTTCTCCTAACAGCCCTCAATGGTTGACTGCAGTCGGTGTATAAATACCCTCAAATATTCAAGCCCTCTTGCCTCCTTGGAGTTTGTGTCCTACACCATTTCTGAGTTTCCCCTGAAACTAGCACTCTGTATTGACTTTCCTTCCCTCCCATGTGTGACTTGCCCATACCCCTAACTGCTTCCTAGGATTAGGAAGAATCCCACAGAAACCTTGAATACTTGTCTCAGCGCTTTCTTTCGAGGGAACCTAAAGTAACATAAAATTGTTCAAGCTCCTTGCCAGCATGAAGCAAAGTCTGACCCCTGGTAACTCTGTGAGGAATTTTCCCCGCATGAAAAAAAACTTAGATACCCTCGAAATGTACATGGAAGAAAGGGCCCTGATGGTTTCAAAAGAGGCCTGAAGGAGAGGAAGCCCAGACCATGGCTTAGCCCCAGGCTTCAAGGGTGACCCATGGATCTCTTGCAGTTCTCTGTCCTCTTTGAACCTTGTCCATAATCCATGCCCTTGGCTCTGACTTGCTGGTATTCACAGCTGAACTCTCCCTGTTACTTGAGCCATTTTTGATACGCTGATCTGGCTTCAGCCTGTTTAACTTGGTAAACACCACAATCTGGGCCACAGCTTTTGTCACAGGCCAGGCTTTTGGTCAGCTGGCTTTGCATAAAGGGTTACCTGCCACTTCTCCCCGACCTTGGGGTTCTTGCCACAGTCACAGTACAAGCGAATGCAAGAACCACTTCACTGTTAGGAAGTCTGCATCGCTGCCAGTGGCTTCTCAGATGATGGGAGCTAGTGCCAGCGGCTCAGCAGCAGCATGAAATGGGGATCTCTGTGTAGGCATCCAAGGCCTTGATCCGAACTCTGGCAGTAATCTGTATTAGGGCCTTGGGCAAGCTCTAGAAACAGAGATGGCACCAGGACAGTGAATTTTGATGAGAGTCAGCTTGAAGAAGAGAAGGCTTCTCTAAGAGCAGGAAATAAGGGGATGAACATCTTCCATGGGTTTGCCATATTGGTGTCAATGCTAATATTGTCTGTTATGGCATTGGTTGTATGCAGGGGGATTCCAAACTTTTTGCCTGTTGCCACGTGATAAATTACCCCCAAATTTAGGGGGTAACAACAACAATTTATTATTCTCATGGGTTCTGTGGGTCAGAAATCTGAGGGCAACTTGACTAGGCAATCCTGGTTTAGGGTCTTTCAAGAGGTCAGTTAAGATATTGGCCAGGACGGCCACCATCTGAAGCCTTGACTGGAGCTAAAAGATCAACTTCCAAGTTGACTCACACACATATCTGGCAAGTTTGTGCTGGCTCTTGATGTGAGGCCTTTCCACCGGCTGTTTGAGTGACCTTGTGACATGAGGACTGGCTTTTTCCAAAGCAAGCGAAGAGAGAAAGAGAAGGGTTGTGGGGAGAGAGACAGGGAGAGGTGGGTACTGACTATCCTTTGTATGGTCACATCCTACCACAATCTATTTGTTAGAAGTGATACATTCTAGAGAGAGGAACTAAACTCCAACTTTAAAGATAAAGGGAGTATCAAAGAATTTGTGGACAGTTTTTTTTTTTATATAAATCACCACATTACTTTTAGTTCAATAGCTAACTATAACTTGGATTTTAAGTTCTTTTCCGGTTCTATTTCTGACCAGCTAAGTCCATTTTTCTATTCTTTCCTTATGTAATCAGTAAGATACAAATAATCAATTAAGAATAAAATATGTTCAACTCCTATTTACTTCAATTAATAATTAGAACACTTACCTGCCCTTATTAGGAGGAAATCTGGTGTCTTCCTCTAGAATCTCTCTCTTTTTCACTGACTTACCCAAGGGATCTAGGGTTTATTCAGTCTAAAGTGGCCAGTCCAGCTTTCAAACAAGTCAGAGTTGTTCATCCAACTTGTGAAAAGTAGGATGTCTAGAGAGGACACTGACTGAGAAGTCATCCCACTCATCTCCAGGGATGTGGCACAAGGGAATACCATCAGCTGTGAAGGTCGTGAAAATACAGTGCTTGGAGCTCCTGCTGTGTGGAGTGTAACTGGCAGCCCAGCTGCCATGTTCTGGCTCCACCACCGCGCTGGTGCTAACGGAGTCCTTGTACTATGAGATTCAGGACTACTTCAATCAGCACCTTTGCCTTCAGCACTCCCCATCGGACCAGACAAGGCTTTCTTGCAACTGCCTGCAGTCTGAGACTCTTCTTAACCAACCCTTGCTTCCCTCTTCCTTCACAGCTGTCAGAGTTTTATTCCAGTCTGAATCCTCTCCTTGCCTTTTCTTGCTTCCTGGCTTGTTACCCTTCACAGGTGTTTCCCCTAATAAGTCTCTTGGACTAATTCTGTTCTGGAATCTGTTTCTTGGTAGGATTCTAGGCATTCATAGTGCTGGAGCTGATTCCCACTGGCTTGTGGGAGTAGCTTCTGTGCATGGCTTCCCAGCACCATTTTCAGTGACATCATGTTGGTAGCCTGAAATAGGTCATGATGGGAGTATTTACACTGTAGAAATCAACAAATGCTACACCTGAAGGCTTTTCCCCCCAGCAAGCTGGTTGTTAAACATTCATCAGTACGTCTTCTGTACCCAATAGAAATGTGAAAATATGTTCATCAAGAGACCTGTGTGAGATTCCTACTCTGTTCATCGTAGAGAAATGAAAAAAAAATGAGCTACTATATACAGCGTATTGCAGTATATAGGTGATACTCATAAACATAATGCTAACTGAAAGATAGTCATGAAAGAGTCCATACTGTAGCATTACATTTACATAAAGTAAAAAACTAGCAAAACTAATCTATAGTGTAAGAAGTCAGGTGAGGGACTTCTCTAGAGGTCCAGTGGTTAGAACTTGGCACTTTCACTACTGGGGCTGGGGCTCAATCCCTGGTCAGGGAACTAAGACTCTGCAAGTCAAGTGGTGTGGCCTGAAAAAAAAAAAAAAATCTATATATCTCTATCTCTGTAGCCACCTAATTAGCTGTTCTATGAAGGCAGGGAATTTTTAAACACAATTTTAAAGTTATTTAACTGTAGTTAAAAAAAGCACATATCATAAAATGTATCATGTTAACTGGTTTTTAAAACTATATTTATTTATTTTTGGTTGTATCAGGTCTCAGTTGCAGCACACAGGCTTCTTTCTAGTTGAGGTGTGCCAGCTCAGTAATAGCAGTGTGGGGGCCTAGTTGCTCCACAACATGGGATCTTAGTTCCTGACCAGGGATTGAACCCATGTCCACTGCATTGGAAAGTAGAATCTTAACCACTGGACCCCCAGGGAAGTTTCTCTTTACATTTCTAAGTATACAGTTCAGTAGTGTTAAGTAGGTTCATATTGTTGTCCAGGACTTTTTCATCTTGCAAAACTCAAACTTTATATCTATTAAATAACCAGGGCCCACTTTCTCCTCCCCACAGTTACCTTACGTAAAAGGAATCATACATGATTGTGGCTGACTTATTTCACTTAATATAATGTCTTCAAGATTCATCCATGTTGTAGCATATGTCAGAATTTCTTTCCTCTTTAAGGCTGAACATTATTCCACTGTACTTATTTACTACATTTTATTTATCCACTCATCCACTGATGGATGTCCAGATTGCTTCTACCTTTTTGGCTATTGTACAAAAATAATGTTGCAGTGAACATAAGTGTATAAATATCTCTTCAAGATCCTGCTTTCAATTATTTTGCAAGTATATATACATATATATACATACACAGTCACAGATGATATTGCTGGCCCGTATGATAATTCCATTTTTAATGTTTCCAGGAACTGCCAAACCATTCACCATAACAGCTGTACCATTTAACATTCCCGTTAATGGTACACAAAGGTTCCAATTTCTCCATATTCTT
The DNA here is from genome assembly GCA_006410875.1 of Neotragus pygmaeus. Taxonomy (NCBI): domain Eukaryota; kingdom Metazoa; phylum Chordata; class Mammalia; order Artiodactyla; family Bovidae; genus Neotragus; species Neotragus pygmaeus. The sequence goes on along the minus strand of SJYV01050598.1, from coordinate 1,745,225 downwards.
GTCATTTGTTATTTTTCTGTATTTTGTTTGTTTGTTTGATAGTAGCCATTTTAATGGATGTGAGGATTTTCTTTTATATGTTTTTTCACTGCTGCCTCCCCAGAGCCTAGATCAATCTTTAGTAAATAGCAGGCACTCAGTAAATACTAGCTGCATAAATGAATAAATTGAATGAGTTGATTTCATGTATAGGGCTGAACAGTGGTGCCCCTAAGATTTGTCCACATTCTTGCCCAAGAACCCATGAATGGTAGTGTATTTTGAAAAGGGTCTTTGTAGATGAAATTAATTAAGGATTTTGAGATAACTAGATCATTCTGGATTACCTAGGTGGGCCCTAGGTCTAATAACAATGGTACTTATAAGAGATACACACAGGAGAAGAGAACACAGAGAAGACAATGCGACGACAAAAATTGGAGTGATCTGGCCACAAGCCAAGGAGGACAAGGAATGCCAATAGCCACCAGAAGCTAGAACAGTCAAGGAAGGAGTCTCCCCTAAAGCCTCCAGAGGGAACGCAGCCCTGCTGAAACCCAGAAATGTGAGGGAATAAATCCCTGTTGTTTTTGCTACCAAGTTTTTGATGATTTGTTATAGGACTCACAGAAAACTAATACAGGTTGTTACCGATAATTCTGAGAAGTTTTATCAAAAAGGGCAGCTTCAGGAGTTGGGTGGGAGGAAGAGAAGAATAGGTGAGGGAGATTAAGAAGGAAAACTTTGCAGTTACAAAATAAATGTCACAGGTTTGAAATGCAAAGAAATAGAGGAAAACAATAGAATAGGAAAGACTAGAGAGCTCTTCAAGAAAATTAGAGATACCAAGGGAACAGTTCATGCAAAGATGGGAACAATAAAGGACAGAAATACTAAGGACCAAACAGAAACAGAAGAAATTAAGAAATGGCAAGAATATACAGAAGAACTGCACCAAAAAGATCTTAATGACTGAGATAACCATGACGGTCTGGTCACTCACCTAGAGCCAGACATCCTGTGTGTGAAGTCAAATGGGCCTTAGGAAGCACTACTATGAACAAAGCTAGTAGAGGTGATGGAATTCCAGTTGAGCTATTTAAAATCCTAAAAGACGTTGCTGTTAAAGTTCTGCACTCAATATATCAACAAATTTGAAAAACTCAGCGGTGGCCATAGGACTGGAAAAGGTCAGTTTTCATTCCAATCCCAAAGAAGGGCAATGCCAAAGAATGTTCNTGCGTGCACGTTCAGTTGCTTCAGCTGTGTCTGACTCTTTGTGACCCTATGGACTGTAGCCCACCAGGCTCTTCTGTCCATGGGATTCTCCAGGCAAGAATACTGGAATGAGTTGTTATGCCCTCCTCCAGGGGATCTATCTGACCCAGAGAGCGAACTTGCATCTGCCTGTGCCTCTTGGATTGCAGGCTGATTCGCTACCCACTGAACCGTCTGGGAAGCCCCATGGGTGTATTGTAGATATTCCCTATTTCGTTTAGTTTTTCTATTCACTCCATAAGCATCTAGGTCCTGCACCGCCACTGTTATGATCCTGGGAACCAGAACAAGCCAAACACAGTCACAGAGCTTGCATTTTAGGAGGATTTTCTCTTCTTCAGTGGATAGCATCCCCAAATACCCTGTCATCCAGCCAGATACCTGGGAGTCAGCCCAACGCCTCTCTTCCAGCCTCACGGCCGGTCCCCCGCAAACTGTTGAATTTGTAGTTCTTGCTATTCTCTGTTTCTGCTGTTGCTGATGCTTTCGTGGAAATGCTCATCAAAATCCTACCCTGATGGGTCCGTTTCCTGGGGCTGCTCTAACCACATACCATGCTGGCGCCTGGTGGCTGAAAGCCTCTGAAACGTATCACCTCCCAGTTCTGGAGGCCGGAAGTCTGAGATCAAGCTGCTGGCCGGGTCAGGCTCAGCTGAAGGCTCCTGGGAAGAGCCTGTTCCAGGCGTTTCTCCGAACTTCCAGTTGTTCCTTGGCTCGTGGTGGCATAACTCCAGCCTTCCCTTGGCGTCCTCCTGCTGTGCCTGCCTGCCGCTTCACACCATGTTCTTTCTATAAGGACACCTGTCACATTGGATTAAGGGCCCACCCTACATCAGAATGACGTCAACTTAACCCAGCACCTATGCAACAGCTCTGTTTCCAAATAAGGTCACATTCTGGGTTAATGGGCTTCCCCAGTGGCTCAGTGGTAAAGAACATGCCTGCAAAGCAAGAGACACGGGTTCGATCCTTGGGTTTGGAAGATCCCCGGGAAGGGGAAATGGCAACCCACTCCAGTATTCTTGCCGGGAAAATTTCATGAACAGAGGAAAGGATTGGGACTTTAACATCTTCATGAGGGTACAATTCAACCCAACACCTACGTTACGTCAGTCTTTCAACCACCCTCCCTGGCTCCAGTAAGCCACCCTCATATGACCCCACACTTGTCCTTCACAGGGTGGTCAGTGTGATCTGCTTAAAAGAAAAATCTGATTATGTGGCTACTCAGCTAAAAACCCTCTGAGTTTCATTTCTCTTTATTATTATTATTCAGTTCAGTTCAGCTCAGTCACTCAGTCGTGTCCAACTCTTTGCGACCCCATGGACTGCAGCACGCCNCTTTTGAACTGTGGTGTTGGAAGAGACTCCCTTGGACTGTAAGGAGATCAAAGCTGTCAATCTTAAAGGTAATCAACCCTGAATATTCACTGGAAGGACTGATAGTGAAGCTGAAGCTTCAATACTTTGACCACCTGATATGGAGAGCCAACTCTCTGGAAAAGACCCTGATGTTGGGAAAGATCAAAGGAAAGAGGAGAAGAGGGCTACAGAGGATGAGATGGTTGGATGGCATCACCGACTCAATGGACATGAGTCTGAACTAACTTCAGGATATAGTGAAGGACAGAGAAGCCTGGCATACTGCGGTTCATGGGTTCACAAAGAGTTGGGCACGACTTAGCAACTGAACACAGCCACAACCACATCATATTAATTAAAATAAATTATCATGGGTACTACTATATATGAAATAAATAACAAATAAGGACCTACTTAATAGCACAGGGAACTCTACTTGGTGTTCTGTGGTGACCTAAACGGGAAGGAAATCCAAGGAAGAGGGGACATGTACGTGAATGTTGCTATACTTTGCTATACTGCAAGAAATTCACACAATGTGATAAAGCAACTATACTCAAATAAAAAAAAATAAAGGAAGAAAAACAGTAGGACCATAAAAAACTGGATAATAATATTAATTACCTGAATAGTTAGTCAGATATTTGGACTTAAGCAGATACCTGAAAGCATATGGGGATTTCTGATTTCAGTTAGTTGTTTGGGGTCATGCTTTCTTAGAGTCCATCATTTTTCTTTTTGGGGTTGGAAAAAAACCATAAGGGAAATATTTGGGGAAAGGCCTTAAAAATTAAAATAGTTATATACTGATGAAGTATAAAGCTCACTATTGTTTTAATCCTAATTATTGAGAGATTTCTTCAAGTTTCCTGGGCTCACAATATCGTTGCAGTACATTTCTTGGATACAGTATTTGCTTGTTAAGAATAACTTATGGACATTTGGAATAAGGAAGGGTGTGAAATGCCACCCACACTCTCAATCTTTTGGTTAATAGGGAGAATTTGGGCATGAGACCTTTTGCAGAGAGAGCAAATGGAAGCATAGAGTAGGTGCTTCCTGGTTTACAATCTAGAGCAGTTTGAGAATATTCATATAATAATAGTAACTCTGTCCTTGGAAAGCTGGTTCAGTATCCATTAGTACTCAGGGACTTTTCATTACAGGCAGCTGGGATGGCAGTTATTGAATTGATTAGACAATTTTTCATTCACCTTAAAGAAAAGTGCATTACCTGGCCCCTGGGCGTCACAAAGCTCTATTATCCTATTTTACAGTGGAAGAGGGCGAAGGAGAGAGACCCAAGAAAAGCATCTATAATAACCATTTCTCTGCCCTCTGATACTGTATTTTGTTTCTGAAGATGAACATTTTTAAAAATTAATTTTGTGTTACAGTGTGAAACTCTGCCTATATTTGGAGGAGGAAACTCTCCATACTTGCTGGCTGAACCAAGACTGGAACAAAGCAAGACATAAACCATTTGCTTGCTTATATTATTTTGAGCCCATACATCTTTCTGGATGTTGGTGGTAGGGGAAGTTTTTAGGCCCTGATATACACACAATTTTGGGAGACATTCCTTTCGAAAAAGAATGATGAAATTGAAAAGTTTAAATTAGATGTGAAAGTAACTATTTATTTAGAAAGAGAAAGGAAATCACAACAAATCTCAAATTTAAAAAGACTGACAAATACCATAAACACAGGAACTTTCTGAAAAATGCTATTTTTATTAATAAACAGCCTGGTACAGCTACATAATATTTCTCCCTACAGTGTTGGCTCAATACTCTGATTGCTGCTGCTGCTGCTGCTAAGTCGCTTCAGTCGTGTCAGACTCTGTGTGACCCCATAGATGGCAGCCTGCCAGGCTCCGCCGTCCCTGGGATTCTCCAGGCAAGAACACTGGAGTGGGTTGCCATTTCCTTCTCCAGTGCAGGAAAGTGAAAAGTGAAAGTAAAGTCGCTCAGTCGTGTCTGACTCGTAGTGACCTCATGGACTGCAGCCTGCCAGGCTCCTCCATCCATGGGATTTTCCAGGCAAGAGTACTGGAGTGGGGTGCCATTGCCTTCTCCCATACTCTGATTATCTCTTCATATAAAAGCAGTTTTATAATATTATTTTCTCTAGCAAGAATAGAAAGATAATTCAGCCCCAATACAGTTGATTTAATTTTTTCAGCTTCACAAACTTACATTGATAACATCTTGCACATTTTCCAGGTTGTTGTCAAATCCAGTGAGAAATCACTAAATAATTTCTTTCATATATGAGTGGCTATAGGTACATTCATTCATTTTAATACTATTAAAATTTGTGCTCTACAAACTAACATTTGGATAAATTCTCTTTTGATTCCTACTGAAAAAGAAAGACAAGGACATGGTACATTTATAATTTTCAAAGCTATGTTACTGAATTTTCCACTGGGAAAAACTTCTGTGTTGTCTAGACACTAATGGGACCCCATCTTGTATTTGTAATTTTACATGTTTGGTGACTAGAATTCTTCACAGACTAGCTCCTGGTACATAAACCTTGTTTACTATTTTATATTTCTGGTATTGGGCATGGCAGGACACATTCAATTGGAAAACTGTCTCTCATCTGAAATCTTGGTGCGATGTCTGGCTGGGTTACCCTCCGTCCATGATGGGAGCATTCAGGAAGACATTCCTACATGGACGTGATCTCAAACTATATAAATATATCTCAAGGAAATACAAATCCACTCATTTTCTCTTGAGCCAGATCCCACACATGTCTGGGGTCACTCTGATGACCCTCCACATGAGAAGAGGTAAGACGCAGGGAATCTGAATGGAAAGAGACAACTGCAGTTTAAATATCTTCAATCTGAAAATCACAAAAACATGTAACTTTGTGAATATCTACAAGGGGATCCTGTGTACCCGAGAAGCCCTGAATTTGAAGCTTTGATAGTTTTACTGTAAGTGCACTTCACAGTGAAATGGTCTCTGTGATGGAAATGCTCTTAGGATATGCTCACTCTCTATGACTGTGGACTGTTAACTTGAGATTCACCCATCCTCTATGCTGAATTCTGACTGGAAAGTGTAAGAAAAGCCTCTGTCCAGTAGGACTGGGGAATGGTCACTATGGAGTGGAGATTGTATACGTTGATCAGAGGACTAAGGGCCCTACACCTCCAAGGTTTATGGCTTGGTGCTGGGTGCTGAGAAGACAAACAGATGTTCTTCTCGCTCTCAGAAAGTTTTGGTCTGCTGAAGACTGAATGCATCCCTAAAAGGATGACCATGCAGTGTTACAGAAGTAGCAGGCACACGTACTGGTGGAGGAAGCTGGGAAAAGGGATTCGTCCCAAATGGTATTTCTGAGAAGATAGATTTGAGGTGAGCTTGGCAGGCAGGCAGGCAGGACACATTTAATTAGCAGAAGAGGGAAAATGGTACAAAACAATGAATGGATGGTTTTCCCCTGACCAGCTGCTGAGTAATGAATGATAAGAATCTCTGTATTAAGCACAGGCTGAGAAGGAAAAGACGGAGGTTGTGAAATCCAAGGCAAGGAAAACTTTCTAGAGGAACTCCAGAGTTAGATCAAAGTGGGTGGACAAAATGTCCTTCTTTCTGAACAATAAAAGACTCTGGGAATAATTCAGCAGACTTTTAAAAGATGAATGAAAGGTGAACTCATAACTTTGTGATACACTTCCTGTGCAATAAGAATTGAAGGAAACCTATGGGTTAGAATTAGGTATTTCCATTCCTGCAAGTGAGACAGCTTTCATGTTATTACAGGAAGAAACTTAAATAGGAGGACATTATATAAGGAAACTTGGTAATAGGAAGTTAAAGTTTCTAACGGCTTAGGGTGAGTGTTATGTATGACCAACATTAAAACCTGGGAGATTATTCATTATGGTTTAATGGGCTGCATGGAGGCTGAGTCTGTATGTCTGAGACATCATCGAATTAGGAATAAGTGTAACTGCTCTGTGTTGACACTTGATCTCAATCTGGAGTGATACTGGTCAGTTCGGTCACTCAATCATGTACGACTCTTTGTGACCCCATGGACTGCAGCACGCCAGGCATCCCTGTCCATCACCAACCCCTAGAGCTTGCTAAAACTCATGTTCATTGAGTAAGTGATTCCATCCAACCATCTCATCTTCTGTTGCCTCCTTCTCAATCTTTCCCAGCATCAGGGTCTTTTCCAATGAGTCAGCTGTTTACATAAGGTGGCCAAAGTACTGGAGCTTCAGCTTCATTATCAGTCCTTCCAGTGAATATTCAAGACTGATTTCCTTTAGGACTGACTGGATGGATCTCCTCTCAGTCCAAAGGACTCTCAGTGTCACTGAGTTATCTGTCAAATGATTGCATGTGCAAATTCAAACACAGTAAGTCCTCGAAATACAAACTTTAATTTGCACAGACGTTCAAAGATGTGAACATGCTATCCATGATGAGAAAAAGAGAGCAACTACCCAGACATCACTGGATCATTTTTTCCAAAAGGTAGACAGATTTGAATCCAGCAAGGAATCAGAACCTGTGTCATTAATGTCAGAGGTGAATGAGACTGCAGCTTGCCCTCCATCTGTTGTTGCTGACAGTCCCTCATGTCCACCTTCCCCCCACCTTCTCTCCCCTCTCCAGTCAGTAACTCTTCCTGCCTGTTCACTCAGTACCAGCCCTTGCTTACCAGCTGTTGCACTACACCACTGTGCTTATTTTTTTGTATTTCATTTTTGTGTATTATTTGTGTGAAAAGTATTATAAACCTACTATTGTATAGTACTATATAGTCAACTGTGTTAGTTAGGTACTTAGGCTAACTTTGTTGGACTTACAAACAAAGGGGACTTAGAAATGTGCTCTTGGAATGGAACTTGTTTCTATGTAGGAGGGTTACTGTATGTCAAGTGATACGGGGAAAGATTTTTTTAAATTAATTAATTTATTTTAATTGGAGGCCAATTATTTTACAATATTATGGTGGTTTTTGCCATACATTGACATGAATTAAAGTGTTTACTTAATTACCTTTGTTCTTGAGCACAGTTTATCTCCTTCAGCCTGGACTAGATCATTCGTTCATGAGGTCAGATTCTGGTCATCTATTCTTAGTGTTTACAATAGCCTGGTATTTCACAGATGCTCAGTGAATCCTCGCTGATAAATGTATATGTGTGAAGTGAAAGTAGTGTCACAGGTGATAGGTGTAATCATCATCAATTTAAATATTTTCCTTATTTTCTGCATAGTTTACTTCGAACAAGAATGTAAGAAATTAAATACAGAAGTTATAGGATGATTAACTGGGCTAATATGAATCAAGCTGTTAATATTGCTTAAAGTGCTTAAAAATTGGCTTCTTTATACCCTAATAAGGATTTGCTAAAAAAGAGAAACAGGCAAAAAGTTGAGAACCATAATCAGTTCAGTTCAGTTGCTCAGTCGTGTCAAACTCTTTGCAACCCCATGAATCGCAGCACGCCAGGCCTTCCTGTCCACCACCAACTCCCGAAGTTCACTCAGACTCATGGCCATCGAGTCAGTGATGCCATCCAGCCATCTCATCCTTTGTCGTCCCCTTCTCCTCCTGCCCCCAATCCCTCCCAGCATCAGAGTCTTTTCCAATGAGTCAACTCTTCGCATGAGGTGGCCAAAGTACTGGAGTTTCAGCTTTAGCATCATTCCTTCCAAAGAAATCCCAGGGCTGATCTCCTTCAGAATGGGCTGGTTGGATCTCCTTGCAGTCCAAGGGACTCTCAAGAGTCTTCTCCAATACCACAGTTCAAAAGCATCAACTTTTCAGCGCTCAGGCTTCTTCACAATCCAACTTTCACATCCATACATGACCACTGGAAAAACCATAGCCTTCAATAGATGGACCTTAGTCGGCAAAGTAATGTCTCTGCTTTTAAATCATAATAAATACACATAAAAGGTACTAGCCTGTTTTTGGACTCAAGGCTCCTTGTTCTTCACATAAAATGCATTCCACATTGCGTCTACATTTGTCCTTGTTTAAAGCATCTGCATATACATTCAGTTAAAGCAGATGGAAACACAGTATAATCATCAAGAGAACACATACAACTTTTCTTGCTAATTTTATGGTTGTGCATAACTTTTAAATTCAAAGCTTCTCTTCTGTAATTATTATGGTTTTAAAATGAAACATTGTAGGAATAAGTATCACAGAAAATTATGCCACCTTATGATTTTGACTTTTAAATAATCTAATAAAATATTCTTCAGAGGTATTCACACGTAGTAAACAGCTGCCGTCTATGGAGTTGCACTGAGTCAGATACGACTGAAGCAACTTAGCAACAGCAGCAGCAGGCGATATACTGTTTTCTCTGGATTATTAAATCAAGCATTTTACCTATAAGTCTACTTTCATAAATGGAGGATGTAGGCATGTAAAAATAAAATTTTACTATATTTTATTAGATAGTGATTTAAGTTGTTTGGGTGAAAGCTATTATGAGAAAAGTTTAACCTTAAACTATAAGAAACTTTAAATAATAAACTATAAGAAAATATAAATAATTTTAAGTAGATTGTAATTCATAACATGTGAAGTCAAGTAGGCAGATGATACCACTTTAATGGCGGAAAGTGAAGAGGAACTAAAGAGTCTCTTAATGAGGGTGAAGGAGGAGAGTGAATGAGCCAGCTTAAGACTAAATATTAAAAAATACTAAGATATAGCATCCGGTCCCATTCAGTTCAGTTCAGCTCAGTCACTCAGTCGTGTCCAGCTCTTTGAGACCCCATGAATTGTAGCATGCCAGGCCGCCTCCCTGTCCATCACCAACTCCTGGAGTTCACCCAAATTCATGTCCATCAAGTTGATGATGCCATCCAGCCATCTCATCCTCTGTTGTCCCCTTATCCTTGTGCCCTCAATCTCTCCCAGCATCAGAGTCTTTTCCAATGAGTTAAGTCTTTGTATGAGGTGGCCAAAGTATTGGACTTTCAGCTTTAGCATCAGTCCTTCCAATGAACACCTAGGACTGGTCTCCTTTAAAATGGACTGGTTGGATCTCCTTGCAGTCCAGGGGACTCTCAAGAGTCTTCTCCAGCACCACAGTTCAAANGGAGGAGAAGGGAACAACTGAGGATGAGATGGCTGGATGGCATCACGGACTCGATGGATGTGAGACTGAGTGAACTCCGAGAGATAGTAATGAACAGGGAGGCCTGGCGTGCTGCAATTCATGGAGTCGCAAAGAGTCGGACATGACTGAGTGACTGAACTGAACTGAAAAGTATAGTTTAGTAGACTAAAAGACCTTTGGCATACTAAAATACGTTGATATTTCAAACAGTTCAGAGCAAGATCTTTTGATGCTTAGGGAATGTCAAACAGCTAATCAGATTGATTTTACCAGGGGAGCATTCCTCCTTGGTATGTAATTCTCAGTAAATATTCATGGTACGTAGTAAACTGCTGCTACCCCTTCCAATTTCCTTTACTGGATCCATCTTACTGCTGAGTGAAGACTGCTAAATGAAACATGTATACAAAAGGCTGGCCCTTTTGCCTCAGGGTGGGATCAACTCTATGGTACAATTCATGCTCCATAACTCTCCATAGGATCAGGCTGAAGTTCCAGATAAGACTGCATCCTTGATCAGCTACCTTCCCTGCTTCATTCATTGTCTTTCTCCTAAGAGTACTCTCCCAATAAATTGTACACTCAAATTCTATTTCAGGCTCTGCTCCTGGGGAAATGGAGCTAAGACATTGCATAAATTAAAAATTATAAAAAATCATTCATGTCCATGACCTGGAGACAACGCTATAATGCAAGCAAAGATATAGAAAATGATGACTTGAAATCAGAGAGAGCAAAAGGACCACACAGACAGAATGTTTTTCTTGAGGGAAAAAAACAAAAGCCCCCAAAACTAGCAGAAACTACTTCGCACCATCTTAGTGGCAAATAACCTTGGCCGTGCAACTGTTAAGAATTATGTTATTTAGAGTCTGAACTTAGAACAGTTAGTTCCATATCACAGGCTAAGAATTTTTGACTATTGACTTTAACTTTTTTGGGACCTGGAGGTAGCTGCCTTGATAAGGACTAGCAGAGAAAAAAGTGGCATGGAATTTCAGGTAGAACAGCCACAGAATCTAGGTGATAAGGCATAAGGAGTCCTGCATATGTATTTTCAGAGTGGCAGTGATCCCTTTCATTACGAGTGACTGGATGTTATAGTACCAGAACCCACTCAGCATTTACATAGATGACCATGGTTTTTCCAGGAGTCATGTACAGATGTGAGAACTGGACAATGAAAAAGGTTGCATGCTGAAGAATTGATGCCTTTGAACTGTGGTTTTGGAGAAGATTCTTGAGAGGTCCTTGGACAGCAAGGACATCAAGCCAGTCAATCTTAAAGGAAATCAACCCTGAATATTCGTTGGAAGGACTGATGTTGAAGCTCCAATACTTTGGCCACCTAGTGCAAAGCGTTTGACTCATTGAAAAATACCCTGATGCTGGGAAAGATTGAAGGCAGGAGGAGAAGGGCATGACAGAGGATGGGATGGTTGGATGGCATCACTGACTTGATGGACATGAATTTAAGCAAACTCAGGGAGATGGTGAAGGACAGGAAAGCCTGGCATGCTGCAGTCCATGGGAGTGCAAAGAATCAGACACGGCTGAGTGACTGAACTGAAGTCACAGAGTAGCTAGACTTTTTTTAAGGCAGCTGGATTTCCCCAGAGTATGTGCTCTGAGCTACTTAGGAGGAAACGAAAAACTTCCTATGACCTAGACTCAAATTCTCTGCCCATCACTTCTATCATAGTCTATTGATTAAACAAATCACTAAGGCCACCCCAGATTCAAGGACTGGGGGATCAGTCCCCATATTTCCACTGAAAGACTGTAAAGGAATTTATAGCCATCTTTAATGCATCATACATAAAGTATAGCTGACTCTAACAACAGTAAGGCTTCTTTCTCCTTAGAAAGAAAATATCAATACTTCCCTTCACAAGAAAATATTAGTTTGTATTTTAAGGACAAGATAATTTGAGCATGTTTGAAGGCTCAGGAAAAAGAACTAGAGAAGGGAATAAATTAAGGAAGTAAGAAAAAGAATGTTTGTTGCAGCAAGGTTTGAGAGCTTTGAAGCAAAAATAGTCAAACTGCTGTTGTATAGATGCAAGCCATTTCCTGTTAACCTCATGTGTTGGGAAAGTCATGTGAAACTTCTCACCCTGGGCTTCAGTCTTGCTGTGGGGAGTGGTGGAATAGGCTGGTTCCATTTCTGGCCTGGAGGAACATTGCTTCCTGAAGCCAAGGCATGGCTGCATGTCTGCCTGACCCATGATAGGGCCACATATTCCATTTTCCTGTCTCATCCGTACTTATCCCCATGTAGGACACTGTAGCAAATACACAACCTACAAACCAGAATACCAGTGCTAGGGCCTGGGCTGAGCACCAGTTTCATGTAAGAATAGGAGGGATATGTGGGTGGAGAGCGGGCTGTTATACAGTTCAGCTTTACCAGGCTTCAGGGGGATGCAGAATGAGGAAGGTCAGGACCTGGATATATAAGGTACATCCTAGAATTTTAGAATTCTGTGCTCTATGAAGAGACGCTTCAAAGTGTGCCAGGGCCTTTCTTTGTTTCCTAGGGACTGCAACGTGCCCAAACTCTGAGACAGCTGCCATGGGAGTTTCTGCCACAGCACAAGCCTTGTGTCAGACAATGTTCTGGTTATCTGTTGGTGAGTAACAAATTCCTCTAAAACTTGGAGGCTTAAAACAGAAGCCAGTGTATAATTTCTCAGGATTTTGGATAAGGCAAAGTAGGAAAGACTTGTCTCTGTTCTAGGTAATGTGGAAGCACCCAGGTGGCTGGATCAAGGGCTTATTTCTTCACTGACTTGGTCCCGCAGCTGGGATGGATTTACCCGATTTTTGTGTCTGGGATCTCAGTTCTTGGTATTGAGCTCCTACTTTTCCTCCAAATGCTCTCTTTGTGGCACAGTGGAAAAGAAGCTGCAGCTCAGGACTATCAAGAGCTCAACAGCAGGATTGCTGCGTTGTTCTTAAGGCTCAGACTTGGAACGTGCCCATCATTACTTCCTCCACTTTCTTCTTGGTTAAATCCAGTCACTTGGTTAAATCCGTCCAGATTCCAGGGTTGGGGACCACACAAGGTTATACTGCCAGCAGGCATGTTTCATTGCGGATTACCAAAGTAACATACTACCTGACAAGAAGGGCTCTAGGAGCAGACCTGTGTGTTTAAAGTGGGCCGGAAGGCAGAAAGGGGGAGGCTCCAGTTCCTGATTTTATGCTGCCCTTTAGATTGGAGGGCAAACAGTGGGGAACAAGGTAACCCCAAACTTCCTCTACCGAACTAAAGGCGCGGGGTCTGGTTTGCTACTGAATCAGGCTGTATCAAGGAAAGCTTTGCTGTGTGTCTTCAGTTCTAGGCATTCACTAACCATAGGCTCTTAAGACATGTTGCTTCGTTAACACTGTATTACAAAGCTCAAAGCAGAGGCTCGCAGCACTCCTACAGTACCGCAGCTAGCACCATATCAAGACTCGGAATCCCAGGCCCCTTCTGCCCCGCAGCGAAACTTGGGGTAGAGTCATGATTGGAGCCAGGGTCCCTGGACAGCAGCGCTCAACTCGGCCGGCTTGGCTTAAGAAGCGACTGGCTCCGAGCAACCAACGGGAAGAGGGTGCTTCATCACTGCTACCCAGGCGCGGCCGTGCTAAGCGAATGAATAGAACTAAAGCGCGAGAGCTCCTGGACACGAAGATCGAGGGAGGCGGGAAGAACTCCTTAAGCCTCACACATTGCGTTACAAAGCCGCCGTCAGGGAAGCGCGTTCCAGATGACGCTAGTCCGCGCGCTCCGCCCACACACGCACGCACGCGCCGGCCCCGCCTCCCGCGCAGCTCTGGCCCCGCCCACAGAATTGACCGCCCGAGCCACCGTCCGCACAGTCCCGCCCAGCACGGCCAGGCGAAGCTGAGCCGGCTGTGTGGTGTGTGTGTGTGTGTGTGTATGTGTGTGTGTGCGCGCGTGTGTGTAGGTATATGTGTTCACGGGACACCGTCTCAGCCCCGGGAAGATGGTGGCGGCGGCGACTGAGGCGAGGCTGAGGAGGACCGTGGTGACACCAGCGCCCACGAGCAGGAACGGCAGGCGGTGTCGGGACTGGGACGCGACTAGAGCTGGAAGGCCGGGGCTGCGGACCGGGCTGCGCCTCCCACGGCGGCGGCGGCGCCTGCTGCTGCTGCTGCTCCCGCCGCTGCTGCTACTTCCCTGGGCGGCTGAGGCCGCGGCGGCAGCGGCGGCGGTGTCGGGCTCAGCCGCAGCCGAGGCCAAGGAATGTGACCGGCCCTGTGTCAACGGCGGCCGCTGCAACCCTGGCACCGGCCAGTGTGTCTGCCCCGCCGGCTGGGTGGGCGAGCAATGCCAGCACTGCGGGGGCCGCTTCAGGTGAGTGGGAGGTAGTATCGGAGGTCAAGACTAAGGGTCGCTCAAGACGGCCCCAGGCTGTAGGCGGATGGCCCACAGAAAGTGGGGAGAGGAGGGCTGCCCCATCGTGTTTCAGGACCACTTGCTTCCGGAAAGATCTTCATCTCTGGCCTGGGGTCTTCGGTACTAGAAGTTGAAAATGTGCTAGGCAAGGGTGGGGGCACCCCAAAGGGACGAAAGCAACGTGGGACGAAAGCTTACGATTCCGAAGAGTATCAAAGCCTATCTATGAAACTGGGCCTCTTTCGGAAAAAACGAGGTAAAAGAAAAGGTGAGAGAACCAGCCTACCTTAACACTTCTTTTGAACATACCCTCGTTCTCCAGGGTCTGATGAGTTCCCGGACTTATTGGAGATGGTGGGGTACTCTGAAGACACAGGGCCCTTGGAGAGATTTGTCGTCTGGAGATAGAAGGGAAACGGGTTGGACTGTGAGATATTAGAGATAGAAGAACCAGTGGTTACTGGCTAAAGGAAGTAAGGAAACTAGCTTTTGGACGCTCACTGGAAGCCGATTGGAACAAGGTCTGTCGTGGAGAGGGCGTCGAAGGAGATTCCTATTTGCCCTGGTTTCTGGAGAATGTGGAGTTCTGAGTTGGCCTGGTTCAGGGCAGTACCTCTTGAAGAGATCATTCATTAATTAATAGTAACTGTTATTTGCTTTCGTTGTGCAAGGATTGCTGGATAATGCAAATAGATTAGCCAGACTTTGGTCTGGTCCACAAGGAGTTTGGAATATAGCTAGAGAAAAATCTGTTGCATAGATAACCCTAATCATAAGGATTACATGCCTTTGGCTGATATTTGCTGAACATTTTTGATGTTAGATGTGGAGGAGAGGGGAAATATGGAGAACAAGACAGGGTCCCTACTCTCATAGATTTCACATTCTAGAAGGGAGAGAGACAGTTAAGAAGTAAACAGATGAAATAAAATAACAAATAACTTTATGGTAAACGCTGTCAAGAAAATAAGACAGGGCAGAGAATTATAACCAGTTGGTAACTTTAGGAGAAGGCACTCATTTGAAGTGACATTTGATCTGAAACCTGAATGAAGCAAAGGAGAACCTGTGGGAATTCAGGAGTAGAGAAGGTGTGATTAGCTAAGGAAATGCAGGGATTATTTTGAGGAGGAGATGACACTGATTTTGAACTTTTGAGGATAAGTAGGATTTGGAAATGGGGAGCTGGAAGAAAAAATTCCAGATGGAACGAAGGATGCAAACAAAATTGTGGAGACCAGAAGTGAAATATTCTAGTGCCAGGGTATATAGAGGAGAAATGTGAGAGAGAAGTTTGGAACAGTAGAATTATAGGCTCATGTAATGTCGTGTCTTCAAGGGAACTTAGAGAACATTGTGGAGATGAGCTTTTTGTTGTTTATGGAGAAAGCAAGTGATTTCTCCCTACCTACATGGGAGGTGGTCTGCTAAAGGGCCGGTGTGTACAGAGGCATGGAGATGAGAGGGATCATTTCAGGATGGATAGAAAGCCAAGTGGTTGGAGCAGAGAGAGCAAAGGGAAGCATGGCAAGACTGAAGGGATAAGCAGGAACCAGGCCACGTGGAGCCCTGTCGGTTGGGTTGAAAGTTTTGACCTTTAGCCTGTGAGCAGTAAAATAGCATTGTTCATCTTGTTTTCATGACATTACAGTCATTACAGATTGGAGCCAGAGCAGGAATGGCCTCTGAAGATGGGACCAAAGCATTTTGAATTTGAGCACATCCATGATCAAGTGAATGGATAGTTGGGTCAGAAGGGAATTTTTCAAGTTCTGAAAATTTAGGATGCCGTAGTAGGCAGTGGGGGCCCACAGGGTGGGGAGGGACATATGTTGCTAGATCAATCTGTCTATAACGTTCAGAGAAGGTGGACTCATTTTAAGCATGAGAGATGATGGGCAACTAGATTGGAACCTTGATGTGGGTCAGGTCAGGAGTAATGAAAACGTAAGATAAATTGTAGGAATGGAGGAAGGGATAGGTGCTAGGTAGTATTATAGAGGTGAATGACTGATCTTTCTTTGAAACTGGCTTGCTCTTGGGAAGAGAGGGGGATGGTGAGGGAACGAAAACTAGACCCTATCTTAGGTGATTGAGGAGATGGTGATATCATTAACAGACGCAGGGACATAGGAGGAGCAGATTTGAGATGTTTAATTTGCACACACTGAGGAGGGAGTACTTTTAGGATTTCCACCTGTGGGACAGGTGTAAATGTTAGCGTCATCTACATATAGAGAGAGCAGGTCCAAGTGTGCATGAGGACTGTCCAGAGGATTGGAACAGAACCACTTTCTAGGGGGAACAGGCAGTCTTGATGTAGGTTGTCTCGGATGGTGTCATGTGAGAGTGAAGGGGCTTCCCAGGTTGTTGTGGATGCTCCATTTGAGCAAGTTCCAGCTAGTGTCAGTGCTCTTTCTGGGCAAACAGTTAAGACCTTCATTCTGATAATTCCATTGTATTTTGTGGGCTTCTGAAATTTGCATTTAAAAAAATTGAAAGCAAGAGAAACTTATGTCTATAGTCTTTGAAAAAACCTTCCATTAAATTTTTAGTTGTAGGATTTTTTAGAGGAAGAGTGAAATGTTGGTTTTGATTATATGTTAGTTGGTATCTTGATTTAACTTACAGACTTCTTTGTTATTAACCTAAGAGACATTAGAATGACTACCTTTCTGGTTTGGGTCAGCATCAAGTTGGTGTGTTTTTTAAGCCTTTAAGTTCCGTAAATCCTGTGTTACAATTGCTGTAGTAAGATCTTTTTCATTAATTGAAAGGGACATAGGTAATAATAGGATTAGATTCACTAAAGTTATCACTGAGTCTATACTACATGCCAGAGACCTAGCCAAACATTTTCATGTATATTGTACCATTTAATCTTCAGGATAATTGAGGATGTTGTTTAAAATTTGGATTATTGTGTGGTTATAATTAGAAAGTCAGTTCATTTTTTTCCCAAATATAAGATACTGTAGAAATGATTAATTACAGAGGATAAGGTTAATGGTGTCAGTTTAATAAAATAACTATGAAATCTTTTGTGGATGATTTCCAGAGCATTGCCACTTCCATTCATTTTTGTGTGATTCAGTAATCATGTTTTTCTACTTGTAATATCACTATCAAAGTTTTTCTTTAGAGGATAAATATATCCCATTAAGTTAGAAAGTAAAGATGCTAAGCTCATTTATGAATTTAATATGCATTTAATTCTTTTAAGTTCCTGCTATACAACTTTTGGGCAGGTGGAATACAATAACCTACTGAGAACCTTATGTGGTGGTTTAGTCGCTAAGTCACGTCCAACTCTTGCGACCCCATGGACTATATAGCCTTCCAGGCTCCTCTGTCTATGGGATTCTCCAGGCAAGAATACTGGAGTAGGTTGCTGTTTCCTTCTCCAACACTTTGAGAAACAAAAGAGGGAAAATAGGTTTGTTACAACAGGAAAGCTAGCATAAAAGAAAAATTAAATTTATTGAATCTGTCTGGCTACTGGTCTGAGGATATGCATATACTTTTGTAACTAGTGAAGTGAAAATTCTGGAAAATAAAATATGGTAAAAAAAATAAAATAAATACTTACCTTGTTTATGGTAATTACTAAGACGAAGTAATCTGAAGCCCTAAGTGTATGTTTATGAATTTTCGCAGTAGAATTGAAGCCCATGAGGGCAGGGATTTTTATCTCTTGCTCATTGTGATATTCCCAGAGCCTAGAGCAGTGCCTGAGACATAGTGCTCAGTAACTATTGAGTGAAGGAATGAAATTCTGCTGTCTATATGTATTCAAGTCATATGTATTATGACTTTCAGAAATGTACCTGAATGACTGCCATGTTTGTCTTTCTGTCCTTTTATTTTTTTTCCCCTAAATTTCATTGTCTTGTCTTCCAGTGTTTGCTGGGCATCTTTATTGGGATGTTGTGCTGTTACCTCATATTGAGCCATATTGAAGACCAAACTTGTTATCATTAAAAAAAAAAAAAAGTATTTTCCTTTGTACTTCTTATTTCAGTAGCAAATCCTAGTTTAGATAACCAAAGATCAAAACTTAGGAGTAGTCTTTTGCTCTTTCTGTTTTTCTCTCTTCTTTAAAGTCTTAGAAATGTGTTCCTTTCTGTTCTTTCCACTCTACCCTAGTGCACCTGGCCTTTCGCCTCATTGCTGATCTGCCTCTGTTGCGCTCTGGTTTGTTGCACCTCTGGAATCCATTCTACCCTGTGTCATATAATCCCCTGAGAACTTGTGTCGCTGTCTTGGTCAGAAATGTTCTTTTTTTTTTTTTTAACTCCATTATCTGTAAAATGACCCTCAGCAGAAGGCCCTAAAATGCTTTACATATAACCCCTTTTCCCTAACCCAACCTTTCTACTTTGTAATAGTTTTTCTGCACATTTGCTAAATTCATCATCCCCCTTCATCCTATCCCCACATTCTTTCTTTTCTTCTTTATTATTTAGATTCTACCTCAAGGCCCATCTTCAGTTCTCTATAATCTAGATTAGCCAACTCTCTGAAATCATGCTTGTTATCTTTTGAGATGAGCCATCGGCCTATTCAATTCATAAGTAGCTTCTGATTGATTACTATATGTTAGATACTGTGCCCTGACTTGAGGCTGTGAAGGTGGGTTAGAATCAAGTCTTGCTTTCCCCTTGAAGAGCTCATAATTCTGAAGGGTTGATATTGTTAGCTATGTGCACAGGCTATTACAGTTTAATAATATAAATGTGGGCAATATGTGGTACTGGACTATTGTGTGGTGGAGAGACTAACTGTGCTGTGGGTTCTGGTGGAAAGTGCCACAGAGAAGAGAACATTTGGGCAGATCTGAGAAGTTTAGTGTAAATAGACAATCTGGGGGAGGACACTCCAGAAGGAGCAAAGAGTTTGTGCAAAGTCAGAATCATGGACTATTCTTACTTGTTGTGTTAGTTTTCTAAGGTTGTGGTACAAAGTACTATAAACTGGGTGACTTAAAACATCAGAAATTTAATCTCTCCCAGTTCTGGAGTTCAGAAGTCTGAAATCAGATGTTGACAGGGTGATGCTGTTTCTTACGGTTCCAAGGGAGAATTTGTTCTGTGCTTTTCTCTTAGCTTCTGAAATTGCCAGCAATGCTTGGCATTCCTTGGCTTATAGATGAGTCTCTTCAGTTTCTGCTTCCATCTCTTCCTTCTCACATGACACCCTCCCTGTAGGTCTCCTCTTCTTGTAAGGACACCAGTCATATTAGATGTGTGAATATGACATTCTCTTAAGTAAATCTGCAAAGGCCCTGTTTCCAGAGAAGGTCACCTTCACAGGTATGGTGTGGTTAGGACTTCAACATATCCTTCGCAGTGGCATAGTTCAACTCACAACACTTGGAGAACTCAACGTAAATGGGTGTCACTGGAGCATAACTTGTAAGAGATACAATGGAAGGGTGTGAGACTGAAAAGTGTAATTGGTTTTCCCTTCTCAGTCACCTCCAGTTTCAAGGTGCATCCTTGACCTAGGCTAAGCCATCAGAGCATGCCACTCTCTGACTTTGGTGATTGTTTTGAAGTAGGCATGTGACCTAAGGTGACTCAGTCAGAGTGAATCTCAGGACTTTTGCTGAAGACCTCTCTTCTGTGGGCATTTATGAAGGAGATGTGTTGCTGTCTTCTGTTCGTGTGGTGAGGATGTAGGGCCTAGAACTGCTATAGCTAGCACTGCTGTTTTGACTGGAGCCCACTTGAGGTCAGTGCAATTCCTAGAAGAGAGGAGATGGTAGAACAATGGAGCTGGAGACCTAATGATATTCTGAATCTCTGGATAAGTCCTTGACTGAAGTTGCACTTTGTGGTTTTATGAGGTACTACAGGCCACATTTTTCTTAAGTCAGATTTAGATTTCCTATCCCTTACAATATAGAACAATCCCTAATATACAGAGGGACATAAGCCAGATCATTAAAGTATTTTTTAAATTAATTAATTGCTTATTTTTGACTGTGCTAGGACTTCATTGTGGTGCATGGGTTCTTTGTTGCTGCCTGTGGGTTTTCTCCAGTTGTGGTGAGCAGGGGCTACTTTCTGATTGTGGTGCACAAGCTTCTCATTGTGATGGTTTCTCTTGTTGTGGCTCTAGAGTTCATGGGCTTCAGTAGTTGCAGCACGTGGGCTCAGGAGTTGCGGCGTTTGAGCTCTGGAATGCAAGTTTAATAGTTGCGGTTCACAGGCTTTGTTGCCCTGTGGCTTGTGGGATCTTAGTTCCTGGACCAGAGGCTGACCCTGTGTGTCTTTCGTATGGGCAGGCAGATTCTTAACCGCTGAACCACCAGGGAAGTCCTCGTTGAAGTCTTTATATTCCACACAAAGGAGTTTGGGCTTTATCCTCTTGTATATTCCATTCTATTCCAAGCTGTGTTGTACACCTTGCAGTATCTTAATTCTCTGATCAGGGATCAAATCCTTACTATTGGCAGTGAAAGTGAGGAGTCCTAACCACTGAACCACCACTGATATACCCTGTTTTTGGTTTTTGATTGAAGTATAGCTTCCCTGGTGGCTCAGAGGTTAAAGCATCTGCCTGGAATGCAGGAGACCNAAATCCTTACTATTGGCAGTGAAAGTGAGGAGTCCTAACCACTGAACCACCACTGATATACCCTGTTTTTGGTTTTTGATTGAAGTATAGCTTCCCTGGTGGCTCAGAGGTTAAAGCATCTGCCTGGAATGCAGGAGACCCAGGAGATCCCCTGGAGAAGGAAATGGCAACCCACTCCAGTACTCTTGCCTGGAGAATCCCATGGAGGGAGGAGCCTGGTGGGCTACAGTCCATGGGGTCGCAAAGAGTCGGACACGATTGAGCGAATTCACTTCACTTCACTTCACTTCATAGTTTATGTACAATATTATGTTAGTGTCATGATCACTATGATAGGTCTAGTAACTGTTCCCATGCAAAATTACTACAGTATTATTGACCATATTCCTTATGCTGTTTATTATATGCATGCTTGCTCTGTTGCTTAGTGTGTCTGACTCTTTGAGACCCCATGGATTGCAGCCCACCAGTCTTGTCTGTCCATGGAGTTTTCCAAGAAGGAATACCGGAGTGGGTTGCCTTTTCCTCCTCTAGGGAATCTTCCCAACCCAGGGATCAAACCCACATCTCCCACAACTTCCTGCATTGGTAGTTGGATTCTTTACCACTGAACACCTGGGAAGCCCCATAAATTGCATACCTGTGGCTTATTTATTTTGTAACTAGGTGTTTGTAACTTTAAATTCCCTTCATCTGTTTCACCCCTGCTGCTGCCGCTGCTAAGTCACTTCAGTCGTGTCTGACGCTGTGCGACCCCATAGACGGCAGCCCACCAGGTTCCCCCGTCCCTGAGATTCTCCAGGCAAGAACACTGGAGTGGGTTGCCATTTCCTTCTCCAGTGCATGAAAGTGAAAAGTGAAAGTGAAGTCGCTCAGTCGTGTCCAACTCTTAGCGACCCCATGGACTGCAGCCTACCAGGCTCCTCCGTCCATGGGATTTTCCAGGCAAGAGTACTGGAGTGGGTTACCAACCTGGGCCTTATCCTCTTGAACTTGATAACATGGTCTCAATTACTGACTTTTTAATGCTGAGTCTCCCAGTGTTCCAATCATGTTGGGCACATGATGCAAACCCTAAGTTACCACAGGCAATGTTTTTAACTCGTTTCTTTGATTCTGCATAGCTGGGATTGCCAACTTCCAGCTCAGGATCAGGCTGTTCTCACAGTCCTATACTTCAGCTTTTTTTAAAAAATCTAGTTTCACATTCAAAGGCTCATTAATTGTCACTCTATTTGTGAATTGTATTGGATACACTTTCTGTCAGAATTCTATTTTTGACAGATGTCCAACTCAGGCAAACTTGAGAGAAAAAGATAGGAGACATTTATTGGTTTATATGACAGAAAAGCCCAGGGAATATTGTTGGCTTCATATGTGGCTAAATCCAGGCAACCAGTTAGTCTCTCTCCTTGCCTCTTTACTGGCCTCACTTGCAGGCAGGCTTTCTTCATGTGATGTCTCCAAAAGCTAAATCAAACTAGAAATGAGTAGCTCTTCCTTAGGAAGTGTGTAACAGATAAGGAGGGGTGAGAGTCTCACTTGTCCTTTACTGAAGCAGTCACTGTGGCTCAGGTCCTGGGAATGTTCTGACCAATCAGACCTGAGTTGAGTACCTCTTGGAGATGGGGGTTGAGGTCCAACTCCATTAGATGGTATGAACTGAGAAGGGAAAGGAGAAAAGAAAACACACATAATGTCACCAGAAAATGGGTCCAGTAGCAGGCAGGTGAGGACAGTGACGCCCCTGCATATTTGTAGAACCTGCTATTTGGTGAATACTCAGTAAGTGTTGATGATGAAAGTTGAGAATGGTCTGGGAAATATTGTATCGTGTAATAAGATGCTGGTTCCCAGTTTTCATCAGAAATGCATTCGGTGAGTGGCCCACTATGTGGAATGTTGAGGTTACTGCAGTTAGAACTGCCCTGTGTTAGGTGTAGTAGAGCCAAGTCATTGAATGGCAATTATTGATGTCTTGATTTTGTGACAGGGAAAATAGATTGGATTATGGGAGGAGGCAACAAAATATGTGCTTACGTTATGTGAAGTTTTTATTTTGGGTGAAAACTTTATGTAAAATACTTAAATAATAGACCTTTAAATTTTTTGGCTAATTCCTGAAAGAGTTTTTTTAGATGAATAGGTAAAGATATGTTCATTGAGTAAAACGAAAAATTTAGCACGAATGTCTTAATATAATTGCCTGAGTTACGACAGGGGCTTTCCAGGTGGCTCAGTGGTAAAGAATCCACCTGCCAATGCAGAAGATACAGGAGATGCAGGCTTGATCCCTAGGTTGGGAAGATCCCCTAGAGGAGGAAATGGCAACCTACTCTAGTGTTCTTGCCTGGAAAATCCCATGGACAGAGGAGTCTGCTGCTGCTGCTGCTAAGTCGCTTCAGTCCTGNGTTACCACAGGCAATGTTTTTAACTCGTTTCTTTGATTCTGCATAGCTGGGATTGCCAACTTCCAGCTCAGGATCAGGCTGTTCTCACAGTCCTATACTTCAGCTTTTTTTAAAAAATCTAGTTTCACATTCAAAGGCTCATTAATTGTCACTCTATTTGTGAATTGTATTGGATACACTTTCTGTCAGAATTCTATTTTTGACAGATGTCCAACTCAGGCAAACTTGAGAGAAAAAGATAGGAGACATTTATTGGTTTATATGACAGAAAAGCCCAGGGAATATTGTTGGCTTCATATGTGGCTAAATCCAGGCAACCAGTTAGTCTCTCTCCTTGCCTCTTTACTGGCCTCACTTGCAGGCAGGCTTTCTTCATGTGATGTCTCCAAAAGCTAAATCAAACTAGAAATGAGTAGCTCTTCCTTAGGAAGTGTGTAACAGATAAGGAGGGGTGAGAGTCTCACTTGTCCTTTACTGAAGCAGTCACTGTGGCTCAGGTCCTGGGAATGTTCTGACCAATCAGACCTGAGTTGAGTACCTCTTGGAGATGGGGGTTGAGGTCCAACTCCATTAGATGGTATGAACTGAGAAGGGAAAGGAGAAAAGAAAACACACATAATGTCACCAGAAAATGGGTCCAGTAGCAGGCAGGTGAGGACAGTGACGCCCCTGCATATTTGTAGAACCTGCTATTTGGTGAATACTCAGTAAGTGTTGATGATGAAAGTTGAGAATGGTCTGGGAAATATTGTATCGTGTAATAAGATGCTGGTTCCCAGTTTTCATCAGAAATGCATTCGGTGAGTGGCCCACTATGTGGAATGTTGAGGTTACTGCAGTTAGAACTGCCCTGTGTTAGGTGTAGTAGAGCCAAGTCATTGAATGGCAATTATTGATGTCTTGATTTTGTGACAGGGAAAATAGATTGGATTATGGGAGGAGGCAACAAAATATGTGCTTACGTTATGTGAAGTTTTTATTTTGGGTGAAAACTTTATGTAAAATACTTAAATAATAGACCTTTAAATTTTTTGGCTAATTCCTGAAAGAGTTTTTTTAGATGAATAGGTAAAGATATGTTCATTGAGTAAAACGAAAAATTTAGCACGAATGTCTTAATATAATTGCCTGAGTTACGACAGGGGCTTTCCAGGTGGCTCAGTGGTAAAGAATCCACCTGCCAATGCAGAAGATACAGGAGATGCAGGCTTGATCCCTAGGTTGGGAAGATCCCCTAGAGGAGGAAATGGCAACCTACTCTAGTGTTCTTGCCTGGAAAATCCCATGGACAGAGGAGTCTGCTGCTGCTGCTGCTAAGTCGCTTCAGTCCTGTCCGACTCTGTGCGACCCCGTAGACGGCAGCCCACCAGGCTCCCCGTCCCTGGGATTCTCCAGGCAAGAACACTGGAGTGGGTTGCCATTTCCTTCTCCAGGCTGCAGTCCAGGGGGTCGAAAAGAGTTGGAAACAACTTAGTGACTGAGCACACACACAAATTATGACATGTTTGAAAGCAAGTATCTGACATTTAAACTTTACCTCTGTGAAAAGTTCCTAAGATAAGCAAATGCATTTACTACAGTATGGAAGACACATAAATATACAGGAAAAAAGCAGACTATGTTTATGATCAAATAGTTTTTACTAATTATGACTGACTTAGTTAATAAATTTGTACCATGGTTGAATAGAAATCATTGAGTTTTCTCTTTAAACACAATCTGGTTTCTAAAACTAAAATGAAATTGTGGTTGTAGTTTCCAAAATAATCGTATCTAAAAATTCATTAAGTTTGTTTCTCATTTATATTCTTTACCAATTTCTGTGATTTCCCAGATATATTTTGGCATGAGTGACTCTTATTCATATACTATATATTTATCTAATCCTTTTTTATTTTCTTCCTTCTGTTTTTTCCTTTTCTCCCTGTACTTTTAGACTGGTCCTTTGTTACTAGCCTGACGTTTTCTAATTTTTACCCCTCCGGGTGACTTTCTTTTATTTGTCTTGCTTTTTTCTTTTTCCTCATTTTATTAGTGTCATATGCTTTTAACTGCCTTTTTTTAAACATGTGAGTTTCTGGTTTGATTTTATCCTTTTGGTTTTTATTCCTTTTTTTTTTTTAAGTACATTTTTGTGGTGGTGGTGGTTTGGTGGTTTAGTCACTAAGTCGTGTCCGAGTCTTGTGACCCCATGGACTGTGTTTACATTTACATTTTAACAAGTTTTACAGGTTATACTTACATGTTTATTCTCTTTGTCTTATAGAAGTTAATTTTAGTTATGGCTGAATTGCCTCTCTATTTTTTAGAATTTGACATTAATAGTGTACAGTTATTAAGTTGAATGAATTTTCCAATTCCTCTTGTTCCTTTTTGCATTCTAATTAAGAATTTTCTAATTTGTTTACTAATAAGTCTGTAAGTATTAGAGGCTGATATTGTGTCAGGTACTGTTAAAGGATGCAAAAGTAATCTCTGGACCAGTGTTTCCTATAGTTTCTGATTCACAGATCCTTTCACAAAAACGTATAATCTTGTAGACTATCTTAGTTACACATTAAAAAATGTATCCTGTTTTTGACAAGATGATTTTAAGTGCAAGTTCAGAATGCTGCTTGTGCACACACTAAGATGTTTTCCCAAGGTATATGGAGTTAAAAGTAATTTCCTATTAAAGGATGTAACATGCATTTTGAACACAGCTTGTAATGATAGTCACAATATAAAAAGAAAAATTTGACTTTCCCCTCTTTAACACGTGGGTACATGTTGTTTAATGTATTTTTAGTTAATTGAGTAAGGAAAAACATTATTTATAGATGAATAAAAAGTGACATTTAATTTGGGGATCAGATGCATATTAAAATAGATACTGTATTTGGCTCTGATTTATGCTTTAGGAATACACAACTTTCTTGTCCTTATGTTTGTTATTCATGCACTTGTGCTTTAAAATTATTTTTTAGAATTTTTTTTTTTTGGTATTATTTCTAAATGATAAAATGATAGTGGTTTTTAGCTGTTTGTAAGCATTCCTTTACAAATAGCATACTTCCTGTGTGGATGGTTTTTCCAAATTTAATGAAAAGGCCAAACTGGTGGTAATTGTCACTTAATTTTTCCCTTTCACATTGGTTTTTCAAATATTGGAGACATCTTGCAAAGTTTCACAAGGATTTTGATCAGAAGGTTTAGCAATATTATCTTGAGGCAAATTTGCAGAATTAGATCATTTCATACCCTTCCCTAACATATGTTTAAACATCACATGGCAGAGGTTAGTAGTCAGCTGCCTGTTGCTCTGGCTAAGCTGTGAGAAAATCGCAAAGAGGAAAGAATAAAAGCAAAGTATAGCAATACTGCATTACCCAAATAAAAGTCCATTGGGTTGATTAGTTGGGGTCGTCATACCCTGCTAAGCTAAGGAAGAACACAGTGTGGACTTTGGAATGCTGGGTCAGTGCAAGTTCAGAATGCTGCTTGTGCACATACGAAGATGTTTTCCCAAGGCATATGGAAGTCTGTGACCTCCAGCTAGGTGATAGCCCTTGTACAAGAGAATAGCAAAGATAGTTTAATCAATAAAATGGGAGACGTGACCGGGGCACAGGAGCCTGGCTTCATCGTAGCACAACAGATACTTTTTGCTTGCCAAGACACTAAATAAAGGTGATGTGGCTCCGAGGAACAGGGCTCTTCATACAAGAGGTCTTGAGTTCCCCGGTCCCATCTTTAAAACTTTAAATCTGTCTCTAGTTTCTTTTTCCCAAACTGTGTTGACCACTTTCAATCCCTCCCTGCTGCACTGGCCGCAGCATCGTGTTTTATGTGTCTCTTGTTCAGTCGCCCAGTTGTGTCTGACTTTGCGACCCCGTGGACTGCAGCATGCCAGGCCTCCTTGTCCCTTACCATCTCCCAGAGTTTGTCCAAGTACATGTCCATTGCATAAGTGATGCCATCCAGACACCTCATCTTCTGATGCCCTCTTCTCCTTCTGCCCTCAATCTTTCCTAACATCAGGGACTTTTCCAATGAATTGACTGTTCACATCAGGTGACCAAAATACTGGAGCTTCAGCTTCAGCATCAGTCCTTCCAGTGAGTATTCAGGGTTGATTTCCCTTGAGGTTAACTGGTTTGATCACCTTGATGTCCAAGGGACTCTCAGGAGTCTTCTCCAGCACTAGTTTGAAGGCATAAGTTCTTTGGCTCTCTGCCTTCATTATGTCCAGCCTATGGGAGAGATACAAAGAAAAATAAAATGAGCATCTGTGTGCCTGCAACCTAGCTCTTCTGAATTTTCTTCATATTATTATTACTATATAATAATAAAAGTTATATGATATAAAATATTATAGATATCACCAGAGTCACTATATTACTCCTCCCTAATGCTGTTTACCTTACCTCTCCCCAGAGGTAACTAGTATGGTGAAGTTGATGTTTATTATTTCTCTTGCATGTTTCTTTTTCACTACAGATGCACAAATACACATATATACACACACACACAATGTCTTGTTTCCAAAAATAAAATCATGTTTTCAAACTTTATAAATATGAAGTAGTCATTCTATAACTTCCTGCCGCCCAACCTAGTTTTTCTATGCTTTTGAGATGTTTATGCTGATAAAAGTAGTTCTAGTTGATTTCATAGCTATTTGCATTGCAGAATTCCCATTTATTTACATGTTTTTCAGCTGCTGGGTATTTAGAGTTTACCATCTTATGCTGTTACCAGTAGTGCTACAATGAACATTTTTTACATATCTTTTTGCATACCTGTGTATGTATGGTTTTTCTCTAGAGTTTTCATACTTTTGAAGCACCACCAAAATAACTGAAAACTTCTGTTTACTTCCTTGAATACTTTTAGGTTGATGTACAGTTGACATACATCATTTTTTAAAAAATGGCTTTATGTAGTTGCCAAGAATATAATTTCTGGTGTATTACAGAGTTACTGAAAAAAAAAAACCCATTATATTACTTTGCAAAATTTATTTGGCACATGCAAATTTTATACCACTTTGTTGACCTTTCTCATTCTTTTTAAAAATACATATGTAAAGTAAATAAATAAAAATATGCTTTGACAGTGGATTTTGCACTGTACCCTCCCTGCCCTTTTTTACCTAATTCCATACAGTTTTTTCCATACAGGGTTATAAAGTCTGTCCACTGATCTGATAAATGGATAAAACTCACCATTTTAAAGTATACAATTATATTATTTTTAGTATATTCATAAAGTTGCGCAGCCATCATCATTATCTTATTCCAGAATATTTTCATTGTGCCAAGTAGAAACCTCATGCCTGTTAGCAGTCACTCCTGATCTTCCTTCCTTCCAGTGCTGAGACAACCACAATCTACTTGCTCTTTGTGGATTTTCTATTCTACACATTTCATGTAAATGTTATCATATGTGGTAAAAGACTGACTTTTACTTAATGTTTTCAAGACTCATCCATGTTGTATCACATATTAGTATATCATTCCTTTTTTGGCTGAATTGTATGCATACCGCATATTATTTATCCAGTCATCATTTGATGGACATTTGGGTTGTTTCTGCCTTTTACCTATTGTGAGTAATGTTGCTGTGAACATTCATGTATAAGTTTTTGAGTGATATTTGGGTATGTCTCTTAGGTGTTTTCCTAGCAGTGGAATTGCTGGGTCATATGGTAAATTGATGTTTACTTTTTGAGGACAAGCCAGACTTTTTCATAGCAACTGTAACAGTTTACATTTCTAATAGCACCGTGTGAGAGTTGCATTTTCTCCACATTCTCATCAATACTTATTTTCTGAGATTTTATTCATACATTCATTCACTCATTTATTCATTTACTGTTATAAAATTATTTGTATAAATGAGTGAATGGTCATCTTAGTGAGTATAGCTGGTATCTCATTATGGTTTGGATTTATATTTCCCTAATGAGTATTGGTTCTTAGTATCTTTTCATGTGCCTCTGTGACCATTGGTATATCTTCTTTGGAAAAATTTCCACTCAAGAACATTGCTTTTTAAACTATTTGTCTTTTTATTGATGAGTTGTAAGAGTTCTTTATATGTTCTGAGTATTAGACCCTTGTCAGATACATGATTTGCAAAAAATTTCGTCTCACTTTGTTTCTTGTTTTTCTTAAGAACAACCTTCATAATGCTTTTTGATATACAAAAGTTTGAAATTTTAATGAAGTCTAATTTATTTTTTTCTGTTAATCATCTTTGTTTATTTTTCTCCTGTGCTGTACAGTAGATTCTCATTAGCTCTCAGTTTTATACATAGTAGTGTATATGTTGTCGATCCTAGTCTTCTGATTCATCCCACCCCACCTCCTCTTTGGTATCCATGCATTTGTTCCCTATATCTGTGTCTGTTTCTGCTTTGCAAGTGAGACCATCTTTTTTCTGGATTCCACATATGTGCATTAATATGTGGTATTTATTTTTTTCTTTCTGACTGACTTTGCTCTTTGTGACAGTCTCTAGGTCAGTCCCATGGGCTATACAACATGGGACCCCATGGACTATATGGTTCATGGAATTCTCCAGGCCAAAATACTAGAGTGGGTAACCTTTCCCTTCTCCAGGGGATCTTCCCAACCCAGGGATCGAACCCAGCTCTCCTGCATTGTGGGTGGATTCTTTACCAGCTGAGCCACAAGAGAAGCCCAAGAACACTGGAGTGGGTAGCCTATCCCTTTTCCAGCAGATGTTCCCAACCCAGGAATTGAACTGGGGTCTCCTGCATTGCAGGTGGATTCTTTACCAACTGAGCTATCAGGGAAGCCGTTAGGTCAATCCACATCTCTGCAAAGGACCCAATTTAATTCTTTATTATGGCTGAGTAATAGTCCATTGAAGAGTACCACATCTTCTTTATCTGTTCCTCTGTTGATGGACATTTAGGTTGCTTCCATATCCTGGCTATTGTAAATAGTGCAGTGAACATTGGAGTGCATATATCTTTTTTGAACTACCCACTCCAGCATTTTGGCCTGGAGAATTCCATGGACTGTACAGACCATGGGGTCACAAAGTGTTGGATAGGACTGAGCAACTTTCACTTTTGCTTTTCCATAGTTGTATCCCCAGGAGTGGGATTGCTGGGTCATGTGGTAGTTACATTTTTAGTTTTTAAAGAACCTCTGTACTGTTCTCCTTAGTAACTGTATCAATTTACATTCCCACCAACAGTGTAAAATGGTTCCCCTTTCTTCACATTGTCTCTGGCATTTATTGTTTGTAGATTTTTTGATGATGGCTGTTCTGACCTGTGTGAGGTGATACCTTATTGTAGTTTTGACTTGCATTTCTGTAATATTAGTGATGTTGAACATCTTTTCATGTGTGTGTTGGTCAACTGTATGTCTTCTTTGGAGAAATGTCTATTTAGGTCTTCCACCCATTTTTGGGTTGAGTTATTTTTTTTGATGTTGAGCTGCATGAGTTGTTTGTATATTTTGGAGATAAATCCCTTTTCGATGCTTTGCAGATATTTTCTCCCATTCTGTAGTTTTTCTTCTCATCTTGTTTATGGTTTTCTTTGCTGTGCAAAGGATTTTAAGTTTAATCAGGGTGCACTGGTTTTTGTTTTATTTCATTACTCTAGGAGGTAGGTCAAAAAAGATCTTGCTGATTTATGTCAAAGAGTGTTCTGCCTATGTTTTTCTCTAAAGGTTTTATACTATCTGGCCTTACATTTCAGTCTTTAATCCATTTTGAGTTTGTTTTTGTGTATGATATTAGATTACATGTAGCTGTCTAGTTTCCCCAGCACCACTTATTGAAGAGACTGTCTTTTCTCCATTGTATATCCTTACCTCCTTTGTCATAGATTAGGTGACCATATGTGTATGGGTTTATCATTGGGCTTTCTGTCCTGTTCCATTGATCTATTTTCTTTTTTTGTGCCCAGTACCATGCTCTCTTGATCATACAGCTTTGTAATTTAGTCTGAAGTCAGGGAGCCTGATTCCTCCAGCTCTGCTTTTCTTTCTCAAGATTGCTGTGACTATTTGGGGTCTCTTGTGTTTCCATACTAGTTGTAAAATTTTTTGTTCTAATTCTGTGAAAAATGACTTTGGTAATTTACATTGTAGATTGCTTTGAGTAATATAGTCATTTTCACAATATTTATTCTTCCAATCCAAGAACTTGGTATATTTCTCAATCTGTTTGTGTTGTTTTAGACTTCTTTCATCAATATCTTACAGTTTTCTGCATTCAAGTCTTTTGCTCCCTGAGGTGGATATATTCCTAGGTCTTTTGCTCTTTTTGTGGTAGTGGAAAGTGAGATTGTTTCAAGTTCTCTTTCTGTGTATTAATTTCTTATCTTGAAACTTTACAAAGTTCATTGATGACCTCTACTAATCTTCTGGTAGCAGCTTTAAGATTTTCTATGTATGGTATCATGTCATCTACAAACAGTGATAGTTTTACTTTTTTTTAAAATCTGGATTCATTTTATTTCTTTTTCTCAATGATTGCCATGGGTAAGATTTCCAAAACTATGTTGAATAACAGTGGCAAAGCGGACCCCACTGTCTTGTTCCTGATCTTAGAGGAGATGTTTTCAGTTTTTCATCAAGAATGATGTTTGCTGTGGGTTTGTCACACATGGGCTTTATTTTGTTAAGGTAGGGTCCTTTTATGCCCACTTTCTGAAGAGTTTTTGTCATAAATGGGTGTTGAATTTTGACAAAAAGCTTTCTCTGCATCTGTTGAGATAATCATATGTTTTTGTTTTCTTAAATTTGTTATTATAGTGTATCACATGGATTGATTTGCACATATTGAAGAATCTTTGCATCCCTGGAATAAATCCCACTTGATAATTGTGTATGATCCTTTTAATGTATTGTTGGATTTAGTTTGTTAATAATATTTTGTTGAGGATTTTTATGTGTATGTTCATCAGTGACATTGGCCTGCAGTTTTCTTTTTTTGTGTGATATGTTTGTCTGGTTTTGATATTAGGGTGATCATAGCCTTCTGCAATAAGCTTGTTCCTTCTTCTGCAGTTTTTTGGAAGAGTTTGAAAAGGATAGGTGTTAACTCTTCTCTAAATGTTTGCCGTTAGGTTGGTGATAACGTAATTGTGGATTTGCATTTTTGAACTTTGCCATTTGATATTGGAATACATTCTTAAATAAATGTGGTTGTGTTATAAATCTTTTTAATGCACATTTCCCCCTCTATGTTGTTTTGGTTATTACTTGCTGTTTATTTTAGATTACAGAAATGATGTTAGACAAAAAGCAAATTCAAGCAATTTTAAAATTTGACTTCAAAATGGGTCTAAAGCAGTCAAGACAACTCACAACATCAGCAACACATTTGGCCCAGGAACTGCTAATGATTGCAGTGATGGCTCTAGAAGTTTTGTACAGGAGATGGAGCCTTGAAGATGAGGAGCACAGTGGCCAGCCATCAGAAGTTGACAACAACCATTTGAGACCCATCATCAAAGCTGATCCTTTTACAACTATACGAGAAGTGGCCAAAGAACTCAACAGCTGCCATTCTACGGTCATTTGGCATTTGAAGCAAATTGAAAGGTGAAAAAGCTCGATAAGTGGATGCCTCATGACCTGACTGGAAATCAAAAAT
Source organism: Neotragus pygmaeus (assembly GCA_006410875.1). Lineage (NCBI taxonomy): Eukaryota > Metazoa > Chordata > Mammalia > Artiodactyla > Bovidae > Neotragus > Neotragus pygmaeus. The sequence continues at coordinate 1,712,449 of SJYV01050598.1, read as the reverse complement.
GCCATTTTGAATGATCATCTTCTCTTATTCTATGCAACAACAATGAACCATTTCTTGATCAGATTGTAATATGCGATGACAAGTGGATTTTATATGACAGCCTGCAATGACCAGCTCGCGGTAGACTGAGAAGAAGTGCCAAAGCACTTCACAAAGCCAAACTTGCACCCAAAAAAGGTCATGGTCACTGTTTGGTGGTCTGCTGCCCATCTGATCTGATAAGCTATCTGAATCCATTTGCTGAGAGTATGCTCAGCAAATCAGTCAGATGCACCGAAAACTGCAGTGCATGCAGCCAGCATTGGTTAACAGAGTGGGTCCGGTTTTTCTCCATGACAGTGCCTGACCACACACTGCACAACCTTCACTTCAAAGGTTGAATGAATTGGTCTTTCAAGTTTTGCCTCATCTGCTGTATTCTCCTGACCTCTCACCAACTGACTGTCACTCCAAGCATCTTGACAACTTTTTTGCAGGGAAAATGCTTCCACAACCAGCAGGAGGCAGAAAATGCTTTGCAAGAGTTGAATCCTGAAGCACAGGTTTTTATGCTACATGAATAAACAAAATTTTATTTCTCATTGACAAAAATGTGTTGATTGTAAGGGTTCATATTTTGATTAATAAAGATATGTTTGAGCCTAGTTATAATGATTTAAAATTCACAGTCCAAAACCACAATAAGTTTTGTACCAACCTAATAGAATTTGCCTGTGAAGCCATTTGGTCCTGGAGTTTTGTTTGTTGAAAGACTTTTTAATCAGTTTCAGTTTCATTACTTGTGATTGGTCTGTTCATATTTTCTGTTTTTTTCTGGTTCAGTCTTGGAAAGTTGTACTCCTTTTTTGACTGCACTGGGTCATTTTTGCTGCATGTGGACTTTCTCTAGTTGTGGCAAGCAGGGGCTATTCTTCAGTTGTGGTGCGTGGCCTTCTCATTACGGTGGCTTCTTTTTTCTGGAGCACAGGCCTCTAGGTGTGCTGGCTTCAGTGGTTGAGGCACACAAACTCAGTCATTGTGGCTTGCGGGCTCTGGAGTGCTGTTCTAGTAGTTGTGGCACATGGGCTTCGTTGCCTCTTGGCATGTGGAATATTCTGGGACGAGTTATTGAACCTATGTCCCCTGCATCGTCAGGCGGATTCTTAACCACTGAACCATGAGGGAAGTCCAGAAGGTTGTACTTTTCTAAGAATTTGTACATTTCTTCCAGTTTGTCCATTTAATTGACATATAGTTGCTTATATTAATAGTCTCTTAGGATCCTTTGTATTTCTATAGTGTCAGTTATAACTTGTCCTTTTTCATTTCTAATTTTATTAATTTTAATTCTCTCTCTTCTGATGAGTCTGGCTGACGTTTATCAATTTTGTTTATCTTCTCAAAGGACCAGCTTTTAGTTTCACTGATCTTTGTTTTTGTTTTCTTCCTTTATTTCTCCTCTGATCTTTATGATTTCTTGCCTACTACTAACTTTGTTGTTATTCTTTCTCTAGTAGCTTTAGGTGTAAGGTAAGGTTGTTTATTCAAGATTTTTCTTGTTTCTTGAGGTAGGATTGTATTGCTATAAATTTTCCTATTAAAACTGCTCTTGCTGCATCCCATAGGCTATGGGCTTTTGTGTTTTCATAGTTATTTGTTTCTAGATACTTATTTCCTTTTGATTACTTCAGTGATCTCTTGGTTATTTAGCAGCATATTAGGCTCCATGTGTTTGTGTTTTTTACAGTTTTTTTTTTCCGGTAATTCTAACTTCATAGTGTTGTGGTTGGAAAAGATACTTGATATGATTTTAATTTTCTTGTTTACCAGGCTTGATTTATGACCCAAGATGTGATCTACCCTGGAGAATATTCTCGGTGCACTTGAGAAGAAAGTATGTTCTGCTGCTTTTGGATGGAATTTCCTGTATATAATAATTAAGTCTATCTGGTCGAATGTGTCATTTAAGGCTTGTGTTTCTATATTAGTTATCTGTCTAGATGGCCTATCCATTGGCATAAGTGGACTATTATAAAATTCTCCATTATTATTGTGTTACTGTTGATATCTCACTTTATGGCTGTTGGCACTTATGTATTGAGGTGCTCCTGTGTTTGGTGAATAAATTTTTATAATTGTTATATCTTCTTGGATTGGTCCCTTATTAAACATTTCTCTCTTGCCTCATTTTGTCTAACTGTGTTTGGTCTCCTTTCTGCAGCCTTCGGTGTCATAGTTCTGTACTTTGCTTTTCCCTCTCTTCCCTTACTGAATAGCATATCTTAGAGCTAGTTTTGTACCAGTACATTTGAAAAAAAGTTTCTTTGGTATTCCATTGTATGGTTGTGTCTTAATTTATGTAGGCGTGTTTTTTGACCTTGTATACATGTCATTTCACACAGTTCTGGGTCTTTTCTTTTTGAGGGAGGGGTCTGTCTGTCTGTATTTATTTGACTACATTGGATCTTAGTTGTGGCATGCAGGATCTTCATTGCATCATGCGGGATCTTTTGTTGCTGTGCATAGACTCTCAAGTTGTGATGCATGGGCTCAGTAGTTGAGACAAACAGGCTCCAGAGTGTGAGGCTTCAGTAGTTGTGGCACATGGGCTTCAGAGTGCACAGGCTTATTACTTGCAGCACATGGCTTAGTTGCTCCATGGCATGTGGTAGCTTAATTCTCTGACCCGTGTCACTGTAAGGCAGATTCTTAACCACTGGACCACCAGGGAATTCCCTGGGTCTATCTTTAGGTTTAGTTCTCAGAAGTAAAATTACTTCTTCAGAAGGATATGTGCGTTTTAGATTTTGATGCGTATTACCAAAATGCTTTCCATAGAGATTTAGCCAATGTGTATTACCAGCGGCAATTATGGCTTGTCTTTAACTTTCTTATTTCTGTTGAAACAGAAATTTAGATTTTCATGTAATCACTTCATCATTTTTTTTCCTTTATGGCTTGTTCTTTTCTTTGTTATATTAAAAAATTCCTTTCCTTTACTGGCCTTGTTTGATTTTTCACTTTCTGATCTTTCATCTGCCTGCAGTTTATTTTTATATTTTATATTTGTTGTAGTAACTTAATGCCACAGGACTGGAAAAGGTTAGTTTTCATTCCAGTCCCAAAGAAAGGCCGTGCCAAAGAATGTTCAAACTACTGCACAATTGCGCTCAATTCACATGCTAGCAAAGTAATGCTCAAAATTACATTACTTTGCCAACAAAGGTCTATATAGTCAAAGCTATGGTTTTTCCAGTAGTCATATATGTGATGTGAGAGTTGGACCATAACGAAAGCTGAGTGCCAAAGAACTGATGTTTTGAACTGTGGTGTTGGAGAAGACTCTGGAGAGTCCGTTGGACTGCAGGGAGATCAAACCAGTCATTCCTAAAGGAACTCAATCCTGAATATTCATTGGAAGGATTGATGCTGAAGCTGAAGCTCCAATACTTTGGCCACCAGGTGTGAAGACCTGACTCAATTAGAAAAGACCCTGATACTGGGAAAGATGGAAGGCAGAAGGAGAAGGGGACAACAGAGGACGAGATGGTTGGATGGCATCACTGAATAAGTGGACATGAGTTTGACCATGCTGTTCCAGGAGACCGTGAACGCCTGATTGCTACAGTCTGTGGGGTCGCAAAAAGTCAGACATGACTGAGTGACTGAACAACAATAAATAATTTTTATTTGGTAACCAGTTGTTCCAGTCCCATTTACATAATAGTATACTTCCCTCTATCCCTACTGCCACATACAGATTTGAAATATACCTTAGTTACATAAAACATCAAACTTCCTTTTGTTGTCTTTAGCCCTTTGTTCCTTTTATTTGAACAAAAATCCTTGTTGAGATTTTTTATTCAAATTTCACCAGATACTGATATATCATCTTTATGAATAGAGTCTTCTCATCTAGAACATGCTTTATATTTCCATTTATTTAGTTATATTTTATATCTTTAAGTAAATTCTTGTAACTTTTTTCAGAATAGTCTCACATACTTATTTTTAAATTGGATTTACTCCTAGATCTACCATTTTTTTGCTAATGCTAAACCTAATTGATTAGTATACTATATAGGAATGAAATTTTTAATTTTTATTACTTTTATCAGTATTATCATTATAACAGTAAGGAATATTTAGCTCATGAGTCTTTGTGGTTGTCTGGATGACTTGGCTGATCTCTAGTGAACTTACTTGTTTGGGTCTAGGCAGGAGCTTAGCTGGGCTTTCTGGTGGAGATGGGTTGTTGCAACTCTCTAATCCTCCTTGAACCAGAAACTGTCTGATTCTTATAATCATTGTAATAGGAAAGCACAAAAGCAGGATTGATTTTCTCATATATTTAACTTATATCTTGGAAGCCTTACTAAATTCTTATAGTATTGATAGTTTGTGGATTCTCTTGTTTTCTGTGTTATTTATGCTGCCAGTAAATTGTAATACTTTATTTCTGATCTGTATACTCTGTGCTTCTTTTTCTTGTCTAATTACTGAATTGTTTAAGATCTATAGGACATTGTTGAATAGTCTTGTTTCTGACTTTAAAGAAATCTAGAATAGTCCTTAATAATCACAGAGCTTTTGTCCCTTAATCTGTTAATGTGTTAAATTACACTGATGGGCTTTCTAATGGTTTGACCATGCTCATATTCCTGAGATGAACTCAATTTGGCCATGATAAATTTTTTAATATAGGTTTTCTGGGTTTGTTATGGTAATATTTTGTTTTGGATTTTTGTATCTATGCTCATGAGCTTTCTGTTTGGCAAGGGTATCAGATTTTGTCTCCTGTCTTTATTTTGTCTTTACCCTTAAATGCTAATGTGTTTGCAGACAGAATTTAAGACTGTCACCATAGAGAACTGGTCAGATCAGGGGGTTGGGCTAAGCTATCACAGAAGAATAAACTTGGAAGAGGAGAATTTGATCTAGGGCATAGGCCTAGGGATAGAAGAGGGACAAATGGGGATAGAAGAGGAACAGAAATAAGAGTGGTTTTTTGGTTGGCTGAGTGATTGGGGTAAGGTAAAGGAAGAGTTGATAAGTTTTGAAAGATTGGGTGGATGATGACAAAATAGCAGAGAAAAAAACCCAAAAGGTAAAAAGAAGTGGATTTAATTACTTAAAATTTTAATATGGGAATTACTGGTCTTAAAATGGGCCAAGCTTTGTGTTAGAAATATAGTTTGGGCAGTTGTCAGCATATAGATGAAGCTGTGACTGCATGTGGGGTTACATTGAGGGGGATCATAGAGAATTGGATGCAGGACAAGTCCAGTGACAGAGCCCAGGATTTGAGCAAAGGAATTGTCCCTTTTCTAGAGTCTTTCGAGGTAAATGATATATTATTTTTTTTTACATATGAGAGAAATCCATATTACTTTGTGGTAGTTTTGATTATCATTATGGATGAGTATAGTAGGATATCCTAAGCATTAAAACATATAGCACTCATTTATAGTGATTACAGAGCATTATTTTTTTTTAATAATTATGACACATGCTTAATCTGTTACATTTTAGGACTGTTAGTATAAATTTTCATGGTGAACTTTCCTCATTGTATGTTGACCTTAAAGAATTATTAGATCAAAAATGTTTAAAGATGAAACTTTAGAATGTAGAAATATTTTTACTATTGGTGTCAAAAATTTAGCTACTTACTTTAACACCTAGAAATTCCAAGATTATATGTGGAAGATTTGTTCTTAATTTGGAATATGTATTAGACTCATTTGTGGAGCTGTTAAAGATGTGAATACAATGCTAGATCCTGTCTGAGAGTGGTTAATGTTGCAGCCCTATCATTCATCATTTGTTTTTTCAGGCTCTGTGAGTGTTTTGATGTATGCTCCAGTTGAGAACCCTATGTCACAGATTTGGGCAGGAGCTAAACATGTTAGTGTATTTTGTTTCTTTGTGACAGCAGAGGCCAGAATACCAGTAAGTTTGTTGATCTGTCCACTTCAGTGGGACCATTTGCATTTTTATGTCAACTTAAATTATGAAACAAAATTCAATAACAAATTAGTCTAGGCTCAGATCATTAAGAGGACTGATCAAATAAAATATGGTATGTTCACACAATGGAGTACTATAAATGGAGAGCTATGAAAAGGACTGAGGATAATCTCCATATCAGCTATGTGGTCATCTCAAGACTATATTGTTAAATGGGAAAAGCAAAGAGCAAAATAATGGAATTGTATGCCACTATTTTTTAAGTAAAAGGGCTCTATAAATATATATACCTATATTTTTGTGTATATATATAGATGAATCAAAGGAATGATAAACCAAAAACTGAGGAAAATGGTTACTCTAAGGAAAGAGAAGGGAATGGAGTAGCAGAAACATGTGTAGAACCTAGACATCTGAATGTACTTTGTGGGTTGTGTTTAAGAATCATGCAAATATTTATTATAAACAAAAATGAAATAAATTGAGAGAAAAAGGCAATTCCCCAAAATCAAGTGGAAACAGGAACGTGAATCTAAATGTATATCAAGTTTGAGGCTGAGCACATAGAGATTATCTTCCTTGGTGGCTCAATTGATAAAGAAACCGCCTGCAATGCAGGAGACTTGGATTCAATCTGTGGGTTGGGAAGATCTCCTGGAGAAGGGAATGACAACTTACTCCAGTATTCTCATCTGGTGAATCCCATGGACAAGGGAGCTGGGAGGGCTGCAGTCCGTGGGGTCCCAAAGAGTTGGACATGAACTGAGGGACTAACACTTTCACACAGAGACTATTTCAAATGATTTTGAAGCATAGTAAATTGGACATTGGGCTTCCCTGGTGACTCAGTGGTAAAGAATCCACCTGCAATGCAGGAGATGCAGGTTTTATCCCTGGGTTGGGAGGATCGCCTGAAGAAGGAAATGGCAGCCCACTTTAATATTCTTGCCTGGAAAATCCCATGGACAGAGGAGCCTGGCTATCCATGGGATCACAAAAGAGTTGGACACGGCTTAACAACTAAACAACAACAACAACAGTTTGGCTGTTTCTAATGGGATATACTTCCAAGGACAAAAAACTGCAAAGATATCATAAACTGTTTTTTGTAATCATATAATTGGTAGTGATATTGGTATTATTGTTTTTCAGGTGTGTATTATAAAGTAAACAGGTAAATACTTACATTGGATTGAGTCCCTAGATTTTTGAATGGGAAAGAGATATAATCAGAGAAGTTGGGTAAGAATGTTAGGATCCTAAATTTGAGTTGAAAATGTCAGTATGATCTCATGATGTATTTTTTCCTTTTTAAAAAATGTATTATTTCCTAATTCTCTCTCCTGAAAAAAATCTCAGAAATTAAGCTTGGTAGCATTAAGCACTTCCGGTGCCAGACTGTTCTCTAAATAATACTTTTGTTACTGACAGAACCTAGGGGTACCTTCAAAAAATGGCTTATTTCAGGTTGAAGTCACAAAATATATAAGCCTGGAACATATTATTGTATCACGTAACAAGCTACTGGGTAGATTTCTGATTCTGTCAGTGACAGAATAGCTTTTTCTAAGCCAGAACTCTGGGCTTCCCTAGTGGTTCAGAGGTTAAAGTGTCTGCCTGCAATGCGGGAGACCTGGGTTTTATCCCTGGGTTGGGAAGTTCACCTGGAGAAGGAAATGGCAACCCACTCCAGTACTCTTGCCTGGAGAATCCCATGGAGAGAGGAGCCTGGTAGGCTACAGTCCATGGGGTCGCAAAGAGTCGGACACGACTGAGCGACAAACTACAACTAGAGCCAGAACTCTAGCTGAAAACTAGAAAAGCTGGAAAAAAATTTTTTTAACAGCTGTGAAGAGTGAGCAAGGCAAACAAGGACAGATGGATGAGGTTAACTTTTGGTATAACTTTCCTCATAGAGGGATTAGTTGATATGAGGCATGTAGCTAAGAGGTTGAGTGGAAAGTGGTGGTGGAGAGACTGAGATTCTAAGCAGAGTTTTGGGTCAGTTAAGTTCAGTTACTCAGTCGTGTCTGACTCTGCGATCCTGTAGGCTGCCGCACGCCAGGCTTCCCTGTCTGTCACCAACTCCTGGAGCTTGCTCAAACTCATGTCCATTGAGTTGGTGATGCCATCGAATCATCTCATCCTCTGTCATTCCCTTCTCCTCCTATCTTCAGTCTTTCCCAGCATCAGGATCTTTTCTAGTGAGTAAATTCTTTGCATCAGGTTGTCAAAGTATTGGAGTTTCAGCTTCAGCATCAGTCCTTTCAGCGAATATTCAGGGCTGATTTCCTTTAGGATGGACTGGTTTGATCTCTTCACAGTCCAAGGGACTCTCAAGAGTCTTCTCCAGCACCACAGTTCAAAAGCATCAATTCTTTGGCCCCCAGCTTTGTAGTCCAACTCGCACATCCATACATGACTACTGAAAAAACCATAGCTTTGACTAGACAGACCTTTGTTGGCAAAGTAATGTCTCTGCTTTTTAATATGTTGTCTAGGTTGGTCATAACTTTTCTTCCAAGGAAAAAGCGTCTTTTACTTTCATGGTTGCAGTCACCATCTGCAGTGATTTTGGAGCCCAATAAAATAAAGTCTCTCACTGTTTCCATTGTTTCCCTATCTATTTGCCATGAAGTGATGGGACTGGATGCCATGATCTTAGTTTTTGAATGTTGAGTTTTAAGCCAACTTTTTCACTCTCCTCTTTTACCTTCACCAGGGGACTCTTTAGTTCCTTTTTGCTTTCTGCCGTAAGGGTGGTGTCATCTGCGTATCTGAGGTTATTGATATTTCTCCCTGCAACCTCGATTCCAGCTTGTGTTTCATCCAGCCCAGCATTTCACATGATGTACTCTGCGTATAAATTAAATAAGTAGGGTGACAGCGTACATTCTTGATGTACTCCTTTCCCAATTTGGAACCAGTCCGTTGTTCCATGTGCAGTTATAACTGTTGCTTCTTGACCTGCATACAGACTTCTCAGGAGGCAGGTAAGGTGGTCTGGTATTCCCATCTCTGTGATCCACATTTTGTTGTGATCCACACAGTCAAAGGTAGTTATGTGGAACTGGGGGATGAAATTGGAGTTCAGAGCTTGCCAAGAAATAGGGCACTAGAAAACACCCTAGGCTTTTAGTTGGGAACCCTGAAGGATAGGCTGTACTTCATGCTTAAGGGTGAACTCAAAATAGATCAGCTCTCACAAAAAGCTGAAGGCAAGCTTTCAAATCACCTCAGTCCTTGATTGGATTAAGATCTGTTCCTAGCTTTGTTGCTTGCTGGAAGCAGATGTAAATCTCTGGAAGAAGACAGTATCATCAGTCACTGATTCAGGTTATCTGTATAGTTTTTATATTCTTAGTGATAATATGAGATATATTTATATGTAACTATATGTAACATATAGCATGGTAAATATTTATAAAGCTTAGTCTGTCATTCAATTAAAAAATAACCAGAAATGTAAAATGAAAGAACTGAATGAAAATCAAAAGAGAAAGTAGATAATTGTGAAGACTCATAGGGATACATCCAGGACAGATAAGATGGTATATACCCATTTTTCCCATATAAATCCAAGTATAAGTCCTGGAATTGGTGCAGAAGACAATCAAAGAACTGTGAATGGTCCTAGAAAGGTGAGCTGGACTGAAAGAACAGTCTAGCCATAGGACATTTTGCATTTGCCCTGCAAAAGAAGGCTACTTAGATCTAGTGTTTCCTGAGTCCCTCTAACCTGGCAACAGAATACTTTCTAGGTAGTTTATGCCTCCCCCAGATCAAATGGGAGTCCCTCTGTAAATATCATGCAAATTTGATACCATTGCCGAGGGGGATCATTTATGAGCCCTCTCTGAATATGAGTGCTGAGAAGACGCATACTCCTTCTCCACCTGTCCTGAGACTTCTTTCACTGAGAGTTATCAAGGCAGGTAGGCAAAACCGACAAGAGAGACTCTGCTATAGCAAGCATTCTAGTCTAGGAAGCATCTTTGTCCTTGAAGGCTTGATGTTCTCCTCCCCAACCCAGAGACCCCGAAGTGGGCACTACTGGCAAAAAGGACACGGCTACAAGTGGCCTATTCCATAGTTTCTTTGGCTATGTAGGCCTGAGCTACTTCTCCCAATCCAGGAGACGCAGGGGCAGATGGTTGGAACTGGCAAGAGGGATCCAGTTATAACAAGGGGCACATTCAGGGAACCCTTTTTGTCTCTGTGGGCTCTGCCTTTTCTACTCAGAGACACTGGGAAGCTGAGGGGCAACTTTGGCCTATCACAGCCTTTCCTCACCTAGAGAACCTTGGCTACTTGGCTTGGGGAAACTCCTTTTGCCCTGTCAGGCAGCACCCTCAGGGATCAGTGGGAGCCTAGTGGCAACAGATAAACAAAGCACTCCAAATAATACCACAAAGGCTCTGAAAATTAACCTGTAACTTGAACAGCAGCCCAGAAAAGTCGGCCAAGATCCACATCCTAAAACTATACAGGGTGACAGTCCACTGAAATAAAAGGTTTAATGTTTATAAGCCCCTATGCTGGTGCTGTGTAACATGCTGGACAGGACGTTCAAGATACAATAGACAATAGAAAATCACTCGTTCTATCAATAACGAAACTGCAACTAGAAGCAAAAGATAACAAACGCCAAAATAATTAATCAGGCGTTGGAATTTTCTGAGAAGGATTTTAAACTAGCTGTTATAAAAATACTTCAAAATCAGTTAAAAATGTCTTGAAACAAATAAAAAACAAAATCTTAGCAACATACCAAATAAAATTCATTAGAATAAAATGTAAAATGACATTTGAGAGAACCAAATGGAAATTTTAGAACTGAAAAAGACAGTTACAGCAACAGCAGAAAAAGTGGCTGGGTGGGCTTAATGGTAGAATGACGGTCATTAGATGGCAGAATCATTGGACTTGAGAAGGAAATCATAGAATTCACCCAGTCTAAATAGAAAGCGGACTAGAAAAAATGATCTATGGGATTATGTGATTGAAGTCCCAGAAGGAAAAGGCAAAGAGAATGAGGCTGAAAGAGTATTTGAAAGAAATATGGCTGAAAAGTTACCAAATTTGACAAAGGAAACAATCTACAGACCCAAGAAACCTCAAATCACATACAGCATAAACCCAAGGAAATCTATACCAAATGCATCAAAATTAAACTCTTAAAATCTAAAGCACAGCTGTATGTCTCAGGAAACTCAAACAGGAGCTCTGTATCAACCTAGAGGGTTGGGGTGGAGAGGGAGATGGGAAGGACATTCAAGAAGGAGGGGATATATATATATATATATACCTATGGCTCATTCAGGAGAAGGCAGTGGCACCCTACTCCATTACTCTTGCCTGGGAAATCCCATAGACGGAGGAGCCTGGTAGGCTGCAGTCCATGGGGTTGCTGAGGGTTGGACACGACTGAGCAACTTCATTTTCACTTGTCATTTTCATGCACTGGAGAAGGAAATGGCAACCCACTCCAGTGTTATTGCCTGGAGAATCCCAGGGATGGAGGAGCTTGGTGGGTTGCCGTCTATGGGGTTGTGACTTCAGACATGACTGAAGTGACTTAGCAACATGGCTCATTCATGTTGAGGTTTGACAGAAAACAATAAAATTCTAAAGCAATTATCCTTCAATTAAAAAATAAAATTTTAAAATCTAAAGGCACAGGATACAAGATTAAAATACAGAAGTCAATTGCTTTCCTGTATATCAGCAATGAAGAGAGAGAATTTGAGTTCAGAAAAAAATGCCATTTATATCAGTACTGTCAAAAGTGAAATATTTAGGTATGCGT
>SJYV01050598.1:1684175-1700581 GCA_006410875.1 Neotragus pygmaeus | reverse complement strand
ATATATATATATATAATATATATATAAAATCTGTGTGAAGAACTCTACAAAACTCTGATGAACCAATCAAAGAACTAAATAAATGGAGAGATGTTACCTGTGGTTAGAGAGATTCAGTCTTATCAGGATATCACTTCTTCCCAACTTTACCTATAAATTCAGTGTAATCCCATTCAGAATTTTAGCAAATTATTTTGTGAATATCAGAAAACTGATTCTAAAGTTTATATGGCGAAACAAGAAACCCAAAATAGCCAATACAGGATTAAAGGAGGAGAGCAAAGTGGGAAGGCTGGTGCTACCTGATAGCAAAGCTTACTGGAAAGCTACAGTGGTACCATCAGAAATTGTGGTATTGGCGAAAGAATAGACAAATAGATAAGTGGAACAGAATAGAGGGCCAGAAACCTGAAGGCAAAGAAAAGAAGTCTTGAAAGTGGACAGATAGAAATGATGCAGTTATCTATGGGAAATAACAAACCAATTCACATAACAATAGATTTCTCATCTGAAACCATGGGTGCCAGTAGAAGTGGCACAATATTTAAAATGCTGAAATAAAAGAATTGTCCATTGTGAATTCTGTATCTGGCACAGTTGACACTCAGGAATTAAATGGAAATAAAAACATTCTCAATTGATGAAAACCTAAACGAAGTTGTTGCTAGTAGACCTAAAGAAATAATAAAAGATCAAATCTTGGAGCATCAGGAAAGAAGGAACAAGGAAGAGAGCAATAGAAGGAACAAATGGATGCTTGTAATCCTTTTTCTCCTGAGTTTTAACAGTCATGTTTGATGATTGAATCAAAAACATAGAACTATCTGAGACTAAATATGATACTTAAGGTAGTAATGATAAAGGACTTAAATGAAAGTGAGGTTTCCATATTTCAATCAGAATAGTAAAATGTTATTACCAGTTTTTGTTGTTCAGTTGCTAAATCATGTCTGACTGTTTGCCACCCCATGGACTGCAGCATGCCAGGCCTCCCTGCCCATCACCAACTCCCAGAGCTTGCTCAAACTCATGTCCATTGAGTCAGTGATGCCATCCAGCCATCTTATCCTCTGAGTTGAAAGTTTGGCCTCAGGCCAAGCAACAAGGAGGGAACACAGCCCCACCCATCAACAGAAAATTGGATTAAAGATTTACTGAGCGTGGCCCCACCCATCAGAACAAGACCCAGTTTCCTCCACAGTCAGTCTCTCCAACATCTGGAAGCTTCCATAGCCTCTTATCCTTATTCATCAGAGGGCAGACAGAATGAAAGCCACAGTCACAGAAAACTAACCAAACTAATCACATGGATCACAGCCTTGCTTGTCTAACTCAGTGAAACTGTGAGCCATGCTGTGTGGGTCCTCCCAGGACGGACAGGTCATGGTGGAGAGTTCTGTCAAAACGTGGTCCTGTGGAGAAGGGAGTGGCAAACCACTTCGGTATTCTTGCCTTGAGAACCTCCTGAACCGTATGAAAAGGCAAAAAGAAGAGAACTCCAGTCTTGCCCATCCTGTTGTTTTCCTCTATTTTCATTGTTCATTTAAGAAGGCTTTCTTATCTCTCCTTGGTATTCTCTGGAACTCTACATTGAGTTGGGTATATTTTTCCCTTTCTCCTTTGCCTTTGATTCTCTTTTTTACTCACCTATTTGTAAAAGCCGCCTCAGACAACCACTTTGTCTTGGATTTTTTTCCTTTGGGATGGTTTTGGTCACTGCCTCCTATACAGTGTTATGAACCTCAGTCCATAGTTCTTCAGGTTCTGTCTACCAGACCTCATCTCCTGAATCTATTCGTCACCTTCACTGTATAATCACAAGGGATTTGATTTAGGTCATATCTGAATGGTCGAGTGGTTTTCCCCTGAAAGTGANCCTCCTATACAGTGTTATGAACCTCAGTCCATAGTTCTTCAGGTTCTGTCTACCAGACCTCATCTCCTGAATCTATTCGTCACCTTCACTGTATAATCACAAGGGATTTGATTTAGGTCATATCTGAATGGTCGAGTGGTTTTCCCCTGAAAGTGAAAGTGAAGTCGCTCAGTTGTGTCTGACTCTTTGCAACCCCGTGGACTGTAGCTTACCAGGCTTCTCCGTCCATGGGATTCTCCAGGCAAGAATACTGGAGTGGGTTACCATTTCCTTCTCCAGGGGATCTTCCTAACCCAGGGATCGAACCCGGGTCTCCCTCATTGGAGGTAGATGCTCTAACCTCTCAGCCACCAGGGTCAGGTTTCCCCCTAATTTCTTCAATTTAACCGAGAATTTTGCAACAATGAGCTGATGATCTGAGCCAGTCAGCTCCAGGTCTTGTTTTTACTGACTTTATAGAGCTTTTCCATCTTTGGCTGCAAAAAACATAATCTGATTTTGGTATTGAGCATCTGGTGATGTCAATGTGTAGAATCATCTGTGCTATTGGAAAAGGGTGTTTGCTATGACCAGTGTGTTCTCTTGACAAAACTGTTAGCCTTTGCCTACATTTTGTACTCCAAGGCCAAACTTACCTATTATTCTGAGTATCTCTTGACTTTGTACTTTTGCATTCCAATCCCATGATGGAAAGGACATCTTTTTGGTGCTAGTTCTAGAAAGTTTTGTAGGTCTTCAGAGAACTGGTGAGCTTCAGCTTCTTTGGCATTAGTGGTTATGGCATAGACTTGGATTATGGTGATGTTGAATGGTTTGCCTTGAAAGTGAACTGAGGCCATTCTGTCATTTTTAGGATTGCATTCAAGTACTGCATTTCAGACTCTTTTGTTGACTATGAGGGCTATTCCATTTCTTCCAAGGGATTCTTGCCCACAGTANCATAGACTTGGATTATGGTGATGTTGAATGGTTTGCCTTGAAAGTGAACTGAGGCCATTCTGTCATTTTTAGGATTGCATTCAAGTACTGCATTTCAGACTCTTTTGTTGACTATGAGGGCTATTCCATTTCTTCCAAGGGATTCTTGCCCACAGTAGTATTAATAGTTATAATGGTCATCTTAACTAAGTTCACCCATTCCTGTCCATTCCTGTTCAGTGATTCCTGATATGTTGATGTTCACTCTTTCATCTCCTGCTTGACCACCTCCAATTTACCTTGATTCAATGGACCTTACATTCTGGGTTCCTGTGCAATATTGTTGTTTACAGCATTGGACTTTACTTTCAGCAACAGACATATCCACTGAGCATCATTTCCACCTTGGCCTAGCCTCTTCTTTCTTTCTGGAGCTGCTAGTAATTGCCCTCCGCTCTTCCCCAGTCGCACATTGAACACCTTCCTACCTGGGGGGTCATCTTTTGGTATCATATCTTTTTGCCTTTACATAGTGTTCATGAGGTCCTCCAGGCAAGAATACTGGAGTGGGTTGCCATTTCCTTCTCCAGTCGACCACGTTTTGTTAGAACTCTTCACCATGACTTGTCCATCTTGGATGGCCCCGCACAGCATGCCTCATAGCTTCATTGAGTTATGCCAGTCCTTTTGCCACAACAAGGCTGTGATCTATGAAAGGTTATCAGTAGTCACCATAGATATACTAATTACCTTAAATATAAAAGCAAATTGGATGAAAAAATATGACCAAGTTATGTAGCTTGTGGGAAAGTCACTTCAGGTTCAACAGTGTAGGTAGGTGGAGAGCAAAAGGATGGAAAAACTATAACATATAAACATTATTTTTAAAAAGAGCAGGAATGGCTTTACCAATACTTGATAGGTTAGATTTTAGAGTATAGGAGATTACCAGAAACAGAGAGATATTACATAAAAATAAAAAATAACAGTTAACCATTGGCAAGGATTAAGAATAGGGGATGTATAAAGATAGGAGAGGAATGTGAGGAAGCCTTGTATTGTTAGAACTGTCTTTCTTGACTGGTGGTGGACACATGAATACACAGGTGACAAAATTGTATAGAACTTACACACCCACATGTACATACATGAGTATAAGTATAAAATTGTGGAAATCGGAATAAGATTGATTTATCAGTGTCAGTATTGTGGTTTTGATATTTATTATAATTTAGTTCTAAAGAATATCCCCATTTGAGGAAACTGGGCAAAGTGTACAAAGAATCACTGCATTAACTGTATATGAATACATTATTTCAACTAAAATTTAAATTATTTTTTTAAAGGCTCAGGGAGACTAAGAAGACATGACAACTAAACATGCTTTTGGTTCATGTTTTCTCATGGTTAGATTCAGACTACACTTCCTTGGCCAGGATGCTGCTTGGGTGCAGAGGGGTATCCTCAGGTGTCACTTCTAGAGGGATACAGTGCCTGTCTGTCCCTTACTTTTAATATAAATTTTATTTTCCTTTATGAGGTATTATCTTATTTTCCCACTAATTCTTCCTATAACTATTAAGTAGTATTGGGGAGACACTTTGTAAGACTGTGCACATAGCCTGCTCCACATCAGATTTTCTTCCAGCTTTTTACATCTATGATGTTAAAAATAACTAATTTCCTTACTCAGTAGTTAACAAAAGAAACTACTTGGCCTAATTGACATATAGAGAATAGTGCACTATACAGTGATTGTATTCTACTAATGTTCATTAATTGAAGAAAAAAATCATTCTGGTAATTTGAAAATATTTCAAACTGAATTATAATGAATATATTTTATCTTAAAGTTTGAGGATAGCACTGGTGCCTTGGTGAGAATGAAAATTACAACTTTAAATGCATATATTAAAAAAGAAAGATTGAATTAGTGGTCTAAATTATCAACTCAGTAAAATAGTTAAAACACTTCAAAATATACTAGAAAGTTATGAGAATGAAATAGATGAGAAGTTTATTTAATATGAAAGATATAAATAGAGCAGTTTAACAAAGGTAAGCATTAAAAGACTACTAAAATTGATAAAGTTGACCATCACCAGATGGTCAACACCCAAATCAGACTGATTATATTCTTTGCAGCCAAAGATGGAGAAGCTCTATACAGTCAACAAAAACAAGACCAGGAGCTGACTGTGGCTCAGATCATGAACTCCTTCTTAGCAAATTCAGACTTAAATTGAAGAAAGTAGGGAAAACTGCTAGACCATTCAGGTATGACCTAAATAAAATCCCTTATGATTATACAGTGAAAGTGAGAAATAGATTTAAGGGACTAGATCTGATAGAGTGCCTGATGAACTATGGAATGAGGTTCGTGACATTGTACAGAAGACAGGGATCAAGACCATCCCCATGGAAAAGAAATGCAAAAAAGCAAAATGGCTGTCTGAGGAGGCCTTACAAAAAGCTGTAAAAAGAAAAGAAGTGAAAAGCAAAGGAGAAAATGAAAGATATAAGCATCTGAATGCAGAGTTCCAGAGAATAGTAAGAGATGATAAAGCCTTCTTTAGTGATCAATGCAAAGAAATAGAGGAAAAGAACAGAATGGGAAAGACTAGAGATCTCTTCAAGAAAATTAGAGATACCGAGGGAACATTTCATGCAAAGATGGGCTCGATAAAGGACAGAAATGGTATGGACCTAACAGAAGCAGAAGATATTAAGAAGAGGTGGCAAGACTATGCAGAAGCGTGNAAAGTTGGCTTAAAGCTCAACATTCAGAAATGAAGATCATGGCATCCGGTCCCATCACTTCATGGGAAATAGATGGGGAAACAGTGGAAACAGTGTCAGACTTTATTTTTTGGGGCTCCAAAATCACTGCAGATGGTGACTGCAGCCATGAAATTAAAAGATCCTTACTCCTTGGAAGAAAAGTTATGACCAACCTAGATAGCATATTGAAAAACAGACATTACTTTGCCAGCTAAGGTCCATCTAGTCAAGGCTATGGTTTTTGACTGTGAAGAAAGCTAAGCGCCGAAGAATTGATGCTTTTGAATTGTGGTGTTGTAGAAGACTCTTGAGAGTCCCTTGGACTGCAAGGAGATCCAACCAGTCCATTCCAAAGGAGATCAGCCCTGGGATTTCTTTAGAAGGAATGATGCTAAAGCTGAAACTCCAGTACTTTGGCCACCTCATGCGAAGAGTTGACTCATTGGAAAAGATTCTGATGCTGGGAGGAATTGGGGGCAGGAGGAGAAGGGGACGACAGAGGATGAGATGGCTGGATAGCATCACTGACTCGATGAACATGAATCTGAGTGAACTCTGGAGATGGTGATGGACAGGGAGGCCTGGCGTACTGCGATTCATGGTGTCACAAAGAGTCAGACACTACTGAGTGACTGAACTGAACTGAAAATTGATAAATTGCTAGAGAGGCTGATAAAGAGAAAGTAAATAGAAATTACTGATAACAGTGATGATAAAGGGATCATTACTATAGAACCTTACAGACATTGAAAAATCACACGAGGATATTATTGTTTATCCCAATAAATTTAGAAAAATGTAGATGAAATGGCAAACTCTAGTAAAACTAACTTACTAAAAAGAAGACTTCAGGCCCAGATGTCTTCACTAGTGAATTCTTGCCAACTTTTATAGGAGAAATAGCACCAGTGTTACATAGACTTTTCTAAGCCTAAGGAAAAGAGGTGAAATTCCTTGTTTTTTATGCATCCAGCATATGTTTGTCATCAACACCTGATAAGGGATGGAAACAGCAGGACAGTCTAACTTACCAAACATATTAAAAAAACCAAAATATTTGCCAACTGTGTCTAGCAAAATATAAAAGAATAATGACCAAGTTGGATTTATTTTAACAGAATAAATGAGAAAAACCAAATGATCATTTCATTAGATGGACAGTTCTTTTAAGAATTAGAGTTCAGTACTCATTAGTGGTTAAAAAAAAATTGTTTAAAGGATGGAAAAATACTTTCTTAATCTGATAAAGGTTTCATACAGAGAAATTAGGGTAAATATCACAGTGTATGGTGAAATAGTGAAAACTTTCCCCTGAGATAGGGAACATGACAGGGATATTTACCATCACCAGTTCTTTTTCATTGTAGTAATGGAGATCTTAACCAGTTGCAATAAGATAAGAAAATAATAAAATATAATAAAAATATTAGAAAGGAAAAAATGAAATAGTCATTTTTTGTAGGGAATATGTCTGTATTGGTCATAGCTTTTGCCTAGGATAACCAGAAGAATCATGTTCCCATCATAGAGGTGCAAATTTTTTTGTTAAAAATATATATAGGTGGCCTTTAAATCTTTGGAGGCAATTTGAGATGGGCCTACCTAGTTAGTTTAGGTTGAGGAGTAGACTGAGATTGGAGCCTTGGGGCATTCCTATAGTTAGATACTGGGAAAAGCAGTTGGACTTAGTAAAGGGGACTGAGAAGAAGCTGCCTGTGAGCCCAGAGTATAGGGTTTGATTTGGTAAACCAAGTGGAGAAAGTGTTTTAAGAAAGAGGGAGGTGCCCCAATTTCAGACTGTACTGTGAGCTGTGGTAATAGAGCAATGTGGTACTGGCACAAAAATAGATGCAGTGAAACAGAGTAGAGCCCAGAAATGAGCCCATACTTATAGGCAATTATCTATGATGAAGCAATAATGTACAATGGGGAAGAAACAGCTTCTTTAATGAATGGTATTACGTGATGAAAACTGGACAGTTACATGCAAAAGAATCAAACTGGACTACTGTCACACCGTGCACAAAAATAAACTCAAAATGGAGTAAAAACTTAAATATAAGACACAAAGCCATAAAATTTTTGCAAGAAAACATGCAGTATGCTCTTTGACATCAATCTTAGTTAGTTTGTTTTTTTTGGATATGTCTCTTCAGGCAAGGGAAATAAAAGCAAAAATAAACAGATTGGACTACATCAATCTAAAGATCTTTTGCACGGTGAAGGAAACTGTCAAGAAAACGAAAAGGCCACTATTGAATAAGAACATATTCACAAATGTTATTTTCAATATAGGATTAATATCCAAAATGTACAAAGAACTCATACAGTTCAACATGAAAAATCAACCTGACTGAAAAATGGGTCAGTTCAGTTCAGTCACTCAGTCCTGTCCAACTCTATGGGAACCCATGGACTGCAGCACACCAGGCCTCCCTATCCATCACCAGTTCCCAGAATATACTCAAACTTATGTCCATCAAGTCGGGGATGCCATCCAACCATCTTGTCCTCTTTCGTCCCCTTCTCCCACCTTCAATCTTTCCCAGCATCAGGGTCTTTTCCAATGAGTCAGTTCTTTGCATCAGGTGGCAAAAGTATTGGAGTTTCAGCTTCAGTCCTTCCAATGAATATTCAGGACTGATTTTCTTTAGGATGGACTGATTGGATCTCCTTGCTGTCCAGGGGACTCTCAAGAGTCTTCTCCAACACCACAGTTCAAAAGCATCAATTCTTCAGCACTCAGCTTTCTTTGTAGTCCAACTCTCACATCCATACATGACTGCTGGAAAAACCATAGCTTTGACTAGATGGACCTTTGTTGGCAAAGTAATGTCTCTGCTTTTTAATATGCTGTCTAGGTTGGTCATAACTTTTCTTCCAAGGAGCAAGCGTCTTTTAATTTCATGGCTGCAGTCACCATCTGCAGTGATTTTGGATCCCCCAAAAATAAAGTCTGTCACTGTTTCCACAGTTTCCCCATCTATTTGCCATGAAGAAAAATGGGTAGAGGATCTAAACAAACAATTTTCCAAAGAAAGTATGCAGATGGTCAATGGCACCATGAAGAGATGCTTCACATCAGGTAAATGCAGATCAGAATCACAGTGAGCTATCACCTCACACTGGTCAAGAATGACTATTTTCAAAAAGACAACAAATGACAAGAATTGGTGAGGATGTGGAGAAGAGGGAACCCTGTGCACTGTTGGTGGGAATGTGAATTGCTGCAGCCACTATGGCAGACAGTGTGTTGTTCAGTCTCTCAGTTGTTTCCAACTCTTCGACGCCATGGATTGCAGCGTGCCAGGCTTCCTTGTCCTTCACCACCTCGCAGAGCTTGCTCAAACTCATGTCCATTTAGCCGATGATGCCATCCAACCATGTCGTCCTCTGTCACCTCTTCTCCTGTTACCCTCAGTCTTTCCCAGCATCAGGGTCTTTTCCAGTGCGTCTGCTCTTCACATCAAGTAGCCAGAATATTGGAGCTTCATCATCAGAATCAGTCCCTGCAATGAATATTCAGGATTGATTTTCGTTAATACTGACTGGTTTGATCTCCTTGCAGTCCAAGGGACTCTCAGGAGTCTTCTCCAACACCACAGTTCAAAAGCATCAGTTCTTCGGTGCTCAGCCTTCTTTATGGTCCAACTCTTACAGGCCTACGTGACTACTGGAAAACCCATAGCTTTGACTATTTGGACTTTTGTTGGCAAAGTAATGTCTCTGCTTTTTAATACACTGCTGCTTCTGCTGCTAAGTCGCTTCAGTCGTGTCTTACTCTGTGCGACTGCATAGATGGCAGCCCACCACGCTCCCCCGTCCCTGGGATTCTCTAGGCAAGAACACTGGAGTGGGTTGCCATGTCCTTCTCCAATGCATGAAAGTGAAAAATGAAAGTGAAGTGGCTCAGTCATGTCCGACTCTTCGCGACCCCATGGATTGCAGCCTACCAGGCTCCTCTGTCCATGGGATTTTCCAGGCAAGAGTACTGGAGTGGGGTGCCATTGCCTTCTAGATTTGTCATAGCTTCTCTTTCAAGGATCAAGCATCTTTTAATTTCATGGCTGTAGTCACTGTCCACAATGATTTTGGAGCCCAGGAAAATAAAGTCTGTCACTGTTTCCATTGTTTCCTCATCTATTTGCCATGAAGTGTTGGGACCAAAAGCCATGATCTTAGTTTTTTGAATGTTGAATTTTAAGCCAACTTTTTCACTCTCCTCTTTCACCTTCACCAAGGGGCTCTTTAGTTCCTCTTTGGTTTCTGCCATAAGGGTGGTGTCGTCTGCATATCTGAGGTTATTGATATTTCTCCTGGCAGTCCTGATTCCAGCTTGTTCTTTATCCAGCCTGGCATTTTACGTGATGTATTCTGCAAAGAAGTTAAATAAGTAGGGTGACAGTATACAGCCTTGATGTATTCCTTTCTCAGTTGTCAACCAGTCTGTTGTTACATTTGCTGTTCTAACTTGCTTCTTGACCTTCATACAGGCCTCTCAGGAGGCAGGAAAGTTGGTCTGGTATTCCCATCTGTTGAAGAATTTTCCACATTTTATTGTGATTCATACAGTCAGAGGCTTTGGTGTAGTCAGCAAAGCAGAAGTAGATGTTTTTCTAGAATTCTTTTCTAGAATGCTTTTTCTATTATTCAATCGATGTTGGCAATTTGATCTCTGATTTCTCTGTCTTTTCTAAATCCAGCTTGAACATGTGGAAGTTCTCTGTTCACATACTGTTGAAGCCTAGCTTGGACAGTTTTCAGCATTACTTTGCTAGCATGTGAAATGAGTGCAATTGTGTGTCAGTCTGAACATTCTTTGGCATTGTCCTTTTTTGGGATTGGAATGAAATCTGAAAACAGACTGAAGATTCCTCAAAAGTTAAAAATAGACTATTATATGATCCAGCAGTACTGCTTCTGGGTATTTATCCAAATGAAAGAAAACACCAATTAGAGATTATACATATGTATCCCTATGTTCATTGCAGCATTATTTATAATAGCCAAGTTATGGAAGCAACCTAAGTGCCCATCAATAGATGAATGGATAAAGATGTGGCATGTATATATATTGTGTGTATGTGTTCATTCCGAGTTTTTGTGACCCATGGACTGTAGCCTGCCGGGTTCCTCTGTCCATGGAATTTTCCAGGCAAGAGTACTGGAGTGGGTTGCTATTTAATATTCTTTGGCATCTTCTTGACCTAGGGATCAAACTCAAGTCTCTTGCGTCTCCTGCATTGGCATGCAGATTCTTTACCAGTGCACCACCTGGGGTGGAGTATTATTCAGCCATAAAAAAAAGAAATCTTGCCATTTGTGACAACATGGAGTGTATTACACGAAGTGAAACAAGAGAAAAACAAATGCTGTATGAGTTCACTGTTATGTAGAATCTAAAAAGAAAAACAAATGAACAAATATAAGAAAACAGTTGTAGATGCAGAGGACAAACAGGTGGTTGGTAGAGGAGATGAGAGTGGAAGAGGAGAAAAATAAGTGAGGGCGATGAAAAGGCACAAACATCATTGCAAATGACTCATGGGTATGAAATGTACCGTGTGAAGAATATAGTCAATAACTATGTAATATCTTTGTATGATGAGATAATTAGACTTATCATTTTGAAATGGATAGAAATATCAAAACACTGTTTTGTGTAACAGGAACTAACATGCATTATAGTTCTATTATACTTCAAAAACAAACAGGAAAAGAGATCAGATTTGTGGTTACTAGAGGCAGGGCATGGAGGGTGGTGGAATTAAATGAAAATAGTCAAAAGGTACAAATTTCTAGTTATAAATAAGGAAGTACTAGGGATATACAACATGATATATAATTAACACTGCTGATTGTTATATATAAAAGTTATTAGACTAAATCCTAATTGTTCTCATCATAGGGAAAAATTTAATTTTCTGTTTCTTTAATGTTGTGTCTATATGAGGTGATAGATGTTTGGTAAATTATTGTGATAATTTCGTGAAGTATGTAAGTCAAATAATTATGGTATACACTTTTAACCTATAGAGTGCTGTATTTCAATTATATCTCAAGAAAATTGGAAGAAAACATAATATTAAATGCAAAAAAAGAGGAAGTAATCAGCTATTTCAAGTGTTGAATTAAGAAGGGATCTGAAATTTTACCCCTCTGTACCTTAACAAAAGGATTTCAGAGGAGGGGTGAGGGTTAGACCCCATTGGAATGGGGTTAAGATATTAGGAGGTAAGAGTGTTGTCAGTGAGAGTAGATAATTCTTGTTTTGGTTGTGCCGAGTCTTCATTGCATTGTGCCAGCTGTTCATTGCAGCACATGGGCTTTCTCTACTTGTGGCATGCTGGCTTCTGGTTGTAGAGCTCGGGTTCTAGAGTGTGCAGATGCAGTAATTGGGGCATGCGGGCTCTCTGGTTGTTACACATGGACTCGGCGTGCTGGCTGGGCGTGTTGGCTGAGCCTGCTGGCTCTCTAGCTGGGGTGCAGGCTTATTTGTAGTGCAGGCTTATTTGTCCTACAGTATGTGGGATCTTAGTTCCCTGACCAAGAATTGAACCCGTGTGCCCTGAACAGGAAGGCAGAACCACTGGACCACCAAGGAAGTCCCTAGTCTTTTTTGGGGGGTGGGTGGGAGGCTGCACTGCACAGTTTGCAGGATCTTAATTCCCTGTTCAGGGATTGAACTCACACCCTCGACAGTGAAAACGTGGAGTTCTAACCACTGGATCACCAGGGATTTCCCAAGAGTAGATAATTCTTCTTAAGAAGACTTTTGATGTAAATGTAAGAAAAGAAAGTAGGCAGAACATGACAGGTGAGGTTTTTTGGGTTTTTTTTTAAGAAGGAAATCCAACAGCTTGTCTTATGCTGATCCAGTAGATAGGAAAAGTATAGGATAGGTTTAGAATTAGGTTTGTTCTGGTGAGGCCCTTGACTGAGTAGTGTTTTAAGAATTCTGGACCCAGGTAAGGGGTGTGACCCTATCCATTGTAACTAGGGGAAAGCAAAGTACTTGCATTAAAGTAATGGAAGGAAATGTAGGTCTCTTCTGATTTATTTCTTTCCCCAGCTATTCACTTTGTGTTATTAGGATGCCAGACATACTTCTAGACACTAGGAATAGTGAATAGAACAGACAAAAGTCCTTGTTGTCATGAAATGTATATTCCACTGGAGGTAAATAGACATGAAACAGTGGAGTAATCAGAGGATCATCAGCTAAAATTGAAGAAAAGGAAGAGGGTTTGGAAAGTGAATGATAATAAGGGATAGCGGTGAATCGGCCAGGGATGTGAAAGAATTGGTTTTCCCACAGTACTGGGAACCTCCTTGAGAAATGGGTTTCTAAGTATGGAGTGAGACCAGTGAGCACAGTGTTTTGTCTCTATTATTTAGCTGCTTGGTTTCATATACAGAGTGAGCAGAGAGTTGGATTCAACCAGGTTTTGCCATGTGTATATAATGTATCTTAAGATGCCACTGAATGTAAAATATACCTGTATCTTGTATACTTCTAAGAAAGAAAAAAATAATCATTTAAACTGCATGTTTTATAATGCATCCGATTTCTGAGCTGTTAAGAGAAACATGTTTATCTTGGAGTTGGTGAAATAAGTAGTTGGGATGCTTTCAGTTAGAAGCACAAGAAAACCCAGACTCAGATGGGCTTTAACAGTAGAGAGGAAAGACATAGAAGCCTGAATGAGACGTGTTTCCCTGACTCTCCTAACTGCAAGCTCCATGCTTCTGTTGAAGCAGCTTGCTGTGGGGACCTATAGGAAACTCTGGGATCTAAATTCTGTTATGATTCTTCTAGACACAGAAGGCAGTGTTGCTGGGCCAGTGAAGCAAGGTGCAGGGGTCACAAAGTTGCAGATCTGGAAACAGTGTTGCATCCATGGAGTGCAATAGGTCTTTCTCACTTACAGAGTCCAGTATATTGCTGAAGGGATGTATTGTTAAGGCTGTGGGAGTACTGGGAGACCTGAGAGCAGAAAATATTTATACCTAGATGATGGAAGTCTAACATGATGTAACCACTTAGGAGACACTTTGGCAGTTTCTTTAAATTTAGGTGTGTATCTATACTTTGATATGGTGATTCCTTTTTTTAGTATATATTTGTCCTAGAGAAATGTCCATACAAAGGCTTGTACACAAGTGTTCTTAGCAGCTTTGTTTGTAAGTATCTATAACTACATAATCCAGATGTCTATCAATAGGAAAATAGATAGACATGTTGTAGTCTATATATTCATACAACAGAATACTACCCAGCAATAGGAAAGAACAAGCTATTGATACACACAGTACTTGGAAACATGCTGATCAAAAAAAGCATGGCACAAAAGTGTCTTGATATGATTTCATTAAATCAAGTTTTGTCAAACTAGTCTGCAGTGATAGAAACAAGATCAGTATTGAGAGCGGTTACCTGCAAGGAGGTCTGAGGGAACATTGAGGGGATGATAGAACTATTTTATATCTTGTTTGGGGGATTTTATATGTGTATAAATTTGTCAAGACTTACCATATTGTACATATTTGATGATTACATTTTATTCTGTATAAACTAATCCTTATTAAGGTTGATTTAAAAGTTTGGTTGGAAGGAATAAAATCAATATAATTGTCCTCATGCTAAATGTGAATAGGCTATATTGTGAAACTGTTAGACAAGGTTGAGAAATAAAACCTAAGCACATTCTGTTTAATAGAAACAAACTTTTACTCTCTACCCTTGACCTCAGTTTAGCCTCAGGTGTGCCTGTGGCAGAGTAGAAGTACATGAGCTCACACCTTCTGGTGGAAACACTGAAATCATAACTAAGTGCTGAACACCCACCAACAAAAGAATACTGGAACCTACCAAAAAAGGTATCCTACATCCAGAGACAAAGAAGGAACCAGAACGTGATGGTAGGATGGATGCGATCGTGACTAAATCAAATCCCATACACATGAGGTGGGCAACCCACAAAGTAGAAAATAATTATACCCACAAAAGTTCTCCCAGAGGAATGAAAGTTCTGAGCCCCACATTAGGCTCCCCAGCCTGGATGTCTGGCAACAGGAGGAGGAGCCCCCAGAGAATGTAGCTTTGAAGGGCAGCAGTATTTGATCACTCGAATTTCACAGGAGTGGGGAAAACTAAAACTCTAGTCTTAGAGGGTAAAGATAGGGTCTTGTGTGCACCAAGACCCAAGAGAAAAAGCAGTGGTCTCATAAGAGACTGGGTCAAACTTACCTGCTAGTACTGGAGGATCTCCTGTGGAGGTGGAGGGGGTGGTTGTGGCTCATTGTGGGGACAGGGACACTGGTGGCAGCAGTCCTGGGTAGCCCTCATTGGTGTGAGCTATCTTGGAGGCTGCCATTTTCTCACCAGACTTGGCCCCACCCAACAGCTTGTTGCCTCTGGTGCTGGGATGCCTCAGGCCAGACAACCAGTAGGGAGGGAACATAGTCCCACCTATCAGCAGGTTGTTTGCTTAAAGTCTTCCTGAGTAAGTAGCTCCCCAAGAAACACATGCTCTGACATGACTTGCCCACCAGATGGACAAGATCCAGCTCCACCCACCACTGAGCAGGTACACTTTCAGCTGGTACTTTCACCAGGAAATGGACCCAAAACAATTGGCCCAATGGACATTTTCAAGATGGAGCAAAGGGGTGTAGCAAACCAGATACCTCTTCAACCCTTGAAATTCTAGAAACCTCGTGAGATACAGAAGACTCTGATGACTTCTGTGCAGCCTGGAAAAGCACCTCACAGCTTCTGTGAATTACACAGGTATCCCCAGCAGTGGGTATTCCCAGCCTACTCAGCCTAAGTATTGAGTGAGTAACTTAGGGACAGGACACAGACAATGAGAAGGAGTTTTAAATGCCACCTTTTCTATGAACCTTAATCATTCTCTTTTGTTCAGCTTTAAAGGAGGGGAAAATGTACTATTAGACTCTCTTTTTTTTTTTCTTCTGGAGGATAGGGGATTATTATCAACCACCTGAGGATGGCACCCCACTCCAGTACTCTTGCCTGAAAAATCCCATGGATGGAGGAGCCTGGTAGGCTGCAGTCCATGGGGTCGCTAAGAGTTGGATACGACTGAGCAACTTCACTTTCACTTTTCACTTGCATGCATTGGAGAAGGAAATGGCAACCCACTCTAGTGTTCCTGCCTGGAGAAGCCCAGGGATGGGGGAGCCTGGTGGGCTGTCGTCTATGGCGTTGCACAGAGTTGGACATGACTGAAGCGACTTAGCAGCAGCAGCAGAAAGAGAAGAGAGAGAGAGAGTACCCAAGAAAATATTTGAAGAGATAATAGCTGAAAAATTTCCTAACATGGGAAGGGAAACTGTCATTTAAGTCCAGGAAGCACAGAGAGAGGCTCATGTCAAGTAAATCCAAGGAGGAATACACTGTGACACATAGTAATCAAATTGACAAAGTTAAAGACAAAAAGTATTAAAAGGAACAAGGGGAAGCAACAACAAACAACATACAAGGGAATTTCTATAAGACTCTCAGCTGATTTTTCAGCAGAAACTCTGCAGGCCAGAAGGGAGTGGCACAATATATTTCCGGTGTTGAAATGGAAGGATTTGCAACTAAGAATATTCCTGCCAACAAAGCTCTCATTTAGATTTAACAGAGAAATCAAAAGCTTTACAGACAAACAAAAGCTAAGAGAATTCAGCACCATCATAACAAGTTTTGCAGCAAATGCTAAAGGAATTTCTCTAGGCAGTAAAGAGAAGGCCATAACTAGAAACTGGAAAATTACAAAGGAAAAACTCACTATTAAAGATAAACATACCAAAAAAAAAA
>SJYV01050598.1:1672858-1684145 GCA_006410875.1 Neotragus pygmaeus | reverse complement strand
TGCTCTTTGACTCTTTGTAGCAAATGACTGTCAGACATAAACGACTGGGTGAGAAATGGCTTCGAATTTCCCTCTCTGCTTTTCTGCAGTAAAGGCCTCAACCCCTGAGCCTTCTGGGGGTCATGTCTATCGTCTGAATATACAGGTCTTGTCTTTGAACATGCTTTTATATAAAGCCATCTCTTCTGGGATAAGGATGAGGACTTCTCCATGCTTCTGTGGTGTAACCTAAGACATGCCCACAGAACATGCCCGGACCTGTACACCTCTCTTTCCAGTGGCCTTCTGGGCTCTGCTTTACCTCTGACATCACCCAGGTAGCTTTTGATTCCTACCATAAGGAAATAGAATGCAGAGGTTTCCGCAAATGCAATTGCATGAGAGGAAAGATTTATTAAGCATATTCTATAAAGTTTATTGGCATGTGGAAATGGGTGCCTAGTCTGGAAGGGTAAATTTTGATGTTTTTTTTAAAGCATAAAAATTCTAATGATAATAAATTTAAATAGGCCTAATATATTGAAGGAAAGGATTTTTAAATGCCTCTTTCCTAGAACTATAATCTTTGTAGAAATATTTGCCTATTTTGTAGATGCTTAGGTGAAAATATTCTTCCTTTATTAGAAAGTATTAATCTGGCCTAGGCATTTTGCTTTTTATTATGCAGGAAGAAATGATTTTAATTTCTGCTGTGTCCTACAGACCAGTGAGATTAACCTTGGGGTGACATTAGCCCTGATTGCTGAGCTCTTACTAAACCTTGATTTTCCAGTGCTGACTCTACTGTTATTGGTGGTGGTATATGTGCTTTTACTCAGGAAGAGTTTGTCTTTAGCATTTATTTGTGTTTTTCAAAAACTGAGAAGGGCGTTTGCATGGCACCTTCTGCATCCTTGTGTCACTGCTGTGGGACAGATGTTGTTTACTGAAGGGTCAGTGTGGACTGTCCCCCAGGGCTGATGTCAGGTCTAGGGGAGGGCATGGTCTGCTCTCTTGGGCACCCCTTGGCCTCCTGCTGAGAGGATTTGCTCTGTGCAGGGCACAGGAGTGAGTTCACCAGGTGTTAGATATTTCAGGATGTAAAGCATAGTGTTTAGTATCTTAACAAATCAAGAATCAATTATCTGGGAGAACAAGCAGAAGGTTTTTTTAGGTCTAGGATAAATTAAATACTAAGACCAGTCCTAGTGGATAATAGAAGCCTTTGGAAGCCCTGGAGTATATTTTTAAAATGCACTTGACATCATATACTGAAATGAAATTAATAGATCAGTATATGGCTTTATGTCTTAGGGGAACATTGGTGGTTTTTTTTAGTGAGATTCTAAGGTATTACCAATTTGTATGTAAATGAAGTTGATTCTGGTAGAATCACAGGGAAAAATACTGTCATCAAAAAGTATGTTACTTAATTTTTATCTTTGAAAATTCAAGTCACTTAGCTCTATCCCACTTTTTTTCTTTTTTTTTTTTTTGCTGGAAGATGTTGATTAGACCACATCCTTAAGACCATAGCAGGAGATGGTGATGGTGGTGGTGATGTGGGAAAATACTTAAAAGGAGAATTAAAACAAACATAGTTTAGATTGTTACTCCTCAAGGCTCTGTGTAGTTTCTTTTCATCCATGGACCTTTTATTTACTGTTTAACATCACCTCGGCTGTTTTATGTTAAGTACCAGGAATTATAAATTCTAATTGTATTAAACCACAGCAGAATTTAAAATAGCACAATGAGACAAAATCACTTCCTGCCATGAAATCTGATGTATCAGGAACCAATTTAGGCTTCCCTGGTGGCTCAGTGGTGAAGAATCCATGGCTAAGGAAGAAACATGGGTTAGATCCCTGGATCAGGAAGATCCCCTGGAGAAGGAAACCCACTCCAGTATACTTGCCTGGGAAGTCCCTTGGACAGAATGAGCACGGCGGGCTACAGTTCATGAGGTTACAAGAGAGTCAGACGTGACTTAGTGACGAAGCAACAAGAGCAGCATAACCCTACCTGCTTACAGTATGTAGCATGCTTCCCCTTCCCTTTAAAAAAAAAAGCTTCACTGACCCATAATTGACATATCATAAATTGTACTTCAAGTACACAATCTCATAAATTGACATGCACACATATATACAGACACTTCTGTGAAACCAGCTCCACAGTCAAGGTAGTGAAATATCCATCTCCTCCAGCAGTTTCCTCTTACAGGTTTGTAATTGCTCCCTCCGCCTCCCCCAACATGACTAATCAGACAGTTACTAATATTGTCCATTCCTAAAGATTAGTTTGCATTTCCTAAAATTTTAAATAAATGGAACAATACTGTTTTTACTCTTTTTTGTCTGGTTTCTTTCACTCAGTGTAATTATTTGGAGATTCAGTTCTTTTTCAGTGTATGTTAATAGTTCATTGCTTTTTATTTCTAAGTAATATCCTGTTGTGGGAACAGCATAGTTTGATTATCCATCCACATTTGGGTCACGTATAGTTTTGGGCCATTATAAATAAAGCTGCTATACAGGCTTGGTAGATTTTCTCTGGCTTATGGTTTCAGCTGCTTTATGGCATCTATTAAAGAGCAAATGTTTTTAGTTTTCATGAAGTCAAATTTATCAGTTTGTTCTTTAAGTGGTTATGGTTTTGGTGTTGCATCTAAGCCATCTTTCCCTGTTTCAGGGTCACAAAAGTTTTTCTCCTCTTTTTCCATAAAATTTATAATTTTAGATTTTTATGTCTATGATCCATTTTGAGATAATTTTTGTGTATGGGTGAAGTATGGATTATTCAGTTCAGTTCAGTTGCTCAGTTGTGTCCAACTCTGCGACCCCATGAACTGCAGCACGCCAGGCCTCCCTGTTCATCACCATCTCTCCGAGTTCACTCAGACTCATGTCCATCGAGTCGGTGATGCCATCCAGCCATCTCATCCTCGGTCGTCCCCTTCTCCTCCCGCCCCCAATCCCTCCCAGCATCAGAGTCTTTTCCAATGAGTCAACTCTTCGCATGAGGTGGCCAAAGTACTGGAGTTTCAGCTTTAGCATCATTCCTTCCTAAGAAATCCCAGGGTTGAAGTTTTAAGTTCTTGCACACAGGTATCTAACTGTTCCAGCACCATTTGTTAAACAGACCATTCTCTGTCCCCTCTCCACTGAATTTCTTTGTAATTTGGTTGAAAATTGGTTGTCCATATATGGGTGTCTGTCTACAGACTTTCTTTTCTGTTTCAGGTCTTGTTTGTCTTATATCAGTGTCTCCACTGATTGGATTATTGTAGCTTTATAGTAAGTTCAGATATCAGATAGTGTTAGTCATCCAGCTATATTCTTTTTTTTTTTTCAAAATTGTTTGGACCATTCTAAATTCTTTAGTTTTGGAATCAGCTCATCATTTTCTGCCCCCAAAAGCCAGCTGAGATTTTTATTGGAATACATTAAAGCTTTAGAGGAATTTGAGAAGCTATGAAAAAATTTCCAGTGGTTATAAGTCTTAAGGATAGATTAGGGAGAATAATGTGTCAGTCAATGCAATGTGGAGAGACTGGGATGGAATTGTCGCCCGTGATATACTGATGGAGGAGATGGGTAACCCAGCTTTGGTAGACTGAGTTGTGAATAAGTGGGCACAGATAAGCAAACCTCCCCTCAGAGAAGCCCAAGAGAAATGGCTGGCTGGGTGGCTGGGTGGTTCAGGGAGCAGCTCAGGTAATGATTTCAAGCTGAAGTCAGAGAGGACTAGGTGCATTTCTTCTGGAAAGACCTTCAGTGGAGGGCTCAAGATCAGCATAGGCAGAGAACAGAGGAGGAAGAGCGTGACCAGACGAGGTTTATGCGTTCATGTCTGGTCTAGGAGAGGGCCACAGGCCTGTAAAGATTGTGATTCAGAAAACACTTAGGGAGGGGAGGCATTTGTCATAAAACAATGGATGTCAGCTGTACATCAGAACTAACTATTGGGCTAGAAGAGTGGCTCTCAGCCAGAGGTGATATTGTCCCCTCGGGGACATGTGCCCGTGTCTAGAGAGATTTTTGATTGTCACAATTACTGGGAGGTGGATTTCTCCTCTCATTTATGGGTCTAGAGAGGACAGTGTTGTTGCTAAACATTGTGCAGAGTATGGGAAAACACTCCCCTCAACAAAGACTTGTCAACCCAGTGTGCTCCTAATGCTAGAGGCGGGGACCACTGGTCTAGAGAGGAAGGGCCAGAAAAGAGGGTGAAGTGAGAATGGGGTGATGGATTGCGCTGATGCCCGTTGTCTATATTGTTTCGAGGAGAAATGCTCTCTTGTGTGGTGACCGTGCAGAGTTACCCTGCTTGCTCAGAAATTATTCTCTGGAAATGTTTTTTGAGAGTGTTTTCAGAAGATGTCTGAAAGCGTTATCAAATAAGGATAGTTTAACAAAAGCATGCCTTAACTACAGGGAAGGAATGTTGAACATTTGAGTTAATTCACATAAAAAGAAAGTATTTGTTTAGACACGGCATTGTCCACAGATGAATTTATCAATTGGGATAGTTTTGATTGCAAGTAATAGAAGAAAACCTAACTGAAAATGGCTGAAAAAAAAAAAAAAAGGAAATTTACCAGCTAATGTAACTAAAAAGTCCTGGCTTCTGGCAAGAGTTAACCAACACTTTCAGTGTTTCAGGGACCCAGTTCCTCCTTCATCCCAGGCCATGCTTGCTTCCTAGCTCATAGATGACTGCCAACAGTTTTCACAGTTTTTTTTTTTCTTATCTGTCCTCACCAGGAGTGGATTTTTCTTCTCCTGCCATTACGGGTTACTCTTTGATTGGGCCATCTTAAATTAAGTATCCATCCTTGAATATGACAATATTTATAGCATTACCCTCTTTAGCTTAGACTGTTTGGTATGGCAACCACTAGCCACATGTGGCTGTTGAGCTCTTGAAATGTAACTAGTCCAAATTGAGATGGGGAAAAAATATGAAATATTTAATAATTTGTGTACTAATTGCATGGTGAAAGGGTAATATTTTGGGGTATATTGGGCTAGAATACAAAACTATTCTAAAAACGCTTTCACTAGTTTCTTTTAAATTTGTTTTTAATGTGAGTACTAGAAAATTTTAAATTGTATTAGTAGCTCCAAATTGTATTTTTGGTGGGCCAAACTGGCTAAGACTATTCAGGAGTCCCTTCAAATAGAGTGGAGTCAACTCCATCCAAATCACTTGGCTGATAGCCTTATGGGAGAGAGACGGAATGGTTATTGGGAAAGCAATCAGAAATGAACACTGCAGTGACTGGCATAAGCAGAGAAGGGAATATTAGTTGAATTACTGCTATTTTACTGCAGGTGAATGTCTGGAAACACTTTTGCTCTGCTACCACTAAAAAGTTAGTGTTATTTCTTAAATATATTTTTGAAAGTTCTAGAGCAAACATATGGCTCATAGTAACTAGTGAAACAGCACAGATACGCTAGGAGGAAGGAAATAATCCCATTCCTCTCGTCCTTGTTTCCACTCCTAACCCTGGGCGGCCCTTGTTCGTCTGGTCTGTGCTCTTCCATTCCTTATTCCATGGACATGGGAGTGCCTGCATGTCCATTGTTTAGTTGTGTCTGTTGCTGCTGTCATAATGGAGTTATAGCTTTTCAATTTGCTTCTTTCACCTTAGCAAGTCACACTCTACAGCTTTATCCCATTCTTTTGAATAATGCATAATATTCTATCTATGGATATTCCAACATTTCATTTAACCATTTCCTCACTAATGGATGTTAATGTTATTTCCACTCTCCCCTCTTCCTGCGCCCCACAACAAACAATGCTGCAATAAATATCATTGTACCTGTGTCCTTACGTACTGGTGCTTTTTTTTTTTCCCTATAGGATAGATTCCCAGAAGTGGAATTGCTTGGTCAAACGGTATGTGTATTTTTAATTTTAATAGATATTTCTAGATTCTTTCCCCAAAGAAATAGCAAATCACATCTGCACATAAGAACGCCCATTTTCTACATTCTCACCAGCATTGGCTGCCACTGTTTCTTTTCATTCTTACCAGTCTTAAACCTCTGATCATTAATTTACATTTCTTCACTGACTGTCAGTGATGCAGAATATATTTTCATGTTTGTTATCCATTTGAATTTCTCTTTTCTTCATTTGCTATTCATTTCCATTACCCATATTTCTAGTGTTTTTCTGTCACAATTTCTGGGAGCTATGTATTGTTTTAGAAATGTTAATCCAGTGTTATACCAATGTCATATATGTGCAAATATAGCTTTATGATTCTTGTCTATATGTATGATGTCTTTTACTAAAAGAAAATTATTAGTTATTATTTAATCCAATGATCTATCATTTTCTTTATTGCTCCTGAGTTATCTGTTTTATTCAGGAAGTCACTGTCCATCCCATGGTCAAACAGTCTTATAAATATTCTTCCCTATTTTTAAAAACATTCAAATCTTACTCCAGTTTTACATTTTGTACATGATAGGAAGTAGGATGCTATCTATCTTTTTTCTCCCCAATATGATTACTGTAAGAAACTTTCTTTTCCGTGGGACGGAAATGTTACCCTTGTCACATATAAAGGCGCCACGTGCCCCTGTGCCAGTCTCTGGCCCCTTCGTTCTGACCCCTGTCTGTCTGTCTGTCTGTCTCTGTGCCAGCACCGCTTTTCTGTGAATACAGTGGTTTTTCTAGTGAGTTATGATGTCTGGTAAGTTCTTCCTCCCTGGTCTGTTTTCATACTTTTCATGGTTGTTTTTAGCCATTTATTTTTTGTTTCATGTTGATCTAGCTATATTACATTTTAAAACTTAAAGGTGGGAAATTTTATATTTAAAACATTTAAGGTAAAATTCCCCACCTTTAGGGTTTAAAATCTAATATAATAATATTTGATAAATAAAACTACAAAATGACTTTGCAGTTTGGGAATATCTTTATTTGATGTTACTGATTGGAAAATAGTTACTGATAACTTATAGGATTTTCTGTTAATTTTATTTCTTTAAGTATGATTTTGTTCCTGTGATAATTGTACAATTATCCTAAGATGCAAAAATGGGGACGTAGGCATGATATATTTTAACCTGTCTAAAAATTAGATTATAATAAAGCTAAAGTGACCTTGTAAATAATTTGTGTTCCTATTTATATAACGAACTAGAAGTTATATCCATACCTGGATTGGTTGAGGAGTATGTAAATATGATAATATGACACAGACCTGTAGCTGAAGTTAATGGTAAACTATGGGTTTTCAATCTTTTTGCTTTGGATTTTTCTAAAATTTAAACAATGTTGACTTAAGTTATCACATTTGAAGTTCGAGGTAAAGTTATTTTTAATATTTTATGGTTTTGAAATTCTTACATTAAGTTTTTACTAATGTGATATTAATTTTGTTCACTGAAATTCTTGATAGTTTTTTTGGAAACTTTAGTTATAGTATTAAGGTAATAAATACTTCTGCATTTCTCTGAAAGCATCTGAAATTCTAAAGATGCCAGTGATTTAAAATAATGGTTACATTTTCTTACAAATTGAACACATATGCAGATACACTTGAGATCTGTATTTTGCTTATGAAAGTGAAGAGAAGCCCTCATGTTGGCCCCTGCCCATTTTTACTTGGTTAATTAGGAAAAAACCATTAGTTTCTTCTATAGCCAAAAAAGAAAATGGTAAAATAACACATTGCGATTATTATTGAGTGATATAAATACTTGACAAATTATAATTGTGTTTAAAAAATGATATTTTTAGTGCTTTCACTGAATATATAATTCAAATAAATAGATTGGTATGGCAATTTTTTACGTGTGTATAAATATTAAAGATGATAATTTAGAGAAGGGAACTAATTTAAATTGTTTACATGAAAACCAAAAAAGGACTTAGTAAAGTTAAGAGTTCACTTTGAACTTTCTAAATGAATTCATAATTTTATTAGGTCAAAATAAAATGTAATTTTCCTGCTCTATTCTGAATTAGGTAATTAATAATCACTGCCTGGCTTCCATCCACTACTTATATGAAATCAGATAGTAGGCACCCCATGGGCCCCAGTTTTATCACTAAAACTACATTCCACTATTCTAAGACTCTGAAACATATCTGCTACAGTTGGGATAAGGGAACACTTTGTTGGTTTCAGAACAGTTTTTTTTTTAACCAAAGAGCAGGAATGCTTTCAGTAGTGTGTGGAGCTATAAGGAGATTAACCCAACTGAAATAACTTTTGCTGGCTAACAGTGGAAATTTAGGTGACAGAGCAAATGGTAATTATAAACCATTGAACAAGCTGAGCCTACCGAGAGCCAAGAGCAATCATGTTTTGTCAAAGGTTGACAAATGATATAAACTGTACTGTATTAAAGGCATATCACATTTCTCATATTTCCTAATAAGCTGTATTTTAACCAGCTCAAATTGTGTTTCCTGCACTTACATTTTGTTGTTGTTATTGTTTAATTGCTAAGTCATGTCTGACTCTCTGCGACCCCATGGAATGCAGTAAGCCACACTTCCCTGTCCTTCACTGTCTCTGAGTTTGCTCAGACTCATGTCCATTGAGTCGTGATTCCATTCAACCATCTCATCCTCTGTCATCCCCTTCTCCTCTTGCCTTCAATCTTTCCCAGCCTAAGGATCTTTTCCAATTAGTCAGTTCTTCCCATCAGGTGGCCAGTCCTTTGCACCAGTCCTTCCAATGAATATTCAGGATTGATTTCCTTTAAGATTGAATGTTTTGATCTCCTTTCCATCCAAGGGACTCTCAAGAGTCTTCTCTAGCACCACGATTTAAAAGCATTAATTCTTCAGTGTTCAACTTTCTTTACTACCTGCAATGCAGGAGACCCTGGTTCAATTCCTGTGTCAGGAAAATCTGCTAGAGAAGGGATAGGCTACCCACTCCAATATTCTTGGGTTTCCCTTGTGGCTCAGCTGGTAAAGAATCAGCCTGCAATGCAGGAGACCTGGGTTCAATCCCTGGGTTAGGAAGATCACCTGGAGAAGGGAAAGGCTATCCACTCCAATATTCTGGCCTAATCACAAAGAGTCGGACAGGGCTGAGCAACTTTTCCTTTCACTTTCAGTCTTCTTTATAGCACTTAAGTTTTAATCATCATCAAAACAGACAAAGATAATAACCATAAAATATATAAATATAAAAAGATATTTGTGTTATCAAATATAATATCACTTTTATGTGGAATCTAAATAATAATACTAATGAGCTTATTTAAAAAACAGAAATAGACTCACAGACATAGAGTGAGTCTATAATTATGATTACCAAAGGGGAAAAGGGGAGGGATAAAGTAGGAGTATGAGATTAACAGATGTACACTACAATATATAAATTAACAAAGATTTACTGCATAGCACAGGGAACTATATTTGATATCTTATAGTAACTTCTAATGGAAAAGAATCTGAAAAAGAATTTACATATATATAATACCCATATACACGTATATGTGTGATACTGAATCACTGTACTGTACACCTGAAACTAACACAGTATCATAAATAAACTTTGCTTCAGGGGAGGGGCCTGGGTCGCCCCACCTTGAGCACTCCCAGCATCATCATCCTCTGCCACTGTCCAGTTATCTTTGACTGCCACATATAGATTCCCACAGATCTCTGAAGGAAATGATTCTCATTATGGGAGGAGCCTTGGCTGTGCTCTGGACCAGAAAGGAGTCCTTGTGATTCTCTTTGACATCAGCCACCCTGCTCAGACCATTCCAGAAGGCATCTGGTTTATACCAGGAGACATCCGCTCTCTCTCTGATGTAAAGAACAACTTCCAGGGTGTCGACGTGGCTTGCGTGTTCCATATCATGTCTTACAAGTTAACAGTCCAGCAGTGACATGGTGTGTTCGTCCAAGAAGGTGAATGAAAGACCAGAGATCAAACCTTGAGCCTTTGGAGTGGGAGCACTGGCTCCAAGACCCTAGACTACCAGAGAACTAAACTTTCTGCTGCTGCTGCTGCTACAATGCTTCAGTCGTGTCCGACTCTGTGCTTCCCCATAGACGGCAGCCCACCAGGCTCCTCCATTCCTGGGATTCTCCAGGCAAGAACACTGGAGTGGGTTGCCATTGCCTTCTCTGACCAGAGAACTAAACCTAGGGAGTATCAATAGTGAGAACTCACACAAAGGAAACAACTTGAATACAAGGCATGGCATCACCCAACCACCAGTAGCACCCTGTGCAAGATACCTCATCTACACAACAAACAAAACAAAAATACAAACCCAGTCATCAGCAGACAGGATTACCACCTCACTCAGCCCTGCCCATCAGAGGAAAAACAAAGAAACATACAAAAACTCAGCACAAATCTCACCCTATATGAAGCTTACACAAACTACTGGACCAACCTTACGAGGGCAGAAACCAAAAGGAAGAGAGAATGCACCCTTGAAGCCTGGGAAAAGAAGACCTCAAACAGAATAAGTTAATGAAATAATGAAAAGGCAGGGGTATACTGCACAAATGAACAAACTAGAAACACAGAAGTCCAAATAAATGAAGAGGAAATAGGCAAACTACCTAAAAAAGAATTCAGAATAATGATAGTAAAGATGATCAAAACCCCTGAAAATGGAGAAAATGCAAGAATCAATTAACAAAGACCTAGAAGAATTAGCAAATAAATATACAGAGACAAACAACACAATTATTGAAATTAAAAATACTCTAGAAGGAATCAATAGCAGAATATCTGAACCAGATATTCTGAATGATTCAGAATGAATCAGTAAGTTGGAAGGTAAAATGGTGGAAACAACTTCAAGAGGCACAAACAGTCCCATACAGGATAAACCCAAAGAGAAGCACACCAAGGCACATACTAATCAAACTAACAAAGACTAAGCGCAAAGAAAGAATATTAAAAGCTGCAAAGGAGAAACAAGTGACATACAGGGGAAACCTCATATGCTTAACAGCTGATCTTTCAGCAGAAACTCTGCAGGCCAGAAGGGAATGGCAGGATATATTTAAAGTACTGAAAGGGGAAATTCTACAACCAAGATTACTGTACTCAGCAAGGATCTCA
Source organism: Neotragus pygmaeus (assembly GCA_006410875.1). Classification (NCBI taxonomy): domain Eukaryota; kingdom Metazoa; phylum Chordata; class Mammalia; order Artiodactyla; family Bovidae; genus Neotragus; species Neotragus pygmaeus. Next base: position 1,673,083 of record SJYV01050598.1, on the reverse strand, counting down.
TTCCAAATTGATGGAAAAATAAAAAACTCATCAGAAAAGCAAAAGTTAAGAGAATTCAGTACTACCAAACCAGCTTTACAACAAATGCTAAAGGAACTTATATGGTCAAGAAATACAAGAGGAGAGAAAAGATCTACAAAATCAACCCCAAACAATTAAGAAAATGGCAATAGGAGCATATATATCAATAATTACTTTAAATGTAAATGTATTAAATGCTGCAAC
>SJYV01050598.1:1658372-1672684 GCA_006410875.1 Neotragus pygmaeus | reverse complement strand
AACAGTGTGGAGATTCCTTAAAAAATTGCAAATAGAACTGCCTTATGACCCAGCAATCCCACTGCTGGGCATACACACCGAGGAAACCAGAATTGAAAGAGACACATGTACCCCAGTGTTCATTGCAGCACTGTTTATAATAGCCAGGACATGGAAACAACCTAGATGTCCATCAACAGATGAATGGATAAGCAAGCTGTGGTATATATACACAATGGAGTATTACTCTGCCATTAAAAAGAATACATTTGAATCAGTTCTAATGAGATGGATGAAACTGGAGCCTATTATACAGAGTGAAGTAAGCCAGAAAGAAAAACACCAATACAGTATACTGACACATATATATAGAATTTAGAAAGATAGTAATGATGACCCTATATGTGAGACAACAAAAGAGACACAGACATAGAGAACGGACTTTTGGCCTCTGAGGGAGTAGGAGAGGGTGGGATGATTTGGGAGAATGGCATTGAAGCATGTATACTATTATGTAAGAATGGTCTATGTTCGATGCAGGATGCAGGATGCTTGGGGCTGGTGTACGGGGATGATCCAGAAAGACGTTGTGGGGTGGGAGGTGGGAGGGGGATTCAGGATTGGGAGCTTGTGTACACCTGTGGTGGCTTCATGTCGATGTATGGCAAAGCCAATAGAGTATTGTAAAGTTAAATTTAAAAAATAAATAAAAAAAATAAAAATAGATAACCAACAAGGACCTACTGCATAGTATAGGGAACTCTGTTCAATACTAGTGCTTAGTCACTGAGTCATGTCTGATGCTTTGCGACCCCATGGACTATAGCCCACCAGGCTCCTCTGTTCACAGGGATTCTCCAGGCAAGAATACTGGAGTAGGTTGTCATGCCCACTTCCAGGGGATCTTCCCAACCCAGGGATTGAACCAAGGTCTTCCACATTGCAGGCAGATTCTTTGTTGTCTGAGCCACCAGGGAAGCCTCTATTCAATACTATAATAACCTAAATGGGAAAAGAGTTTGAAAAGAATAGATTCATGTACATATAACTGCATCACTTTGCTATACAACTGAAAATAACATAATGACTATACTATAAGTATAATCAGTTATACTCCAATATAAAATAAATTTTTTTATTTAAAAATTGAAAAGAAATAAATTTTTGAAAATTTTATTGAGTTGGCCAAAAAAGTCCTTCAGTTTTTAAGTAAAAGTAGAACACATTTTTCATTTTCACTAAGAACTTTATTGAACAATGTATTCACCATTTCACTCTGCTTCCTTCTGCCATTTTTCAGGCCCATTCGTATTTCTAAAACTTACTTATTTTGAGCAAAGAATTGTTCCATGTACCTTTTACAGTCTTCCAGGGAATTGAGATTTTTTTCCATTAAATAATTTTGTAAAGACTGAAATAAATAGATATCTGAAGGTGCAATGTCCAGTGAATACGTGGATGATTCAGAACTTCCCAGCCAAGCTATAACAGTTTTTGCCTGGTCATCAGAGAAACATGCGACCATGTGTTGTCCTGATGGGAGATTATGCATTTTCTGTTGACTAATTCCAGACACTTTAAGTCGAGTGCTGCTTTCAGTTGGTCTAATTGGGAATGGTACTTGTTAGAATTAATCATTTGGTTTTCTGGAAGGAACTCATAATAGAGGACTCCCTTTTAATTCCACCATATACACAGCAGCTTCTTTTTTGGATGGAGACTGGCCTTTGGTGTGGTTTGTGGTGGTTCATTTCACTTGTCCCATGATGTCTTCTGTTCTACATTATTGTACAATATCCACTTTTCATTGCCCATTAAAATGTTTTAAAAATGGAATGTTTTTGTTAAATTTCAGTAGAGAACTGAATACAAAAATACAGTTAGGAAGGTTTTTTTCACTTATGTGGAACCCAGGTATCAAAACAATTAACAAAGCTGGTGCAAATGCTTTTCAGCACTTGATTTGGATATTTTGAGTATGTTGACTGTCTCCCATGTGATATAATGCTGATGTTTTCAGTTTGATTGCTATCAGCTTCAACTGGTCTACCTGACTGTGAAGTATCATCCAGCCAGAAATCTTCAGCACAGAACTTTTTGAACCACTTTTAGTACATTCTATCAGTCATAGCACCTTTCCCAGACATTACACAGATCTTTTTTTAAGCATTTCACTTGCATTTTTACCTTTCTTGAAATAATAAAGCATAATATGCTGAGAGTGTTGCTTTTTCTTCCATCTTCAGTATTAAAATTGCTACACAAAGATTCACTGATTTTTCTGCTTTTTTAAAAAACTGCACACTGATATTACAGTTGTCATAGTACAGTGCTACATAATTGTTTTGAATGAAGTTCAAGACAACTGAGCACTCTTATGGAAAAAAACCAAACTTTTTGGTCAATGCAATATAAAGAAATATAAAAAATAAGGAGTTGAGAAATATTTAAGGCCCAGGAAAATGAAGAAAAATCAGTAGTTACAGACAAAGTGGAATTTAAGCATCAAATAAGTTAAATGAGTTATTAGGCATAATTTATGAAGGTCTAATAGTTGTAAGCTTGTATGGCTAAATAAATAGAGAAAGCAAAAAAAAATGAGAAATGTCAGTGATGGAGCAGTCATGGTACCTCATTTCAGTATACATTCATCTGAACTAGATTTGGTAGATATTTTTATAAATAAGAATATAAAGGGAATTGAATAGTGCATTCAGTAAACTTAATTATGTGTGTGTATATATAAATATGGGCTTCCCTGGTGGCTCAGTGGTAAAGAATCCACTCGCCAATGCAGAAGACAGGGGTTCGATCCCTAGGTTGGAAAGATTCCTTGGAGAAGGAAATGGCAACCCATTCCAGTATCCTTGCCTGGGAGATCCCCTGGACAGAGCAGCCTGGTGGCCTATAGTCCATGGGGTCTCAAAAGAGTCGGACATGACTTAGTGACTAAACAGCAACAACAACACATAAGTATACATTGCTATAATAGATTTCTTTTTCAAATATCCAAGGAAATTTGATCAAAGTTTATTAATGTTCAAGGTACTTGACCATAGAGAAAACAGTTTTCTCTTTTTTAAGAGATTAATTCTAGTTTTAATAAACATGTAGGCCCAGGAACATTTCCTAAGTAGTTCCAACTTTGTTAAGTAATGTCTTTCTGGAGTGTAAGATTTTCCTTGGAAAGATGAACATGGTATTATTATTTTTGGCTGCACAGGGTCTTTGTTTTGGTGCTCTGGCTTTCTCTAGTTGCAGCACATGTGGCCTTCTCTTGTTGTGGTGCATGGGCTCAAGAGTGCATGGGCTCAGTGGTTGCAGCCTGTGGGCTTAGTTGTCTCATGGCATGTGGGATCTTAGTTCCCCGACCAAGGATCAAACCCACATCCTCTGTGTTGGAAGGCAGATTCTTAACCATTGGACTACCAGGAAAGTCCCAAGAAAATTTTTAACAGATGAAAAAAGTTGAGGTTTTATATGCTACATTGTCTGGTAATAATAATACAAGTAAGTTAGAAAGAAATCATTAAAAGATGGGGTTTCCCATGTGGTTCAGCAGTAAAGAATCTGCCTGCAATGCAGGAGACGGAGTTTTGATCCCTGGGTCAGGAAGATCCCCTGGAGAAGGAAATGACAATCCACTCCAGTATTCTTACCTGGGAAATNAAAGAAATCATTAAAAGATGGGGTTTCCCATGTGGTTCAGCAGTAAAGAATCTGCCTGCAATGCAGGAGACGGAGTTTTGATCCCTGGGTCAGGAAGATCCCCTGGAGAAGGAAATGACAATCCACTCCAGTATTCTTACCTGGGAAATCCCGTGGACAGAGAAGCCTGGCAGGCTGTAGTCCATGGGGTCACAAACTGTTGGACATGGTTTACAAGTTACAAGATCATTCCTTTGAAACCTCCCTCCTATAGAGGATTCCCCTATTTTCCGTGTATTCATTTCCATCACAGAATTGCCCTCTGTGTATTCTTAAATGGGGAAATTAGTAATAGGAAGGAGTTAATTCTTTAAGTTTCTGGTCTTGTGTTGTTAAAATGTGTTCAGTTTGATGCTTTTGTGTTGCTGATGGTGAAGACACAGGAAGTACCAGAGTCCATACCTAGACCACTAATTATACTGAAAAATTAGACCTGAAATTTTAGGTTAATATTCCTGGCCTTCCCCTTTCAAATCTCTTTATGTTTTCAGTAACCAATTGTAGGCCATTTACTAGAATACAGGGAATTTTGAATTAAAAACTAGTAAAATTTAAAGGAAACAAGAATATCTAATACAGAAGGGATGTAAAGATTAGAACATTTCCATTTATCACTGGTGCAAATGTGAATTGTTATAGTCTTTTGGAAAATAATTTGCAGCCTGGTCAACAATTAAAATTCATATTTCTTTTAGTCTGGTAATCCTCCTCGTAAGATTATTTCCTTAGAAATAAAAGCACAAGTAAGATCACAGTATAGGGATATTTACTGTAGCAATGTACATACTGCCAACCAACTGAAAACAAAGTGAGAAAGTCGGAGAAAGGCAGGAAAAAAATGATATATTGTAGGGTAGAATATTATGCTACATGAATTAAACCAGTTCCCAATATTTTGGAGCATTTCCCACAAAGTTTTGTTGAATGAAGAAGAGGACTATATAAGAAGATTAGTGTAATAATAATTTGTATAACTGAAAGTGCTTTAAGAGAACCATCAGAGGTTACTCATCAGGGACATTCTTGTTAGGGACTTGAAAGTATGAAGAAAAATAAGAATGTTGTGAGGTGGTTAAATGTTTATCTTGGTGGGGAGAAGGGGGAAGTACCTGGAGAGAGCAGTAAAGGAAAAAAAAAAAAAGAGTTGTCCTTTAATTGACCCTAAAAAGCCTGTCTGATCACATCTATTCATTATCTGTAAAATTATGTAAATGTATGTTTAAAGATACAAAGTAAATATTTAAAATAAAATAATCTTTTTCCAAAAGTGATACATATTTGCAAATACCTGAACCTGTCTATGTGAAGTCTGTAGAAACTCTTAGGAGCAAAAGAAGTATAGTAGAACACTCTAAACTGAGCTAGAGGGAAATTTATTTACCTGTAAAATTGAGGTGGTCTCTGTGATTGTTTTGTACGATTCTTCAGAGACCTTTGCACTCACCTTTGATTTGTCACCCTTGGTGCTGGCTTTGTGTTCTGGCTCATGGCATGATGACTAAATTAAAATACAGTATTGTAAAGTAAAAATTAAAAATTAAAAAAAAAACCCAAACACAGCAAAGTCCAGTGGAAGAAGGCTGGTCTCTTAGGATTTCTGTCACAGGTTGGGTTTCTTAAAAGCAGTTGCTGAGATAAAGTTTGAAGTACAAGTTAAGTATAACGTCTAGGTGAGGAAGGGGCAGGAAGCAGAACTGGGCAAAGGAAGAAGTTGAGGTTCAATGCAGGCCTGACAAAAGAGAGCTCTGGAGTAATGATTGCTTGCCAGAGTTGTCCTGTGTTAAACTGAGAAACACCTAGCCTTTATATCCATTCTAGGATGGACTGTACTTGGAAGGGCATGACCTGAGGTAAGGCAACTCCTGATGGAACTGACATCTGGATGCTGTCTGTGGACCACAATCACTTCTGCAGCTGGCAACAAGTCTTTTCTTGAAGAAGAGGTCTAGGTGGCATAGCTTCCTATCTACCACACTTATCTTTCGTAGGAATGAGAAAATATTTCCTAGAACCCTTCCATCAGACTTCCCCTCACATTTGAGATTAGATTACATGCTGTAACCCAAATAATAGCCTTTCTCCTCTTCAGTAAAGAGTCCTGATTTTTCACTGAGTATATACATGGTCGTCTGGGCTAATGACTCTCTTTCTCAGCCTCCCTGTACATTTAGGTATGTCTAAGTTTTGGCTAGGGGGTAAGTTGAATGGTTATTTTTGACTTAGAGGAAAAGGGGTTTGTATCTTGTTTCCTTGCAACTCCTTCCTGCTAGGTAGAATAAGGAGATGATAACTGGAGTTATTATGCTGGATGGCATCACTGATTTGATGGACGTGAGTCTGAGTAAACTCCGGGAGTTGGTAATGGACAGGGAGGCCTGGCGTGCTGCAATTCANCTGCTAGGTAGAATAAGGAGATGATAACTGGAGTTATTATGCTGGATGGCATCACTGATTTGATGGACGTGAGTCTGAGTAAACTCCGGGAGTTGGTAATGGACAGGGAGGCCTGGCGTGCTGCAATTCATGGGGTCGCAAAGAGTTGGACATGACTGAGTGACTGAAGTGAACTGGAGTTTGTGCAGCCATCTTGGATTATGAGGTGGAAGGACATGTTGAGGAGGACAAGAGCAACAAGATAGAAGGTCCCTAATGATCACAGAAATGCTTATGTGCTCTGGGTTGCTGTTTGGGCTTTATATCTTGGTTAAAATCATTAAGATTTAGGTTTTTCTATGAATTACATTAGAACTTAACTGATACACATTTCTAATTGGCATGAGGGCACAGGAAATTCTGATTGACTTAGACTGACATTTTGGGAATGGGATGGATGTTGGGGAATAAGACACAGACATTTTTATCAGGCAAGTACAGCAAGAGAGAGAAGGTGAAGAAGTCGAGGGATTTTCGGGGATGATATTTGTGATGGACCCAGGAATCATAACTAGGTGAGTTGGAAAGTGGAATGTGTGAGTGATGAACGTGAAGAGCGATCATTTGTGGATTGGAGATCTCTGGGGCTGGAGTTTCACTGGAGAGGAGGAACTGGCTAAATGAACTAGAGAAAGCAGAAATGGTCATCAGAGTGTAGGTCACCTTAAATGGAGATTTTGGTGGTAGAGCTTTTACTCCTAACAGCAGGTCTGAAAAGAGTTGGTAACTAAAGTAGGGTAGAGGAAAAGATTGTTAATGGTGAAGTTAAAATACGGAGTTGCTGGGCTTTGGATGGAACATCTTTATTATGGTTGAGTGGCAGGTAGTGAAACAGATGCTGATATTTTGAGTTGGTGAAGAGGAGTAATTGGTGTGTCAGTAGGTGACTCAGAAAGTAAGGAAGGCAGATCCAGAAGAGAGCATCTGTTTCAGAAAAGCTGACATTGTTGATGGAATAGGGAGGAAAAGTGATCTGGAAACAGCTAGTAGAAAAGATTGCATCCTTCTTATATATTAAAATTTTCTATATAGCAAAAGATAGTAGACACAAAGTATAAAGAAAAACTGAAGAAATATAGTACATTTATCATACAAATGGGAGCTCCTTGATATAAAAAGAGCTCGTAAATGTGATGCAAGGAGTGAACTCATTGGGAAAGACCTTGATGCTGGAAAAAATTGAGGGTAAGCGTTAAAGGGGGTGACAGAATGAGATGATTGGGTGGTATCATTGGCTCAGTGGACATGAGTTTGAGCAAACTCAGGGAGATAGTGAAGGACAGAGAAGCCTGGCATGCTGCAGTTCCTGGTGTCAGTCACAACTTAGTGACTGAACAACAACGACAACAACTTGGTAGCAAAATAGGTGAAGAATATGGAATCTTAATTTGCAAAGGAAAAAATGCAAATGATCAAAATATATAAGAAAGAACTCATATGTTAGCATTAGTACCAGTAAAAATGTTAATAAGATACTAGGATGTGCCTATCATTGGCAAGACCTAAAAATATTGATAAACTTATAAGCTTGGCATGTGTGTGGGGAGTAGGTGCTGATGTATACTGCTAATGGAATGGAGTGGATTGCCACTTCAGCTGTTGGGTGTTGTGGATTGATGTGCTTGCCCATCACAATTATGTTGGCTACAGCATGTTTATTGTATTAACACATTTTTCTTGTAATGGTAACTGTGTGGCCTTATTTAAAAACCAACTTATAAGTAACTTCTTGTGGCCATTTTTATAGTGCAAAATGTGATTTTCCCATCTTAGCTGGAAAAATTTTGGTGTTTTTCTTCATTCCGTTTGGTTTCCATATGTTTGTATCCCCTTTTCTTAAGTATGTGACTAGATTTTGTTTCATCCAGATTTGTGTAATCTGAATGAAATAACTATCGATTTTCTTTTGGCCATAATATGTATCAGTGTACCCACTTGGATTGTATTGAGAATTAAGAAGGATATTATTAATACATTAAATTTTGATGAGTTTGAACTTTATTTAATTACAGACTAACTGGATCTTCTGGATTTATAACAGATGGACCTGGAAATTATAAATATAAAACAAAATGCACATGGCTCATTGAAGGACAGTAAGTAATAATGACTTTTTTTTCTTTTTTAAGATAGAGCTCATTGTGAGATTACTTTTCCAACAAGTAAAATTAATAGTCTGTATCAACTTAAAATATTTTTTATTTGATAAATTTTTCTTTCACAAGTGAATTTGATTAGCTGAAGCTCCAATACTTTGGCCACATGATGTGAAGAGCCAACTCATTGGAAAAGACCCTGATGCTGGGAAAGATCGAAGGCAAAATGAGAAGGGGATGGCAAAGGATGAGATAGTTAGAAAGCATCACCAACTTGCGTGCTTAGTAACTTCAGTCGAGTCCGACTCTCTGCGACCCTATGGACCACGGCTCGCCAGGCTCCTTTGTCCATGGGATTCTCCAAGCAAGAATACTGAAGTGGGTTGCAGTTTCCTTCTCTATCACTGACTTAATGGACATGAATTTGAGCAAACTCTGGGAGACAGTGGAGGACAGAGGAGCCTGGTGTGCTGCAGTCCANTTTGTCCATGGGATTCTCCAAGCAAGAATACTGAAGTGGGTTGCAGTTTCCTTCTCTATCACTGACTTAATGGACATGAATTTGAGCAAACTCTGGGAGACAGTGGAGGACAGAGGAGCCTGGTGTGCTGCAGTCCATTGGGTCACAAAGAGTCAGACACGACTTAGCAACTCAACAACAAAAATTTTTTTTTCTTAATCTTCAGTGTTAATTCTAAAATTTGTGTTGATTTGCAGATGAATTGTACATACCAGAAATTTGTATATTTTCGATCGTAATAGAAAACAGAATATTTTATTATGGTTGAAGTATGTAAAGAAAATTTCACTTGAATAGGTAGCAGAGAAGGCAGGAGATTTTGATAGCCCTTTTTATTTGTTTGTTGGTTAGCTTATTTATTCATTATTATTTTTAGTGATTTAATCTATAGAAGTTTATTTCTTGCTAACCTAACAGTTCCATGGCAGGTGTTACCAGTCAGCAGGTACCTTTCTTTCCATTAGTAGTAGGACCCATGCTTTCCCTTTCATTTTCAACTCTACAGTTATTTTAAGAACCACCAACCATCCTCTTTTCTCCTGGGCCACTGTAAAAGCCTTGAAATTGGCCTCCAGCTCCAGCTTTTACCTTCATCCCTTGCGCACTTCTCACTTACTTCTTATCTCATGTGGCTTCTTCTGTTTGCTGTGTTTCACACTTGCTGATTTTCTTCGTGTTGCTTGGACACATCAACTTCTTAAGTCTAAGGCTTTAAGATTGTTGTTCTCTTTGTCTGAAACATTGTCTTTTCCAACTTTTCACATGGCTTACCTCTCACTATTTTAATCTTTTCCAAAATTTTCTGGAATATTTCCCCACCACTTGTTGTAATACTATTAATGCATCACATTCCTTTAATTTCTTTGCAGTATTCATCACCATATGAGTTAACTTGTTTATGTATTTATTTAAATGTTTGATTAGGGATGTTAGTTAGACACAAAATATGAGGTAGACAAAAGATTCAGGCTGGAGACTTATAGTTAGAAATCACCAAGATATAGATGATGTTGATAGTACCAAGAACTTTTTGAGTAGAGTGTTTGTGCTAAAGCCAGGTTGGAGAATGAAGAGTGGGATGTGAAGAATTTGAGAAAATTAAAGTCTTCTGTGGCGTTTCAGAGGATAAAGGGACAGGTGCATTAGTAGCTGGAAGGAGAGTTGGGATTTGAAGTTTTTTTGGTTTTGTTGTTTTTTTATAAAATATGTGATACTTAAAGAGATTTAAGTGTGGGTGTGGAAGTTTCAGAAGAGAGGGAGATCTTAAATATTTTAGAGATAGAAGGAAAAGTAGATAGGTGTATATCTATTTTGAAAAACAGGAATTTGAGAAAATTTTGTCTGCATGCTGAGCATAGCAGGTAGATGGGACTGAGTGGTTTGAAATAGTACTTAACCAGAGCACCAGTACTGGAACCAGCCTACCCAGTGGTGTGACTTTTTCCAGCATGGCTTTTTTTCTCTAGATTCAGTCTAGATCAAAGCAGATAAACTTTTTTCTCTAGATTGGGGATTTTCCAGGGAGTTCCATGAAAAGGCAGAGGGGCAGGTGAGTTTAGAGAATTGGCAGGTATGTTTTGTGAAATGAGGTAGTATGGAGTCTTAAGTTGACTAAGAAGGGCTAATGAATTGGTAAAGAATGGTGACTGTAAGGTCCAAGATGCATAGACCATGCATATTTCCATTGCATGTTTGGTGATCTTTTGCACATAGAAAGTACTAAGGAAATCTTTGACAAGTGAAGGAGTGCTTATTTTATACTATTAATTTCTTTTCTCCATAGATTTTTAAAAAAACTGTTTTTTCTCAAATGTTTGGGAGTGATAATGATTAGTATAAATTAATTTTTTCTGTTCTTTTCAGGCCAAATAGAATAATGAGACTTCGTTTCAATCATTTTGCCACAGAGTGTAGTTGGGACCATTTATATGTTTATGACGGGGACTCAATTTATGCACCCCTAGTTGCTGCTTTTAGGTAAGCTCAGTCATATAACCATTATTTGATTTCTGAGTTCATATATCTCCTAGACTGTATTCTTACTGTATTCACCTTTTTATCACTTAAAACATTTTCATGGAAAGAGTATTAGTTACGGAGTCCTATCAGTTGTGAGATGGTCCTGACTTTGTTGCCTGTAACTACTGGGTAAATTTAGGGGGCAAAATACTCTCTTTTTAGTTTCTTGATCTATAAAATTGTGTTAGTAGTATCAAGTTTACCTACTTCTTATGGTGGTGGTGAAGTATACATCTGAAAATGTTTTGTAATACATTGACTAATAATATTTCTGTTAAATCAGGAATCATGTTCATTTTGATAGTTGTTATGTTCCTCATTGCATAGGCATTCAGGAATTATTTGTTGTATTCATATTTAGTTGTATTAGTGTATGTGTGATGTGTAATTATGTAAACATCTTAATATGGGTGAGGAAAAAGTTTTGGAAGAATATACGTAAATGAGCAGTGGTTATCTGTGGAGAATGAGAAACATTCCAGTTATGTGTTGTGATTTTTTTTCAAAAAGTATATTCTGTGTTTATAGTTAAACAGTTTAACACCAGATATATGGGGTATTCTGAATCGTTTTGGCATTTTACTCTTTACCAACAGTCAATAGCTGTGTTATTTATTGTATTTTTGACCACATATGTGTTCAAAACTGGTCTAGTTTTCTTCCTTTTACTCTACAGAGGATTTTTAAAATATGTTTTCTGAAACGCATATCCTTAGAGAGTCATAGTTGTCAGTTTTTCATCTACAGCTGACTTTCTGGATTTCTTCCCCTCAAATATTGTAGTTCTCTGACTTTAAAAGAAATCAGTTTAACAGTATTTTTTGTATTCCTCACGTGGGGCTGGTTGATTTCTCATGTGAGTGAGGAGATAACAGAAGGCGAGACGCCAAACACAAGAAGGCAAAGGACAGATGAGGTCAGAGGACTAATGTACCCTGTATTTCTCCACTCCCTTTGGCTTAGAAATCTCTCCAATATATCTTTGAACTGAGAACCAAGGTCATTTTCTGGGTTTCAGAGATTCACTTAGAGGACTAAAGAACAGGGTGGATAGGCTATGCTTGTAAGCATTAAAATATCGTTGGCCACATGTTGGACATATCTATCTTTATCCTAGAATTTGACTCATATCTTGTCTTACAGCAAGAAGCATGCCGAACTTTAACACAGGCACGAAAACTATTATATCTGTAGTATGATGCTGTCATGATAATAGTATATGTTGAACATGTTGAAGGTTCACATGGTAACTGCATTTGTTAATTAAAATTCATGGAGTCCCTTCTGTGTGCCAGGCACTTTGAATGAGCTTGCCAGTACCTCTGTGGGAACATCTGCTAAGTGGATATGCATAACCATATAGTTCACCTGACTGTGTATTTAATGAGCAGACATGTGAACCAGTAGCAGAAACAAATAAGCAGAAGGGTATAACTGTTTTAGTCATTGACTTTTGAGAGAAGCCAAAGTAAATGTACAGACAACCAGAGGATTTTCAAGTTTCTATTTTAAAAAATAGTTTATTTACTGACAGGTATAAATTAATTATTGATTGTGTTAAAATTAACTTATGACATATTTGAATGTGCATCTTCTAAAATCATAGTGAGACAATGTATGTTTAATAATTGAAATTTCCCTGAAGCACAGAACCCTTGAAGGACTGACATACCAAAGAATGTGAAAATAACTGTTTAGTCATAAGGCGCTTTCACAAAGATGGGATGCTGAGGAGTGCCATTGGTCAGGAGGATTTTGGTTAGAGGAATCAAACCAGTGTAATGTGCTGTGGGGGCCAGAATAGAGTGAGCTTGGCGGCAGATTGTTCAGCCAAATAAAGAACAGGAGAGCCCCACCGGATTCAGAAGATGTGGACTTCTAATCTGAGTTCTGCCCAGGTCTCTTCATGAGTCTGAACAGGTCATTTCAATGCTTTGCTCCTTAGCTTCTGAAGCCTAAACTGAAGGTTTTGTACTGTGTTTTCACTGGGTGTATTGCAAACCATCAAGTTGAGTTGGATGAAGTTCTGAACAAAGTTTGTTTAACAAACAGAGTTCCACTGCTCGGCAAGTTTGAGAACCACTGGAGCAACTCTCATCCAGTTGTACAACATTATGATTTTGTGGTGCATTCATGTCATTGTGGGACCGATGTGGAACACTTGCCGCTCTGCTCATATCTTTTGGGAGGGAGATGCAGAGGTGGTAGTGGTGGTGCAGCAGGGAGAATAGTTTTCCTCTCTGAGAACATCCTTATTCCTTTTAGAAGTTTTTGTTGTTTTTAAGAAAGTCAAATATTGATGAGGCAGTTGTTTAGACTGTGATGAAGAGCTGTTAGAGGAAGTCTTGTGAAAGCAGGAGTCAGTCTTTGTGTCCAACACCATGTTGAAATCATGGTCAGACTATGGCAAGTCAAACCTCTTTTGTGATTGTAGATCCTCCTTCACCAGTCAGAAATATAGATGTTGTCTGGCCCCATCCCCTGGCTCCTATCCCTGACTTTAAGAATCTGGCTTACCTTCCACATCTGCCTGTCCTTGAGTGCAGTGTTTTACAAGCAGACGGTGTGTCAGACTGAGGATTACCCTGGGGGTCCAGTGGTTAAGAATCTGCCTTCCAATGCAGGGGACGTGGGTTTGATCCCTGGTCAGGAAACTTAAGATCTCACATGCTTCAGGGCAACTAAGCCTGCACACCACAACTAGAAAGAAGCCCGTGTGCCACAACAAAGAGCCAGAGAGCAGCAACAAAGACCTGACACAGCCAAAAATAAATAAACTAATAAATATTTTTTAAAAAAAGAAAGAAAAACAACAACTGAGGATTACTAGTAAACTTACACAGTGTAGTTTGCAAAGTCAGGTTGTGCCCCAGGTGTGTTTAGAGAGTCCATGTCAGTCTGGGACAGTTATGTTGAATTAAGACAGTATCTTTAGTTCAGCAATTTTCAAAAATGGTTCTGAACAGTGATACTCTGTGTTTAAAATATAAGATCATGAAGAACCCCAGGGCAACCAGTTCTTGATTCTCAAGTTGAACTGCTGGCTGCAGCCTAAGCTGAGTCTGCGTTTATTCACCTGCCAAGGGGCAGGGAACAGGGAGGTGGAGGCAGCTCTGGGTCACAGTTGAATGGCCCACCTACATCATCACTTTCTCACCCACACACTTTCTATTGCCTTGTACAGTGGGTTGATGTTCGTATTCCTTTTTTCTGTAAAAGTTTATTTTTGTCATGAAAGTGAAAGTTGCTCAGTCATGTCCAGTTCTTTGCTGTATAGTCCATGGAATTCTCCAGGCCAGAATATTGGAATGGGTAGCCTTTCCCTTCTCCAGGGGATTTTCCCAACCCAGGGATCGAACCCAGGTCTCCCATGTTGCAGGTGGATTCTTTATCAGCTGAGCTATAAGGAAAGCCCAGGAATACTGGAGTGGGTGGCCTATCCCTTCTCCAGGAGATCTTCCTGACCCAGGAATCAAACTCGGGTCTCCTGCATTGCAGTCAGATTCTTTACCAACTGAGCTATCAGGGAAGCCTCTATTTTTTTTTTTTTTTTTTTT
>SJYV01050598.1:1568650-1658250 GCA_006410875.1 Neotragus pygmaeus | reverse complement strand
GAATATTTTTTTTTTTTTTTTTTTTTTGTCATAAACCAATTTTTTAATTTTCACACTGGGGAAAGCACATTCTGAAACTGTCAAAGTTTCAAGTTGTTGAAGAGAAAAGAAGCAAATGCCCGAGTCTCTCTGACAGTAGGGAAGCTGATACCCTTCAGCAATGTGGTCATCTAGTCCTACTCCTTCTGTGGCTCTCCATCCTTTCTCCCGCCACCCATTCAGTCATTCGTTCTATACATGGCCCCGCCATGTAAATAATAAGTACTAGAAGCCATCTCTTACTGGGCACCTACTAGTGTGAGACGCTGTTTAAACACTTCACTTGCTTTAACAGTTTGATTCTCATTACTTAGTTGTGAGGTAGATAGAATTTCTTTCATTGTGCTTTTGAGGAAGCTAAGGCTCAGAGATGTTAATAACATGCCTAGGCTTTTGGAACAAGAATCGGAGTTCACATCTCTGTGATCTTATAATTCATACTAGAGTAACAGAGAGTGTCCAGCTTGTGACTGAAGCCCCCTGTCTTTTCCTGTGCCAATGTTTGTTATGCCAAGGTTGCTTTTGACTTGCCTTTTTCTGGGTGATCCTACTCTTTCAAGTACTTATCCCTCAGTGTTTTAGAGTTCTGGTATGTAAAACTGATGAAAGCATGGTGATGGTTGAAACCTTCATTTAGGTCTGTGATCAAATGTCAGTTCTTCCAAGAGTCCTTCCCTAAATGCCCTTTCTAAAGTAGCACACTGTTTTATTTCCGTTTATAGCCTTTACCTCTGCCTGACATTACGTATACACACCTGTGGGCCAGGTGTAGGGGACTGATTATCTAGGCTTATTTATTCTTTCTCTGAGAGGTGAACTACAGTAAGGGCAGAGACGTCTTCACTGTACCTAGAACAGTGGCTTACTTGTAGTAAGTACTTAGTATTTGTCAGTTGAATACATAGTAGAAAATGCTTCACTATTTTGCAACCCCTAGAGCACCTTCAGGATCACTGGATTCCTAGAGTTCTGTCTTCATATTAAAAACTTGTTAAACAAACATCCTATCCCTTCTTCTCCTCACACTCTGCTTATATGCTCTTCCACTTATTTTTATATGCACTTATATAAATACACATAAATGTACATATACACTAGGCTTGTTGTCTTAATGCTTGTTTTTTTTTTCCCACTACTCATCAGAATGGCTTGATGAGTGCCTTGTTAGTCCTAGAGACCTCCACGTATGTAATGACTTATTCATCCAGCTCCTGAATGACCATTTATGTGGTTTCAACCTGTTTTCATTATGAATAGTTCTATAGTGAGGATTCTTATATATTTGTCTTTGTGTACATGAGCAAGTGTTTCTTCTACTAAGAAATAGAATTGTTAGGTCATAATGAATGAGCATTTAAGACAGTTGTAGGCCCCAAAATGTGTGCTCTAGGAAAGAAAAGAAGCCAGCATGTCTGGGGTCCAGTGAGTGAAAGGAGGAAAGTACAGATCTTCTTTAGCTTATGATGGGTTATATCTTGATAAACCCATCGTAGGCTGAAAATATTTTAGTACATTTAATACATCTCACCTACTGAACAACATAGCTTAGCCTCACACACTTTTAATGTGCTAAGAACACTTACATTAGCCTGTAGTTGGGAAAGTCATCTAACACAAAGCCTATTTTATAATTGATGTTGACTGTCCCATGTAATTTATTGATACTGCGGTGAAAGTGATAAGCAGAATCGTTGTTTGGGTACAAAGTAATTGTTTACCCTTGTGATCATGTGGCTGACTGAGGGCTGCAACTCTGTGCTGGTGCCTGGCATCATGAGAGAGTATCACACAGCATATCAGTAGCCTGGGAGAAAGTAAAAATTCAAAATTCTGAGTATAGTTTCTACTGAAAATGAGTTCCTTTTGTACCATTTTAAGTCAAAAAACTATAGTCAAAAGATTTTAAATCGAACCATCCATAAGTCAGGGACCATCTGTAGTAGATGAGATGTTTGTTCATGGGATGGGGTTGTGTGTGTGGAACAGATTACACAGGGCCTGATAGGGAGTTAGGCTTTTTCTGAATGAGATTATGGCAGTACTGAATGATAACTGGGCAAAAGATATGAGCATATGAAGAAAAGCAAAAGATGGAAAGTAAACATAGGAAAAATCAAACTCAGGAGCATAAGAGAAGCTCAAAACCATAGTTAAAAAGATCACTTTCATATATTAAACTGCTGCTGCTGCTGCTAAGTCGCTTCAGTCGTGTCCGACTCTGTGTGACCCCAGAGACTGCAGCCCACCAGGCTCCCCCGTCCCTGGGATTCTCCAGGCAAGAACACTGGAGTGGGTTGCCATTTCATTCTCCAATGCATGAAAGTGAAAAGTAAAAGTGAAGTCGTTCAGTCGTGTCTGACTCTTAAAGCTAAATATGCAGACACCACCCTTATGGCAGAAAGTGAATAAGAACTAAAGAGCCTCTTGATGAAAGTGAAAGAGGAGAGAGAAAAAATTGGCTTAAAGCTTAACATTCAGAAAACGAATATCATGGCATTCCGTCCCATCACTTCATGGCAAATAGATGGGGAAACAGTGGCCGACTTTATTTTTCTGGGCTTCAAAATCGCTGCAGATGGTGACTGCAGCCATGAAATTAAAAGACGCTTACTTCTTGGAAGGAAAGTTATGACCAACCTAAACAGCATATTAAAAAGCAGAGACATTACTTTGCTAGCAAAGGTCCGTCTAGTCAAGGCTATAGTTTTTCCAGTGGTCATGTATGGATGTGAGAGTTGGACTATAAAGAAAGCTGAAGGTGAAGGTGAAGTCGCTCAGTCGTGTCCAACTCTTTGCGACCCCATGGACTGTAACCTACTAGGCTCCTCCATCCATGGGATTCTCCAGGCAAGAATACTGGAGTGGATTGCCATTTCCTTCTCCAGGGGATCTTCCCGACCCAGGGATCAAACCCAGGTCTCCCGCATTGGAGGCAGACGCTTTAACCTCTGAGCCACCAGGGAAGCCCTATAAAGAAAGCTGAGCACCGAAGAATTGATGCTTTTGAACTGTGGTGTTGGAGAAGACTCTTGAGAGTCCTTGGACTGCAAGGAGTTCCAACCAATCCATCCTAAAGGAGATCAGTCCTGGGTGTTCATTGGAAGGACTGATGCTGAAGCTGAAACTCCAGTACTTTGGCCACCTGATGCGAAGAGCTGACTCACTGAAAAGACCCTGATGCTGGGAAAGACTGAGGGCAGGAGGAGAAGGGGACGACAGGATGAGATGGTTGGATGGCATCACCGACTCCATGGACGTGGGTTTGGGTGGTCTCCGGGAGTTGGTGATGGACAGGGAGGTCTGGTGTTCTGCGATTCACGGGGTCACAAAGAGTCGGACACGACTGAGCAACTGAACTGAACTGAATCCTCCTTGTTGTCAGCATGAGGTGTCTTGGTGGGATTTCGAGTCAGCATCTTCTGGAAAGCAAGTTGGTATATGGATTGAGAGCCTTAAAACCATCATTTAGACCTTTGGACTCAGTAGTTCTTTCTCTTTACAAAGACTCAACAGATACTATTGTGTGCTGAGCTCTGAGTAAGGTTCTAAAAACTCTGAAGGAGTTAGAGACATAGAAAGACTATGGGCTATTACTTAGAAAAATAGAATATAAGGTGTAATATGGCATCAGTTAGGCAAATAAAATACATCAGAATGCTAATAGTATTGAGATTATGGGTGTTTGTATATCAGACTTTTATTTCTATTTTTATTTTTCACGTCTTTTGTGGTATATGTTTAGTATCCATCAGCTAATAGAGTTTGTTACATTCTGTGATTGTAGAGGTTTACTCAGTTTTTCAGAAGAATATTATAAAAAATTTTACTGAAAAAAGAATAGGGTCACTGATTTCAAATCTCATTAGAAATACACCCTAGAATAGAGGAGAGCCTAGCAAAAGATTCAGATCTGTTCCTTTGCATTTATCTTAGGAATTTACCTTTCTTCCTAGAAATGACTTTTCAAATTATAAGAGTGAAATCCAGTTGAATCTGTGTCCATCACCGTATGATGTGTCTCTTCTTGTGCTTCCCTGTATAAGACATGTGTTTTCATTTCAGCGGCCTCATTGTTCCTGAGAGAGACGGCAATGAGACTGTCCCAGAGGTTGTTGCCACATCAGGTTATGCCTTGCTGCATTTTTTTAGTGACGCTGCTTATAACTTGACTGGATTTAATATCACTTACAAGTAAGATATTTAAGTTTAATATTTGTGATTTTTTTCAGAAGACTGTATACTTTGTTTTAATAATGACTAACATATATTGACGGTTTATAGTGTGCCAGACATTTTGCTAGCAGTTTGCATGAATTTTCTCATTTAAAGTTCTTTTAGAAGCTCAGATAGAGGCACTGTTTTCCTGCTTCTTTTATAAATGAAGAAACTGGCAGGAAAAAGTAAAGTAAACTGTCAAAGTTGTGGGACTGCAGTTGCAACCCAGGTCTTGCTGCTGTTGAGTTTCTCCTGGAAAAGAGGAGCTTATTCATTCTCACTAATGGATAAAAACATGGGAGGAGTTGGCTAAGTGCAATTTAACAAACATGAGTAGTTTTCATGTACTAAGAGACTGGCTCATTGATGACAAAAGAAATGTAGACCACAGACTCTGAGCAGCTTTTGGAATTTGTTTTGGTAGGAGAGAGGCTCACTCTGTCTTTTCCTTTTTTTCCTTCTAATGTGTATTTTCATAAGTAGTTAAATTCATAAAATTCCATAAGCAGTGGGATCTGTGATAAGAACTTCTGTGACCCACAAAACCTAAAACACATATTATTTGGCCTTTTACATAATATATTTGACAACTCCTGGTATAGCTAATGACCCCGCTGTGTAACCTTTATGCTAGGTTCTTTTTCTTGCATATTTTCTCAGGATCTCAGTAAACTTTCAAGACAGTTTAAAGCTGTCCTTATCTTGATTAGTATGGTGATTCAGTTTTTCAGGTACCCAAGGTTTGTGACTTGGCAACCTGGGCAGCTCATCACAAGCCTGGGCTTGAAAAGTAGGCATGTGCGTTTATTGTGTTAAATTATAACATAGATTATAAAAATACTGAATACAAACACTGTCAAAATTTTATTATAGATGTATCATGAACTGACATGTGGGTGTAGGCATGAATGTTACACCCACACAGTAAAGAATCTGCCCACATTGCCGGAGACCTGGAAATCCCTGGGTTGGGAAGATCCTCTGGAGAAGGGAATGGCAACCCACTCCAGTGTTCTTGCCTGGAGAATCCCAGGGACAGAGGAGCCTAGTGGTCTATAGTCCATGGGGTTGCAAAGAGTCAGACATGACTGAGTGACTAGCGTTTTCACTTTCTTCATGGCTTCTCTGGTAGCTCAGCTGGTTAAGAATCCACTTGGAATGCAAGAGACCCGGGTTCGATTCCTGGGTTGAGAAGATCCCCTAGAGAAGGAATAGGCTACCCATTCCAGTATTCTTGGGCTTCCCTGGTGGCTCAGACAGCAATGCAGGAGACCTGGTTTCGATCCCTGGGTTGGGAAGATCTTCTGGAGGAGGGCATGGCAGCCCACTCCAGTACTCTTGCCTGGAGAATCCCCATGGACAGAAGAGCCTGATGTGCTACAGTCCATGGAGTTGCAAAGAGTCAGACACGACTGAGCGACTAAGCACAGCACAGCACGTGAATGTTAATAATTAGCTTGCTTTTGTAATTGATTCCTGATTTTCTGACATGCTTTGCTAAAAAAAATTTTTTTAAGTTCCTTACACTCTTATGGTATCTTCTAATTCTGTTATCTCCCCTTTTTAAAATCTGAACTATGTCTTTTCAAAGTGTTGTCAATATAATTAAGTCATGTTGCTATGCAACACTTTATGATTAAACTCATTTATAAAGTTAAACTGCCCTTCTCTTTTCTCCTATGTGAGACAGGTAGGTAAGCTTACTAAGAAATTTACAAAACACCAACCTGTGCAATAATCTTAAACAAATTCTGTAAACTTTCAGAGACAATACAGAGGAATGAGGATGTAGTGTATTGTTAGGTGGTTTTTTTCTTTTCTTGTCCAGACTTGTAAGCATGCATTTGGCAGTTTTATAATGCTCATCATTTGTGGGCTAGCTTGTCTCTTTTTTATGAGAATCCAACAGGTTTAATTTTATTTTATTACTTGCCTAGCTCTGCAGGGTTGAGTGACCCCATTTAGGCTGAATTGGTAAGTACTGCAATTATACTTGTGAGTGAACTGGCTAGATAGTGAGATTTCTTAAACCTTATGTAGGAGAAAGTTCTGCTGAATTAATCAGAGTGTTGCTTTGTGTTGATTTAATTTCCCTCCACTATTTTTATAGTTTTGACATGTGTCCGAATAATTGCTCAGGCCGAGGAGAATGTAAGATCAGTAATAGCAGCAACACTGTTCAATGTGAATGTTCTGAAAACTGGAAAGGTGAAGCATGTGACGTTCCTCACTGTGTAAATAACTGTGGTTTTCCTCATCGAGGCATCTGCAATTCAAGTGATGTCAGAGGATGCTCCTGCTTCTCAGAGTGGCAGGGTAGGAATGTCTTTCTTTCTTTCTTTCTTTTTTTAAATCCACAGAATGTTTTTAGCTTAATAAGTCGTAGATTCACTTTGTTCCTAGTATCTGTAACATTTATATTAATCAAATATCAGGAGGCATTTAAGTTTTCATATCTCTTTATTCAACTTCTTACAAATCTTTAAATTTCATAAATGTATGATTGTGGTCTCTTTATAGAGTTTTGAAACACTTTAATATTCTTCATAGTTCATTCATGAATTTAAAGAACTTGGTCTTAGCCACAAGACATAGCAGAGACCCAAACCGAGATGTGGGACAAGAGCTGATAATAATGGTCTCTCCACAGAAACTTTCAATAAATTCACAGAAAATTGGAGTTTATTATGCAGTAGAATCCTAAAGTAGTCAGTCAGTGCAGATAAAGATTATTAAACCACCCCTTTAGCAAATTCTTAAAGGAGTAGGTGATTAACAGCTGTTACTGATTTAGTTATTTATTTTTTATACATTTTCTCCTTTCTCAGATCACTTTTATTTTGAATTTCCAGAAATATTCTTGTTTAAATGCTTTAGCTTATTCAGTTTGGCTTATGTTAAGGAGTTAAACAACTGAAGTATTTCACTAACTTCCAATTTGCTGGAGCAGAAGCCAAACCTCTCAGAAATGGAGTTTCTTGATTTTCTAGGAAATGGATAGTTTATAACACATTCAGGACTGTCTCTACATTTTAGCTCTATAAAGTTTTTCATTTGAATTAATAATTCCTTTGTCTACTCTTTCCTCTGAGAGCTGCTTAGCAAGTATTTCATTACTAAAAAATCCTAACCTGGATATGGTCAGGTCTTTAGTAGAAAGTGTGTGATTTTAAATTTTATTAGATTATCCTTGGTCACTAGCCTTGAGTAAATTGAAAGTGCAAATTAAAGGGATTTGTCTGATATTTAGATGCTAAAGGAAAGACTATAAGTATTCTTTGGATATTTGTTTTATTTAGATGATTAAAACTTGAAATGCAGTAATTTTCTATTTTTGGCCATGCTGCACAGCATGTGGGATCTTAGTTCCCTTACCTGTGCCCGCTGCAGTGGAAGGCTGGAGTCCTATCATCAGGACCACCAGGGAATTCACGAAATGCAGTAATTTGAAAGCTGCATTTTGTAAAGCTAATTTGTTATGTTTTGTTAGGTCCTGGATGTTCAGTTCCTGTACCAGCTAACCAGTCATTTTGGACACGAGAGGAATATTCTGACCTAAAGCTCCCCAGAGCCTCTCACAAAGCTGTGGTCAATGGAAATACAATGTGGGTTGTTGGCGGATATATGTTCAACCACTCAGATTACAACATGGTTCTAGCGTAAGTTGTTTTAAACTTTTTTATAAGAAGCTTAGTTTTCCATTTTGAAGATAGTTAAAATAGAGATAAGTAAAAAGAAAACAAATCATCAGTAATTGCATTCCTGAAGAAAATCTCTGTTAGTATTTTGGCAGTTGTATTCTAGACTTTTGGGGACATATTTGTAGATTTTGAAAAAGGGAGTCCAAAAGAATTCATTGTTGTAATAAGGAATAATTCATCTTTTCCATATACCGTCTCATAATTTGCTTCAGGTACATGTAGTAAATTCTTGATAAATAAGGGATTGCTTTACCTTTTAATTTAATTAGCATTTCTGTAGGTGAAGTGACTTGAATTTATAATTTACTAGGGGGAACTTATGTCATTCTCTAATATTTCCCAGGATTCAAGGTCTGTTTACTGGTTCCATGCTGCTCATCCTGAAGGGAGAGTATATTTTCACAATGGAATTAGTTATGGAGATTGAGTAGAAATTTATAAATAGCTACTTGTGCTGATTTTGCACCCTGGAAACTTTTCCTAAACATTTTCTGCTAATGAATGTTGTAAAAAATCAGCATCTATTTTTTAAGGAATTCTGGAAATATGACAGTGGTAGTATAGTTTCTGAATCCCCCAAACATAGACATTAAAAATTAAAACACAGAGGGCTTCCCTGTTGGCTCAGTGGTGAAGAAACCACTTGCCAATGCAGGAGACACGGGTTCAGTCCCTGATCCAGGAAGATCCCACATGCCAGAGAACAGCTAAGCCTGTGTGCCACAATGACTGAGCCTGTGCTCTACAGTTGTGGGGCCCAGGAGCCACAACTGCTGAAGCTTGGACAGCCTAGAGACTGTGCTCTGCAGAAAGAGAAGCCACTGCAGTGCAAGTGAAAAGTACCCCCCGTTCTCCGCAACTGGAGAAAAGCCTGTGCAGTAACAGAGATCCAGCACAGCCAGAAGTAAGTAAGTAAATAAAATTTAAAAATTAAAACTCAGAACAACTAAGACACAGGGGCAGCATCTATAACAAACTTGGTCAAAAGGCATCTACTCAAATGGGTGGAGTTAAACCATTGACTGTTATAAGACCAATGTGCTGTCAGTATCTTTGTACCAGTCAGCAGAGAGGAGCAGTGGGCCCACCAACAGTAAACCTAAAAATGCACTGGGAAACTCGGCAAGCTGCTTTGAGAACAGCAACTGTAATTAGGAAGATGTTGCATATTCTAGTAGGGGAATGAGCTCAAGGGATCTGTAGTAGGATCTGAAGAGGCTGACGCAGATTCTGACTTATTAACTCTCAAAATGAACTAGTCAAAGACTTTGTAGGAGAAATCCCCAAACTGAGGAAACGCTGCTGGAAATAGAATTCACATCAAACAGGACAGAGACAGCCAAGGAAAAGTTCAAAAGAGTCCAGATAACAGTCTGGGAGGGGAACAGAGCCGGAGACCTCAGCAAGTATGATGCAGGTTAGTTGGACAGTACAGTACAACAGAAGAGCTAGACAGCTGAGAAATTAAGAAAAACTAGCTAAATAAAACTTCTCCTATAAGAGTTCAGGAAAAAGTAATTTAACTTAAAGTTC
This sequence comes from Neotragus pygmaeus, assembly GCA_006410875.1. Taxonomy (NCBI): domain Eukaryota; kingdom Metazoa; phylum Chordata; class Mammalia; order Artiodactyla; family Bovidae; genus Neotragus; species Neotragus pygmaeus. Next base: position 1,648,762 of record SJYV01050598.1, on the reverse strand, counting down.
AGCAACAGGAAAATATCAAGGTTAAATCTCATGGAAAAGATTACAGAGAGGAGAATAAGTAGAATAACACCCTTCAAACATATAAGCATAATAGAAAAATAAATTCACAAAACTGATAAATATTATAACAATATTCCAAAATAAGCTAAAATACAAGAAAATTATAAAAGACATTAAGGAACAATATAACCAGAACTAGAACATTTCAGATAGGAGATGATATAAGGAAAGAATTTTAAAATAATTTCCGAATTAAAGACAAACTTAAAAGGAACACACAGTAAACAGAGCAGATAACTCTTTTAGAAATAGAATGTAAAAAAGGAAAATTTTTAAAACACAAATAAATGAAGATTGTTTTGCCCTGTTCTTTGTATGGTAAGTACAGTTAAAAGCCTTGACATTATATATAAAACAACATACAAAACAAACATAAGAAAACTCTGAAGGCAGTCTTACCCAAGAACCAAAGAATGACATAATGGTAAGTTCCAAGGATTTTCCTTTCGTTTCGTATTTTCTCAGACTTGATGTTGAAAAAATCAGCGGTCTGGAAATGTTAATAGGTACAAGCTGAAAAAACCTAAGAAAACCCTGTTTTCTCTAGCATGAGGACCAGGAAAGGGGCAGGTTAGCAAGACAAAAAACTTAGATAATAACCATTCTACCCTATCCAAACACCATAGAAAGAACTATGGCCTCACCCATATCCCTGCTTGGAAAGTGTAAGTGTAGAGTCTAAATTTCCACTTAATGCTAGGAGATGGTGCTCCAACCACCCCCCTCCATCCTGCCAAGGTAGGGTTAAAGAAGGCCAGTTAGAGAGCTGGGACTTTCTGCACCAGGCATTAATGAGGTCTTCCTGACTCCTGTGACATCAGTGGAGCCATTGTGGGGATTTCCACCCTGGCCTGACAGCAATAGCAAGAATGAGTGGACCTTCTGTCTCTCCCCTGGGATGGTGTCAGAGGAGGCCTGCTGGGAGATTTAAACAAGATCCAGAGTCTTATGTCATCATACCCCACATGTTCAGATTTCAGTTGAAAGTCATTTGATAAGCAAAGAGCCAGGAAAATCTCAACTCGAATAAGAAAAGACAATCAAGAGATATTAATACCAAGGTGACACATATATTAGACTTATCTGACAAAGACTTTAAAGCCACTATATAAAATGCTTCAACAGTTCTCTCAGCAATAGAAAGGAGAGGACAGAGGAAAGAATCAGTACACTTGAAGGTAGAACAGTAGAAATTCCTTAATCTGAACAACATAGAGAAAATAGAACATTTTTTAAAATGAACAGAATTGCAGAGACCTGTGGATTGTAACAAAATATCTTAACATTTCTGTCACCAGAGGAGCCCAGGAAGGAGAGGAGGAACTGGGTGTGTCTGAAAAAGTATTTGAAGAAGTAACAGTTGCCCAAGTTTGGCAAAAGATATGAATGTACAGATGGAGAAGGAAATGGCAACCCACTCCAGTATTCTTGCCTGCAACACTCTTTGGACAGAGGAGCCTGGCGGGCTACAGTCCATGGGGTTGCAAAGAGTTGTCCATGACTGAGCGACTAAGCACATTGAATGTACAGATTCAAGAGATTGGGTAAATGCCAATAATTCCTGACTCCTACAGGAGTTTACACTTCGTTAATTCTTTCACGTTCCCTCTCTCATTCTCCTGCTCAGCTGTCATATTATCTTTCCATTTTTCAGATCTCTACCACATTTTCTCCTATTTCCTTCTGAGCTAGTGGCCTTGTTTCCCATTTCAGCTTTGAAAGATAGATAAAAGATTACCTTACTGGTTTATATTGTTCACTTGTCCCCCTCCGCTTTTGGTCATACTCAGCTTTATCTCTTCTTGTGATATCTGTGAATACATTCCATGCTATTTTTTTTAATGATTATTGTTTGTTGTTTAGTCACTAAGTCTTGTTTGACTCTTGGCAACCTCGTGGACTCTAGCATGCAAGGTTCCTCTGTCCTCCACTATCTCCCAGAGTTTGCTCAAATTCATGTCCATTGAGTCAGTGATGCCATCTAACCATCTCATCCTCTGCTGTCCCCTTCTACTTTTGCCTTCAATCTTTCCCAGCCTCGGGATCTTTTCCAATGAGTCAGATCTTTGTATCAAATGGCCAAAGTATTGGAGCTTCAACTTCAGCATCAGTCCTTCCAATGAATATTCATAGTTGATTTCCTTACGGAAGGAAGTTTGTAACATTGTACAGGAGACAGTGACCAAAATCAACCCAAAGAAAAAGAAACGCAAGAAGGCAAAGTGGTTGTCTGAGGAGGCTTTACAAATTAGCTGAGGAAAGAAGAGAAGGAAAAGACAAGGGAGAATGGGAAATATACACCCAATTGAATGTAGAGTTCCAGAGAATACCAAGAAAGATAAGAAGGCTTTCTTAAATGAACAATGCAAAGAATAGAGGAAAACAATAGAATGGAAAAGACCAGAGTTCTCTTCAAGAAAATTGGAGATATCAAAGGAACATTTCATGCAAGGATGGGCACAATAAAGGACAGAAATGGTATGGACCTAACAGAAGCAGAAGTGATTAAGAAGAGATGGCAAGAATACACAGAACTATATAAGAAAGATTTTAATGAACTGTATAATCACAGTGGTGTGGTCACTCACCTAGAGCTGGACAACTTAGAGTGTGAAGTCAAGGGGGCCTTAGGAAGCATTATTACAAAAAAATAAAGCTAGTGGAGGTGATGGAATTCCAGCTCAGCTATTTAAAATCCTAAAAGATGATGCTGTTAAAGTGCTGCACTCAATTTGTCAGCAAATTTGGAAAATTCATTAGTGACCACAGGACTGGCAAAGGTCAGTTTTCATTCTAATCCCAAAGAAGGGCAGTGCCAAAGAATGTTTGAACTATCATACAATTATGCTCATTTCACATGCTTGCAAGGTTAAGCTCAAAATCCTTCAAGCTAGGCATTAGCAGTATGTGAACCAAGAATTTGCCAGATGAACAAACTGAGTTTCAGAAAGTCAGGGGAACCAAAGATCAAATTGCTGACATTCGTTGGATCATAGAGAAAGCGAGGGAATTTCAGAAAAAAGTACTTCTGCTTCATTGACTATGCTAACTCCTTTGACTGTGTGACTCACAACAAATTGTGAAAAATTCTTAAAGGGATGAGAGTTCCAGACCACCTTACCTGTCACCTGAGAAACCTGTATGTGGGCCAAGAAGCAACAGTTAGAACCATACGTGGAACAACTGACTGGTTCAGAATTGGGAAAGGAGTATGACACGGCGGTATATTGTCAGCCTGCTTATTTAACTTCTGTGCAGAGTACATCATGTGAAATCCTGGGCTGGAGAATCACAAACTGGAATCAAGATTCCCGGAAGAAATACCAACAACCTCAGATACGCATATGATACCACTCTAGTGGCAGAAAATGAAGAGAAACTGAAGAGCCTCTTGAAGAGGGTGAAAGAGGAGAGTGAAAAAGTTGGCTTGAAACTCAACATTAAAAATAACTAAGATAATGGCATTTGTTCCCATCACTCCATGGCAAATAGAAGGGGGGGAAGTGGAAGCAGTGATAGATACTATATTTGGGGTTCCAAAATCACTGCAGACGGTGATTGCAGCCATGACATTAAAAGACACTTGCTCCTTGGAAAGAAGGCTGTGACAGACCTAGCCATGACATTAAAAGACACTTGCTCCTTTGCTCCTTGGAAGGAAGGATATGACAAACCTCTGTGTTAAAAAGCAGAGATGTCATTTGCCGACAAAGGTCTGTAGAGTCAAAGCTATGGTTCTTCCAGTAGTCATGTATGGATGTGAAAGTTGTACCATAAAGAAGACTGAATGCCAAGAAATTGATGGTTTCGAATTGTGGTGCTTGAGAAGACTCAAGAGTTCCTTGGATTGCAAGGAGATCAAACCAGTCAATCTGAAAGGAGGTCAACCCTGAATGTTCATTGGAAGGACTGTTCCTGAAGCTTCAATCCTTTGGAGACCTGATGCAAAGAGCTGACTCATTAGAAAAGATGCTGATGCTGGGAAAGATTGAAGGCAAAAGGAGAAAAGGACAGCAGAAGATGAGATGTTTAGGTAGTTTCATCGACTCAATGGACATGAGTTTGAGCAAACTCCGGGCGTCAGTGAAGGACAGAAATTTGCAGTCCGTGGGGGTCACAAAGATTCGGACACGACTTAGCAGCTGAACCACAACAGCAGCATCTTTGCTCGTTTTTCTGTCTTCTGTTTCTTTCCAGTGGACAGTTTCTGTTTTGGCCATGACAAAAATGTTCAGTGTTTGCACTGTCGTGTCTCACTGTTATGTCACTATCCACATATTTTTGAGCACTTGAAATGTGGCTAGTGTGACTAAGGAATGGGTTTTAAATTTTTAGGTCTTAGTCCTCGGCTTACTTGATCTTTCACCAATATTTAATATGACTAGTCTCTCCCTCTTTTAAACAGTTTATTCACTTTGCTTTTAGAACTGTACATTTCCTTGACTTTTTTTTTTTTTCCCCTAACCACTCATTCCTTCTCGACCTCCTTAGCTGGTTCCTCTTCAGCTTACTAACTTCTGAATGATGATGTGCATCAGGGCTCAGCCCTCTTGGTCCCCTTGGTGAGTGTGTGTATTTATTCTCTCAGTGATCTCATGTTATATCTTGGCCTTTATGCTGGTGACTTTTCAAGTTTATATCTGCTCCCTAGAATTGTCTCCTGTTCCCATATCTCTACCCCGTTATTTTACCTCTCAGTCTTTGGCTACCCATTAGGCAACTTAAATGCCATGCGCCCCAAAGTGATCCTTCCTCCAAGCCTTTTCTTGCCCCAGAAGTCCCTGTCTCAGTAAATGACTACTCTGTTCTTCTATTTGCTTAAGCCCCCAAGATTTGTAGTTATCCTTGACTTCTTGTTTTTTCACACTCCACATCAGTATATGTTTAGTCATCTCTTGATGTGTAAATTGCCACAAACTTAGAAGATTAAAACAACACACATCGTTACCTCATAGTGTCTGCTGGTTAGGCGTCTAGGCGTGGCTTAACTGCAGTCAAGGTGTTCCCTGGCCTGTGTTCTAATTTAGGAGTTCAACTGGGGAGGAATCCACTTCTAAGCTCGTTCAAGTTGTTGGCAGAATCCATTTCCTGGTGGTTGTAAGACTAAGGGCCCTGACTTCTTCCTGTTTGTCAACTGGAGGTCACCTCATAGTTCCTGGAGGCTGCCCAGATTTCCTTATCACTAGGGTTTTCCCAGTAGTAAAATGAAATAAGGCTGCTTACCAGGCCACAAGGAGAGTCTTTTGGCCTGGTATCCTGCTGGCAGGATAGAGGTCATGAAAATGACGTCTCATCGTCTTTGCCATATTCTGTTGTTAGGCGCAAATCATGGATCCTGCTCACATGAATGAGAGGAGGCGGGGGTCATGAGGCCCACCCTGCTGTCCGTCTGCCGCAGTGTGTCAGCGGGTCTTGTTAGTCCTGCCCTTGAAATCTGTCCCTAATCTAACCACTTCTTACTACTTCTAGTATTGCCACCCTGAGAAGTAAAGGTAAAGGTAAAGATAGGAAAATGATCGTCCCTTCCATTTTATACTAGATATTATGAAAGTCGTATATTAAACCATTTATGTGATTTTTAGTACCTCTGCCTGACATGATCTTCACTTGAAGCAAGAAATCTGGGAATTGTTTTGATAGTTCCTCTCCTTCATCTCCTTTTAACATTAATCTCTTATCCAGCCCATCAATTCTGTCACCAAATACATGCATATTCATTCTTTTCTCTCTAAGACCAGCTTGTCAAGTGTCTCATCTAGGCTTCAGCAGTATGTTCCTATCAAGTCTGTCTGCTTTCATTCATTCCTCTCAATCCATTTTCTAAATATCAACTAGAATGCTTTTTTAAGGGTATACATTTTATCATTGATGGCCTTCTTAAAACCTTTCAGTGGCTTCCCATGGAATTTAATGATCCTACCTGATGTGACCACTGCTTAGCCTTCTGATACCCAGTTTGTTCCCCTCCTGCCACAACCAACTCTCCTTCCTTACCTAAAACTCCTTATGGTTGCTGTTCCCTCTATTTAGACTCTTCCTGCCATTGTACCTCAGGGCTAGTTTCTTTCACCCTTTACATAACCTGTCAGTTAACTATGCCATAATGAGATCCTCCCTGATAAGCCAGTTCAGACAGGTGCTTCTTGTTTCCTTTCATATTTCTGATTTTCTTTAGAGCAGTGTTCATAAATTTTAATTCTACTTTAATTCTACTTATATGCCTATCGTTGTACTCAATCATCTTCTGCCTTTTCTACCTTGTGTTTTCCAAGATTAGAGACCTTGTTTATTCACTCAGTTTGGCTTAGTGCATAGAATGTGCTCAAATAATTATTTATCAAGTGAATGAGAGATTAAATGAATTATCTGTTTCCTTCACAAATATTTGTTCTTAGAAATATTTTTGTCACCTGTTACTTTTATTTGACTGGTAAACCTCATGAGCCACATTTATTTTTTAATTTTAATTTATTATTTTGAGGATATCAAATAGTTTATTGCTTACAGATTATAACGGGTGATTATAATCTGTAAGCAATACAAGCTTCATCCCCATCTATAGCTTTATCTGCTACCATAATTCAACTTAGACGTATTGCATAGGATTTAGCAACAGTTATGTTAATAACCAAAAACCTCCATGACTTTGCTTGGGTGACTTTTTAACAGTGAATTCCAGGTCACAACACAGTAACTGTCAGTTCAGCTACACCAAGATTTCTGAAGACAATGGCTTCTCTACCCAGCAGGTTGTGAATAAATTTCAAATGGAACCTAGCATCACCCTGAAATAATTCTAGCTTCATACCACTGGGGCTGTTAACCAAAACTGCTTAAGAGAAGACTAACTTTGCACAGCACATTTTTAATAAAAAAGACATTTATTCAGCATTATGATCACACTGTTACATTTAGCAATCAACAGCATGGGTGCAAAAGAAAAATAAACCCACTACATTAAAACCCTTTGTTGGAATGCTTTATGCTTTCCGTGGAACAGAAATTGAAATAACCTGTTATACAGTTAGTTGCAAATATAGACCTCGAGTTTTTCATCCATACACATGGGTGTTGTCTAAAACGTATCTTCTTTGTAGCAGCTGGGCCCTGCCGCCACTGTACTTGACCGAGTTCACAAATCTGTTATAACCTGTATCTTCCCTGTCACATCTCTGGCTCTCTTCTTCTGCNTTGTCAAAAACATTTATCCAGATGTGTTTAAATTATTTAGACCATAAGTAAAGTATGGTACTGTGTCTTTAAAAAAGAAACTGGGCGGGGGGCGGGGGGGGGATAGAGAAATGCATTGATTGATTGAGAAAGGGAGGGAGGGAGGAAAGAAAGGAGAGGAAGAGACAATGAGAATGATTGAGACTTCTTAGACTTCTAAGCAGAAAAACAAACCACACAAGAGTGGAAAAAAATCAGACTGGCCTCAGACCTCCATTGGCAACATTCATTACCAGCAGCATTCAGGGGAGCAGCATCAGCAAGGTGTGTGGGAAAGAAAGGGTAGCCCATGAGTATTATACACATTCACCTCTCAAGGTAGCAAACAGATATTCTTCAACATGAAATAATTTAGGGGAAGGTGCACATAGGGGCTCCCCTTGGAAGAGCCATTTGACAGTGAAATCTAGCCAATTAATAAAGACTCAAGGAGGAGAAATTGTGGTAAGAGGAATGTGAGAAGATTGATTCAGCTTAAATGTAGATCCAGTACTATATAACTCTGAAATTATAGAATGAAATGTGCATGATTTGAACCTGGACAATGTAAATATAACAAAAATTAGGAGAAGAAATGGGAGGAAATATAGGTGCTAATGTTTTCAACTTTCAAAGCAGGAAGTTAGTGGAATCTGTCCAAAAATAAATTATGTATAATTTTTAAATTAAATTGAATTTACTCTCTAAATAATTTTTCATGTATTTTTTAAAATGTGGAATATTAAAATACATAAAACAATAGCTGGTACTGATTTAAGTGTTATTCATATTTAATGAATGTCACCATTTTATGTTTGCTTCAGATCATGTATAATATATTTTAAGATAAAGGGAAGGGTTTAGAGAAAAATAATGAATGCTAGTACATTTACCATTCAGGTTGGAAAATAAAACATTGCTAAGACCCCTGCATGCCCCACAAAAATCCCAGAGACAGTCAGTATCCTGAGAGTGTGGTGTCATTTGTTCATATACGTGTCTTTAGATTTTGAATATGGGCTTCCCAGGTGGCGCAGTGGTAAAGAATCTGCCTGGAGACACAAGAGACTTAGGTTTGATCCCAGAGTCAGGAAGATCCCCTGGAATAGGAAATGGCAAGCCACTCCGGTATTCTTGCTTGGAAAATTCTATGGACAGAGGAGCCTGGTGGGCTACAGTCCATGGAATCCTAAAGAATCGAACATAACTGAGCATATAACTCACAAGAGACTTTTGATATATATGAACATATTTAGCATTAATTTTCTGCTTTTAGTTTTTATAGAAACAATATTCTGCAGTTTGCTTTTTTAGCTTAACATTCTTTCAAGATTTATATTAATATGTTGCTTGAGCATATTTATTTTTTACTCTATTATGTAGATGTACTATAATTGATTAATCCATTTACTATTGATGGATACTTATTTCCCTGTTTGCTATTATGTTGTGATAAAACATACCTTATTTACATATAATAATGTTTATCATCATTTAAAAATTGTATTCAGGAAGACTTATAGAACGTAAACATTTAAAATATAAAAATAGCATTGGTTCCCCTTTGGTTTCTTTTTTCTGTTATATAGATTTAAAATTAACACTTTATTAAAATTATCACGTATATTATGGTCCCCTTTATATAAATGTATATTATTAATCTACTCTTCTATTTGTATGTATCCATAAAAAATATCTGGAAGAAAGTTTACTTAATAATATTCATTTCTAGGTGACAGAATATGTGGTCATTTTATATTTTAAAGGTCTTTAAATGTATTCATACTGTAATTGAGATGGTATAATGATATTCTAGTTTTCTTGAAAATATTACTTTTTAAAGTAAATGGGAGGGGGAATGAATTGAAAGAATAGCATTGAAACATATACATTACCATATTTTAAAAAGATAGCTAGTGGGAAGTTGCTGTGTAGCACAGGTAGCTCAACCCAGTGCTATGTGACAACCTAGAAGGGCAGGATGGGTTGGTGAGTGGGAGGGAGGTTCCAGAGGGAGGGGACATACATATACTTATGGCTGATTTGTGTTGTTATATGCAGAAAGCAACACAACATTGTAAAGCGATTATCCACCAGTAAAAAAAAACTTTTTAATATAAATTAGGCAAAGAAAAGGCAAGGCTAGAAATCTTTTTAAACCTAGTTGTCTTCCCTTTTTCAGTGTGTGTCTTTACTTTTATATGGGGCTTCCCTGATAGCTCAGTTGGTAAAGAATCTGCCTGCAATGCAGGAGACCCCGGTTTGATTCCTGGGTCAAAAGATCCGCTAGAGAAGGGATAGGCTACCCACTCCAGTATTCTTGGGCTTCCCTTGTGGCTCAGCTGGTAAAGAAGCCACTTGCAATGCAGGAGACCTGGGTTTGATCCCTGGGTTGGGAAAATCCTTGGGAGAAGGGAAAGGCTACCCACTCCAGTATTCTGGCCTGGAGAATTCCATAGACTATAGAGTCCATGAATGAGTCCACCACTGAGTGACTTTCACTTATTTTTATATGGTTAAATGAAAGAAAAGTTATAGTAATGAAAGTCCCTCTACTATAATGCAACTTGCAAGTGATACAGTGTATAGAAGTTTTCAGGAAACACTAGAAAATTCAGTTGGTTTTCTTTTTCGTTCCCAGACAATGTAGCCCTGCTACCCCTTCCTGAGTTCTCAAATGCTTAATAGGCCCAGATACTAGGTTTGTTTGCTCAGGTACCTCCCCACATCCATCATAGATTTAATGAGCATCTCCAAAATGGATTAGATTACAAATAAAGACTCCAAGATGTTCTTTTTCCTTGTTTGGGTGAAAATATGATCTGTTTGTTTTGTAGGTATGACCTTGCTTCTAGGGAGTGGCTTGCACTGAACCGTTCTGTGAACAGTGTGGTTGTTAGATATGGCCATTCTTTAGCATTATACCAGGTAAAATGTCTCCACTCTGTACTAAGCTAGAAACTCAACTCTTCCACAGTTACTCTTATTATATGATTGATAGCTTTTTAATGTTGGATTTTTATCGTAATCTTTTTTATTGTGGTAAACTATGCATAACAAAATTTACCATCTTAGCCATTTTTAAGTGTACAATTCAGTGATAGTAACTTCACTCATAGTGTTGGAGTCATCATCACCATCCATCTTTGTAATTCTTTTGATCTTATGAAATTGCAATTCCATGCTCATTTAACAATAATTCCCCATTCCCTCCTCCCTCTTACCCCTGGTAACCCCCATTCTGCTTTCTCTGATTTTGACTTCATTGTTGGTTTTAATTAGGGGAAAGCTTTAATATTTGAGGGGTATATAATTGGTTAAGTTAAAGTTGAATCTAACCTGAGAGATTTAAATGGATTCATAAGTCAAACTGGGATATTACGAGTATGGTACTAAATGATTAATAATTAGTGTAGATTAGCTTTTACATTCATTAGCAAGTTTAGCCAAGAATTACAATGTAATTGAATAGTCATTTTCATTTCCCTGTTTTGTAGTTTATTTCAACTTTATTTTTCCAAATCATTTTATATTGTAACAAATCTTGTATGAGGAAATCCAAGAAAAGTGGCCAAGTATTAGGAATAAAAAATTACAATTATTTTGTTATTTCACTAAAAGGTGCTTTTCACTAACACTTTTAAGCTAAGACTAATATTGAGGTTTTGAACTGTTCACTTTTCTGTGTTTAGAATTGATCCTTTTGATATTTTTTAGAATTTTGTTTACATTTTTTCCCCAGGATAAAATTTACATGTATGGAGGAAAAATTGACTCAACAGGGAATGTGACCAATGAGTTGAGAGTGTTTCATATTCATAATGAATCATGGGTGTTGTTGTCCCCCAAAGCAAAGGAGCAGTATGCAGTGGTTGGGCACTCGGCGCACATTGTCACATTGAAAAATGGCCGAGTGGTCATGCTGGTTATCTTTGGTCACTGCCCTTTCTATGGATATATAAGCAGTGTGCAGGAATATGACTTGGGTAGGTATATTTTTTTCAGTGACTATTTTTTGAATGTCAAATTTAAAGTAGTATGTATTTGTTATTGTCAATTTGGCAGGGANGTTATCTTTGGTCACTGCCCTTTCTATGGATATATAAGCAGTGTGCAGGAATATGACTTGGGTAGGTATATTTTTTTCAGTGACTATTTTTTGAATGTCAAATTTAAAGTAGTATGTATTTGTTATTGTCAATTTGGCAGGGAGCCAAAGATGTTTGGCCACCTGGATTTGTATTAAGTTCTAGGTGGCCTTCCTTTAAAAATGATTAAAGAAAGTTATGTGTATCAAGTTTACTGAAATCTCTTGTGTCTTAAGCTAATTGGTAATTTTAAGTATTTGAGAGGAGGATCCTGCAATATTTGCCTTGAACTGTTTGCTCTTTCCAGATAAGAACACGTGGAGTATATTACACACCCAGGGTGCCCTTGTCCAAGGCGGCTATGGCCATAGCAGTGTCTATGATGATAGGACCAAGGCCCTGTATATTCACGGAGGCTACAAGGCTTTCAGTGCCAATAAGTACCGGCTTGCAGATGATCTCTACAGATACGATGTGGACACCCAGATGTGGTGGGCACTTTTTCTTGAGCTTTCACTTTAGAATGTGAATTCTGTCAATTGTTGGGAAAACTGTGTTCCAGTTTTGTTTTCAAGCCTTTCTTATACTTCTCTTCATCATTGTAATCAGAGAAATTGTGAAACAAGCAGAAGGTGATAAGTAGTGGTATCTATAATTTTGTAGTAAGTTGATTAGAACCTTGTGTCTTTTGTTTTTACTGTTTTTCCGTTTCCATACGCTCAGTACCACTGTAAAATTTTAGTTCTTCAGAGTCCTAAGGAATAAACTGTTCTACATAGCTGAATTTATGCACAGTTGTACTTAAGTTTGCTTTTTAACCTTTTTTTGATGACCAAGATATTATCATTGGGGTCAGTTATTGGTATCATTCCATGAAATCATCAAACAGAGATGGCCTCAGTACCCAAAAGATTAGAGCTCGCCTCATTCTACTCTCTTTTGGTCTGTACAAAGTATGCTAATCTTAATATATGGCAAATTTGAGTTATGAAATAATTATAAAGCAGTAGTTTCTCTTCTTTTTGTATTTCCTTACATATTTGAGACCCCGCTATGGATACATTGTATATTATCTATCATTAAAATGGTTATTTTTAGTGACTGTAATACTCCATCATGTGGGTATACTGAGCCTACACAGTTGAAAGTTTTGGTTTCTAGCTCTTGTCATATTTGTAAAGATTGAATGTAAGCTTCCATCTATATTTCATATAATTTCTACTCAGAAACTAGAATTATCACTAGAGTGATAGAGTATGAATATTTTAAGACTCAACATAGTTTATCAAAATTCTACATCTTTTGATTTTACATATTGTTGAAAAAGTTACTTATATACAGAGAAAAATGTAAAAGTATTTGCACATTTGGATCTGAAGTTAAGAAAATATTTATGTTTGTATTAACAAATACATGATAAACATTCTAAAGAACTAACCTTGTATTTATTATTTTTAAATAAACTCAAAAGGACCATTCTTAAGGACAGCCGATTTTTCCGTTACTTGCACACTGCTGTGATAGTGAGTGGAACCATGCTGGTGTTTGGAGGAAACACACACAATGACACATCCATGAGCCATGGGGCCAAATGCTTCTCTTCAGATTTTATGGCTTATGACATTGGTAAGTTTCCCAAAGCCACTTTAGCGTCAAGAATCTTTTTTATCCATAACCTGCATTTTAAAAGAAACAGAAAATATCTGTAGTTAATAGTGGTCAAGCTGTTTGAAAGAGGTCCAAATGGAATTTTTTATGTTAAATTGACTGATCGTAATATATTAGAAAGCACTACTTCTATATCTGATTCTTTTAAAGTCCCTCCTTTGATGGGTTGGGGTGATTGGGCTCTCCTGTGTTATAAATAAAAGCCTATATAGTGTATTATGTCATTGTGACCACCAGCATTGTGTTGAGTTGGTTTAAGTCTAGCTTTATTCATTCCCTTGAAACTGTTTTCACACATGCTTGATGTAATACTTGGACAGGCATGTTTTAAATATTTGGTGTGGTAATTGGATTGACCAGAAGAGGGCAATATTGGTTCACGCAAAACAAATATTAGAAATTCTTTTGTGTAAATATCATCAGATGTTCTTCATTTAAGTGCAAGCCACTGAGCTTGTACATTGGGGATTGTAAAGGGAATAGGTTACAGTCCTTGGCCTCATGGTGGGGAAAGCAGAGAATCGAGCAGACAATATCACTGCAATTTAGGGTGTTATTTGCCTGAAAAGAACATATGAGAATGCCTGTGAACATCCCGTAACTCTTAGGTATAAGGGTTGCAGTCAGGGAAAGTCTTTTTTTTTTTTTAATTGGGGTATAATTGTTCTACAATGTTGTGTTAGTTTCTGCTGTACAACAGTGTGAATCAGCTATATGTATGAGCGACTGAACTGAACTGATATCCCCTCTTTCTTGAGCCTCCTTGGCTCCCTCCTCCCACCCCTCTAGGTCATCCCAGAGCACTGAGCTGAGCTCTCTGTGCTTATATACAGCAGCTTTCCATTAGCTGTCTGTTTTACACATGGTAGGGAAAGCCTTCTTGAGAAGGACCTTGCAAGCCGGTCCTAAGAACACTGGGAAGTCAGCTGGACCAGGTTAGGTAGCACTTCTCAGTCAAAGGAACCCCATGTGTAGAGACACAGAGGTGTTAAGAGACTATGCTACATAACTTGGGGCCTCTGAATAGTTAGTTCTGGCTGTATCCTAGCAGCACATCAGGGAAGAGTGGCTTCCAGCAGAACTAGAAGCAAGCAGCTATGTGTGTGGTCAGAACTTGAGGGACTTGCTATGTTGTGCTGAAGGGTTTATGCTTTTTGAAGAATCTTAAAGAAGAGGTAGTAGAAACTGTATTTGTGTCTGAGGGAGATCTCTGTGTGGCATTGTGATGAGTTGTTGGGGAGGGGTAAGATGTGTAACAAGGCTATTGATGAAAGTTCTTAGGAGGGTTTGAGCCAAGGCTGTGGAAGTAACAGGATAAAGAGACAGATGGGTTTGAGAATTATTAGGAATCTGTGTTTTGAAAGCAGTGACAGCATCCTTATCTGATATCTGGTGTGGGCTGTAGTAGATGGTGGTTTTGTTTTTTTTTCCCTTAAGACTGGAACTGGAAGGACAGAGTCTGGGAGGAAGTGAGTCAATTGAATTTGAGAGCATGTTCAAGTGGAGATGATGTGGGACAGAGAGGTATAGAAATCAGTGGGGAAAATGTAGGAGGGGATGAACTTTCTATAGGGAGCATGTATCATCAGGAACAAGCAAAGAACCAAGGGATAGATCCATAAAAGAAACCTGAAAGAGAATGGAGACCGCGAAAGCATGTTGGAGAAGTAGGACAAAAGTGAGGCAAGACTGGGGACCTGTGAGGAAGCAGTTACCAGTGGCTACAGTTCACTTCCCTAGTAGCTCAGAGGGTAAAGCATCCACCTGCAATGCAGAAGACCTGGGTTCAATCCCTGGGTCAGGAAGATCCTTTGGAGATGGAAATGGCAACCCACTCCAGTATTCTTGCCCGGAGAATCCCATGGACAGAGGAGCCTGGTGGGCTACAATCCATGGGGTCGCAAAGAGTCAGACAGAGGGGTGAGGTAAAATAAGGACTGAAGAGTCTTTCAGATTTCGCAACCAAGAGGTCATTCATTACCTTCTAGACACAGAGGAAAGATCCAGATTATAGAAAGCTGAGAAGTAGTGCATGTTGAGATAAACACAGCAGTGTTTTNCAGACAGAGGGGTGAGGTAAAATAAGGACTGAAGAGTCTTTCAGATTTCGCAACCAAGAGGTCATTCATTACCTTCTAGACACAGAGGAAAGATCCAGATTATAGAAAGCTGAGAAGTAGTGCATGTTGAGATAAACACAGCAGTGTTTTCACTTAAAACATTTCACTTAAAAACAAACAAACAAAAAAACCCTTGTCTGTGAAGGCAAGAAAAGGGGTAAGTTGGATGCTTCCTTGGGCATATTTAAATGCTGTGGTAAAGTCAAGCAGGACAAGAGGAAGGACTCCTGCCACCCTGGTTTTAGGGAAGGAAGCAGGAGGCCGTGGGAGTTGATGGCCTCTGTTCTGCATGTGAGGAACACCACAGAGTTTAGGCTGGGTGGGAGAAGTGAAATCTTTTGTTGTCAAGGCTGAATAAATGTCTAGATTGATTGTGAGTGTGAAAGTCTGTGTGTCTGGGAGTAGGAGGCAGTGAGTCAGAGGTTGATATGGTTCAGCAATACTAGTTGGTATTAAGGTCCAGAAGAGAGATCATTAGCTTGGATCAGAACAAAGGAAAATAAGTAGATCTGGGGGATCTAAGAAAGGACCTTTTAAAAATTAGATAAAGTTGGTTATTATTATTATTGTAGTTTTAATTTTCTACTTGTATTTTCCTATTCTAGTTACTGAGTTTGGGCAAAGCAACATAGAGTGGAAAATCATTATGGAATGTACATGCTTTACTTATGTAAGCTTTGAAAAATGTAAAAGTTGGTTAAGTTAGAATACATTGTAGTGGGTAATACTGATGGGCAACGGAGTGAGTGATAAGGATGTCGTGGAAGTTGGGTGCATTCACTAATTAGATTTATTTATTAAATTTTGGTTGTGCTGAGTTTTCATTGCATTCATTAATTAGAATTGCTGTAGAGTCCTACCTTTTTTTCATGCCTTACTGATCTGTTGTTGCTGAGTTTTAACTCAGAACTAATGGTGTGACTAAGAAAAACTGTGAGCTGTGTTTGTGTTTATTACAGTCTTCTTTCCCAAAGAAAATGCCAGTCTCCATTGATTATGAATAGTGGTCCCTTCTGAAGTGTGTTTTTCTTGCTCCTAGATTGTGACCGATGGTCAGTGCTTCCCAGACCTGATCTCCACCATGATGTCAACAGATTTGGCCACTCAGCAGTCTTATACAACAGGTAATTGAAGAAGTGCTTGCTCCTTTTCTCTTTTGTTTAAAATGAAAATGAAGTAAAATATGAAGTGATATTGAACTTACATATTATTTGCAGGGTTACTTTATCCCATTTGTGTTTCACAGAATTAGTTAGGTATGGATTTCCTGATTTATATTTAAAATATTTGATGTGGATTTGAATTACTTCTAACGCCATGTTTGTTGATGTGGTTTTAAAAGTAAGCTGTCTTTGGTGTTGTGTGAGTGCATAGGACAGCAAAAGTTGTGTGTAGTTACTGTCTTATACCCTCTGCCATTTGCTATCATTTGTGGTGCTTAGGTTGTTGCATTTCTTGTCTTTTGTCTGAGTGGTGAAGAAAGATTTTTAAAAAGAAGGCACCTCAAAAAAAACTTAGTTATGGGAACAGAGGTGGGAGATTCTGGTGCTTCATATAGCTCATGTCTCTGTGGCAGTTCATACAATTCAGGTCTGTGTTCCATTGCATTATTTGGAACTGTCTGGCCCAAACTCACAGAGCTGTTCATAAATCTGCCCCTGGAAAAGCATCTGTCTTACAAAGGAGCTCCAAAGTGGCTATGTGACTTGTACCTTATTTTTATTTGTTAAAATAGTCTAGTCGTGTTGTTAATTTTCTCATTTTTGTTTCTGTTGTGATTACTGTTGTTTACTTCATCTTTTAAAATTCTTGGCCTGAAACTATTTAAATGCTATAATGCCTATGTATATTATGTTAGGATTCCCTTTGTTTTCAAATTTTCTTTTGTCATAATGCAAGTTAGATGCGGTAATTGATCTTGGACGAGGAAAGATAAGAAAGCAACCTATCACCTGAAACTATCACAACATTGTTAATTTGCTATACTCCAATACAAAATGTTTTGCTGTTAAAATAATAAAAATTAAAATAAAAAATAAAAAATAAAGCAACCTATCTTGGAAATGTGAAGGAAGAAGAAAACTTAGACATTGGAAAAAAGGACATCTTTCACAAAGTAAACACTTAGTTGAAACTTAGCAATGAATATGGTTTTATAGTAGAAACATTTGATAAGTATAGATTAAAGTGGAAGGTTTTTTTAATTATAATTTGAGATGTTATCTTAAATTGTAATATGTATTGCTTCAGTAAGGAAAACCCTTAAAGTTTTCTAGTAAATGCCTGGTGATGCTTTTCGTCAGAAAAGCGGTGGGTACATTTTGTTATCGTCTTACCTGTGGTTGCCTGGCCTCAGCTCTTTTCATCTTTATTATGTTTTCCTAGCATAGGACTTGGCAGATAATAGGCATTTGCTAAATGGCAGCTATTAGTACCATAATGATAATTAGCAAATAAATGGATTTTCTGTCAAAATATTTGGAGGTTTTATATGAACTCAGAGAGTTGACAGTTTACCATAAGATGTAGTTTAACCATGAATCAAAATTGGAAATGGCTTGCCTGAATTATAATGTGTTTATTTTTGTATAATCCCAGTGGAGTTTTTGAGCCTGTATGTTTCTGTGTGTATGCATAGGGTTGGGGGGGGCAGGGGATGACAAGGGAGTCACGAAGGGAAAAAAACCATGGCTGTTTTGATATTTTTTCAACATTTTTCCTACTGTAGTATAGTTTATTTACAGTGTTGTGTTAATTTCTGCTGTAATGGTCAGTTTAATTTTGTGAAGTATCTACCTAAGGAGAAACTTTGATTCACAAGATGTTCACATGTTTTGAATGATGGTTCCCGTAATTGAGCACCAGCACTGGGGCAGCTGTGCTTCACTTAGCTGTTGTCCTTGTGGTTTCTTGGGGGGGGCAGGAAGAAGCGTGGGCTGGGGGCATTGAGACTGCTGCCGATGCAGCTGTTCTTTCCAGTTCATTGCTCCAAGCCTCTGTGAAGGACTCTGCCTACCCTCACATGGCCGATGTGACCAGAAGTTTTCAGGATTGCTAAGAATACCTGCTGTACTGGGAAGCAGATGGTGCTTATTTGGTTCAAGCAATAAATTGACTAGTTGAATCCAGAATACATAATGTGACACTAAGTAAGCCAATATGAAGTTAAAAATTAAACCTGGTATTCATTTTTGGTTACTGAAATGTGTCAGTTTTCAGATACAGTAAAAATGCAGCCACAGAATCTTTATGCTTTAATTAGTCCTCTGTTGATTTGGGGAAAATTGAGACACAGTGAGAATGAATTGCTCGATACCTCATTTTGGGTTAGTACTAAACTTCCTGGCAGATTATGGCATATCAGAGTTAGAAGAGAAATCATCTGTTCCACCGATACACAGCTTGTACTGTGCATTAAATTTCTATATGCACTCATCTGTTTCTTATTGGTCTGTTTTCATTACACAGTTTTGATTAGAGAGCCTTTGTCTATGCTAGCAGCCAGAAGAATAGATAGGTTATTGTAACCGTTCTGACTAGTCACAGGCCATTGTGAAAAGTTGGAATTTAGGAGGTGCCGGGGTCCAGCCCCGGTGGATCCAGGGTGATTCGAAGGTGGGGACGGAGTCGGCGTCCTTGGAAANATAACTTTTTACAGGTCTTTTGATATGTGAAGTTTGTCTAAAGATTATAATAAGTATATCATGCATTTGTTTATGTAGGTTTCCAGTAAACTCTTTTTCTTTTTTTTTTTTCTTTTAGAACCATGTATGTATTTGGTGGTTTTAATAGTCTCCTCCTCAGTGACATCCTAGTATTCACATCGGAACAGTGTGAAGCACACCAGAGTGAAGCTGCTTGTCTCACAGCAGGACCTGGTGTCCGGTGTGTGTGGGACACAGGGTCATCACAGTGTGTCTCCTGGGAGCTGGCACCTGAAGCACAAAAAAAGATAAAGTCAGAATGTTTTTCTAAAAGAAGTATGTTTTTTTTTCTCTCTTCTTAAAATGTAGTTAATTTGAAATCTTTTTATCTCAATTGTGAAGGCATTTATCCTGTGTGAACTTTCAGTGTTCATTTTATTATCCAAAATTATTCCAGTAATAACATAGGCAAATGCCTTATGGATGTTTGAAAATTGGTTTGTAAACATTTGTGTAATGGATGGAAACATGCCATGTCTGCTGTTTGCTAATGATGAAGAAAAAACATTTTTAACATTGCATAGACTTTGTATACCTACTCCAGAGGAAAAGAAAAGTGAAGTCACTCAGTCGTGTCTAACTCTTTGCAACTCCATGGACTGTAGCCTGCCAGGCTTCTCCATCCATGGGATTTTCCAGGCAAGAATACTGGAGTGGGTTGTCATTTCCTTCTCCAGGGGATCTTCCCAACCCAGGGATTGAACCTGAGTCTTCCACATTGCAGACAAACTCTTTACCATCTGAGCCACCAGGGAATCCCCTTTTCTACCAACTTCAGAACCTAGATGTTTATTTCTGCACTGTCCCCATATGTTAGCTGCTAGCTATCTGTGATTATCAAACACTTGGAATGAGACTGGTATGGCTGAAGAAATGAATTTTTACATTTTAACTAAATTAAAAACTACCTGTGGGGACTTCCCTGGCTATCCAGTGGTTAAGACTCTGCTGTTCTGCAGCAGGGGACACAGGTTACATCTCTGAACAGGGAACTAAGATTCTGCATGCCGGGCAGCCAAAAAGAAATAAAAAATAAAAACTACATGTGGTTAGTGGCTACCACGTTGAATCATGCAGTTCTGACATTAAGGATAAGATCAAGAGGGCTAATCCAGAAATGCTATGTTGAAGTAGATTATTCTAATAGATAGAGGTAGACTTACTGTCTTTGCAAAGTATTATTCTTTTCTAACCTCTCTAGTTGAGCACAGCAGTGATAGCAAGACAGGCAGTTGCTGAAGATGAACAGTGATCTTTGCTTCTAGAACCACCCCTTGTCCAAGTTTTCTTCACCTTACCTACTCAGCTTCTTGTTACCCTTTTTTTTCTGACATACAGTACAGTGCAATACAGTGAAGTCATATGTGAGAAAGTCTTTCAAAAGTAAGAAAATGTCTCTGCAAATTATTTTTTCACTTCAGTTTATTTAAAGTATGTTGATTAAATTTCTTAACTATTAGGGTTACCATGGTATAGTAGTTACTATGTGAGTTATGATGGACAGAGGCAGCTTTCAACTCTCCTGGAATGTTCCAAATTAAACTGAACATAAATCCTCAGTAAGAACATTCAGTCAACTTTGCAGGTTCATTGGTGGTCTCGTGAGTGCTAGAGAACCAAGATGACCAGAACTTTTTAGGGCTAGTCACCGTCTCCTGAAAGGGATAAAGGCAGTAAAGTAGTTATTTTTTAATCATATGTTTAAAAGTTCAAATTAAATGTGCAGGTTTATAGGAAATAGTATTTAATTCCCTTAGATGATCCATTATGAACTCATCTCTAGTGTCACCTCCCTGGTTTACTCTGCTTTCTGTGTGGGCCCAGGCCGTGGAGTGATAGCAAGGGCAGGAAGAGCAGCCTCAGGAGCAGGTGGCTAGGATCTTTGTGAGGGTGCGCCCTGCCTTTTCTTGTCCATGGATTCTACCATGTGCCATGCCCATGAATGGTTGAATAGATGAGTCAGAAGTTGTGTAGCTTCTCTTTCATTGCTGACCTTGACCCATCTAGGGTCATTGGGAAATCAACAGGTCTGTAGTAACCCAGAATTTCTTGCATACAAGTGTATTGCCTTGTGCTGCCTGCTTCCTGCACCCAGAGCAGCCTTGCCTTTATAGCTAGGAGAAATGGCTTGGTCTCCTATACTTCTTTGTTTGGCTCCTGGGCAGCTCTTGGTGTTCATTGAATTGCTAGTTGATTTCTTTCTTGGGAAGAAAAGTCTTCAAAGAACCAGACCTATTTCCCTAATTGTTGAATTATTCTATCTTTGTTTTTCACCTTCTGTGTACTTTTGTTGGGAGGGTGGAGTACAAAATGGCTTTTCTTCATATTGTTTACTTATTTCTAAATACTATTTAAACCTGAACACACCAATATATTTTCCTGCCAGTTTCACTCCTCATTTTACTTTGAACCCTTGTTACTTTTTTGTTGTCGTTTTGCGTCAGTGTCTTATGGTGCTCAACATCAGCTGTAAGGGACTGACTTTTCTGAAAAGAAGCTGTCACAGTTGATGAGTTTTCCTTCTCTTCACAGTTTTTGACCATGACAGGTGTGACCAGCTCACGGATTGTTACAGCTGCACAGCCAACACCAATGGCTGCCAGTGGTGCAATGACCATTGCATCCCTATGAACCACAGCTGCACAGAAGGCCAGGTCAGTTTCTCAGGGATTTCAGAGGATAGAAGAATCCCAAGTGGGGTTAGATAGATTTTAGTGTATATGGTATAAATACTAGCCCAGAATTATTTTTGAAATCTTCGGTGTTGATTTTGGATTTTACTGTTGAGTCAAGTTTCTTTTAGTAAGAGATGCTCTATCTGTCCAAATTCCAAAGATTCTCCTAGCCAGGAGGATTGATGTTTGTGTTTGAGAAGCAGGCAACAGTATTATTCTGAGTATGCCCCAGTGCCCAGGCATGTCTGTGGCTAAGGGCTAGATTCTTGGTGTGAAGTTTGTAATGCCGTGCTCCATCTACCAATGCTAGGTTGGGGAGCAGTTTAGGACTTGAGAGTAAAAGTGAGTCAGGTGTGTAGCTGCCAAAATATATTGTAGAAATAACAGACTTTGCAAAATCTCCTTCTCTTATGTTATATTTTGACTCAGCCTAATTTATGCTTATATTTATGATTTTTATTAGATTATAAGGCAAAAGATAGAATGGCTCAACTTTTATAATTTTTGACGGTTTATAAGACATTCTTTGTCAGTCGGTAAAGCATCTCATAAAATATAAAATTTTTATACTGTTTAGGAGATGATTTAAAAAGCAGCAAATTCAACTTTCACATTTTACTGATGCCTAAGTTGAAACATGGTGTTTAAGAGAATGTACCATTTCCTTGCCAGATCCTTGCATGTCCTTGAACATTTCACTGGAATGTTTCCACTGCAGTGCAGCTTCACCTACATCTTGTTTATCTGTTTGTTTGTAGTTTGCTTCCTCAGTTAGACTTTGTTTTTAGCATCCTGGTTGCCCTCACCGTGAGTTCTCTCTGTGGATATAAGAGAAAAGCTTTTGTCCCTTGTATTCTAGATCTCCATTTTCAAGTATGAGCAGTGCCCCAAGGATAACCCGATGTATTATTGTAACAAGAAGACCAGCTGCAGGAGCTGTGCCCTGGACCAGAACTGCCAGTGGGAGCCCCGGAATCAGGAGTGCATCGCCCTGCCCGGTAGGCGTTGCAGAGGCATCTTGATGTGGATGGGTCCAGAGACTTCACACGCACACACTGTCAATACTGTGCAGCCTAGATTGAACCCAACAAAAGGGTAGAACTCATTTTATCCATTATCCCCCACTCCATTATTACGGTTGTTATTTTTTAAAGCAGAAATATAGTTCTTAAGTATTTGCTTCTACCATCCTTTGAAAGCAGGTGAAGCATCATCTGCTGCTGTGGAGAATCGAATCACAGCTTGACTCTGTGTCATTGAGCCTGCTCTGTTGTCCCCACCCCACTCTGCGGTGGTAACGTGGGAGTAGAAGGCAGCAGTCTCAGTGGCCAATCTGCTGGGTACTTTATGAAGTGTGTTTCATATTGACCATTGGGATCAGGTTGTCAGAACCTTCTGACAAGAAGGGAAGGAGAGATGCCCTTGTCAGCAACACTTCCTGAAATGACCCCAGCCCCAGATAGCCCAATTTATAGCACTTCTGAGGTTCAGGATGATGAGTTGTGAGCCTGAAGCCAACCAGCCATGGCTGAAACTCTATGATATATTTGCTTAGCCAGGAAGTCCAGGAGGTGGTCTGCTGCGACTCTGTACAATAGAAGTACAGGGTAGCTGGGCTCTACTGGGCCCCTCTTGAATGTCCTTTGGAAGTACTTGATTCAGCTTGCTGGAGTGGACTTCTTGTTCTTTACCTTATTACATCACAAACTTGAGTACACAGCAGAGTACCTGGGGGTCTTGCTAGAAGCCAGAATCTGGCACAGATTTGTGGTGGGGCCCTAGAATCTGCATTTCAACAAGCAATGACACTGATGCTACACTTTGAGGAGCCAGTCTTTATCTGCTCTTAAATGATCCCGTTCCTGTGACTTTCCCTTCATCTCCTTGGCTGCTGATGAGCATTGTAGAGAATATCTCCAGGGTACTGTTGTTCTAATGAAGTTACTTTGCTCATGCACTGTCTTCCAGGAAACATGTATAACTTCTGAGCAGCTCTTTTTGTGGGATGAGGGAGGTCAGAAGAGCAGATACAAACTTCCCTGGTTTGGCTTACTTCCCCAAAAGGCTCTTTCCATCTCACTTTTGGGATGTTTTATGTAACTTGAGTTTACCTCCCACTTGATCTGAAAATAGTGTGTCTTTTGTAGACTTGTTCACTCACCAATTCACTTCTGTTCTTGCCTTTTTCTACCCCATCTTTTCAGTAATGCATATTCATTTTTCTACTTTTTATTTAGGATTTTAGTCTTCTTTATAATTATTCTTCAAAAGATGGTTTATAAATTTAACACTTGTCAAACAAATGTTTTTCTCTAAGACATGGGAAGATTGACCTCGGCATATGCATTTGAGGTCCAGGAAATAAGACTGATAAACATTTTAAAAATTCTTTTTATTCTGTATTTAATCCTTGGTAACATGTCTGATACACTCACCACATCCAAATGAAGTATCTAGAATTGAACTCAAAAATACTATTTAGATTTCCAGTGGTTCAGAGTGGTAATATTAGTAGTTTCGTGTGATTTCTAAACCTTTTTGTTTTCTCTCCCCTCTTTAATAAAGAAAATATCTGTGGCATTGGCTGGCATTTGGTTGGAAACTCATGTTTGAAAATTACTACTGCCAAGGAGACTTATGACAATGCAAAATTGTCCTGCAGGAACCACAATGCCTTTTTGGCTTCTCTTACAACTCAGAAGAAGGTAGAATTTGTCCTTAAGCAGCTGCGAATCATGCAGTCATCACAGAGCATGGTGAGTTAAAATCCATGGAACTTAAGTTTCTAGTATCCACCTTTCTACAAAGAGCATAACTGCAGCTTACCTGTGACGTGCTTGGCAGGAGGAGGAATGCTAGTAAGTGCAGTGTAATAGAATGTAGAACGGCACTGTCAAGGTCTCTTCCTTTAATGTTATATAGTCTTTCTTATCTTGAAATTTCGAACACATTTTTATTAGTCATGTTTCATTAAATTACATATTAATAGTTATGTGTATATTGAATAGTAACATGTTGACATTTGCACATATCCTGTGATATCTGTAGATTATTTCATATCTGTTTTATTCCTCGGTTCTGCTGGGATGGGGGAGGCGGGTGCCATTATTAATTAGCTGAGTTGAATTAAGCCAAGTTTCAGGCATTATTACAGTATATAATATGATTTAATGTTAATTATCCTAAAAAATGGACATCTGTGGGTCTTTCTTAGATCTAATTAGCTCAAAAGGAGAGGGCATCTTCTTATTAAGAGTTTCTGAGCACAGAAAGGCCTCAAGTTCTCTTCCTGTCCATCCACTGCTCTTGAGCAGCTTGTAGTTGATATACAACAATGACATTTTGTGTTTTTTAGTCCAGAGTCCTAGAACAGTGGTCCCACCCTCAGTTAACTGATACTCAAAAGACAATGTTCTTTCAACAATTCATAGTCTTGTGATCAGATTGACAGTTGAGAGACAACTAAAGTAAGGTGCTTCCACAGCTATAAATCTAGACCTAGAGTCCTGGTTTGTTTGGAAAAATAAGAAAGGGCACTGTAACCTTTAGGACAGAGGCAGGCTGACAGACAGAAAGAGGTAACTCCTGAAGACAGAAGGAATGAGCTGGACTCTCTGTGCATTGATCAAAGATACGGAGATTGAGGGGTGAGCTGCAGATAAGTTTGCATAACTGGTGCAGACTGAATGGGAAGGAATTGCTGTAGCTGGGCCTTATGAGAGATCAGTACCAAATCCTATAAGTAAATAAATATCACTCACTACAACTAAAAGTAACAACTTTCAGATGTTGTTGTTGTTGTTGTTATTTTTAAAGTCTCTTAATAAGCATTTTCCCTGGAGAAGGAAATGGCAACCCATTCCATTATCTTGCCTGGAAAATCCCATGGACAAAGGAGCCTAATGTGCTACAGTTCATGGGGTCGCAAAGAGTTGGACATGACTGAGTGACTGAGCACACAATATTCATGTTTATTTTTTCCTCCCCAGAATGGAAATACTGTACATTTTGTTTTGTAACAAGCAAAAGCTAAAATATCTTTTATTTCTGGGCTAAACTTTGTACAAAATTTTTTTTTAAACTGCAACAAGAAGGACATTTCAGTAGAGCAAGAGACATACTTTCCTAGGAATGAATTCCCAGGAATTCACTGACCAATTATTCCCTATAACATTTATTGACGGCCAGTGCACTCTGCCTCTCCAGCTGAACATGGGAATCTTCAATCATCTAACCTAGCCAGAGCTCCCAAAACAAGCTTAGATAACAGTAGGCATATAACCAATGTTTCATACATACTGATATGGTATTTCATGTATAAATAGTTATTTCAACCAGCTTGAGGGTGGCTATCTGTTCATAGCATTTGTCATAGAGTGTAGAAATTTAGGAACTTGATTATTACTTTGCTCTTAATCTCTATGAAAATTTTGATGTTTTCTCTGACATCTTTCTTTGATGTCTTTTCTATCCTTTGTAAAATGGCTATATTAAAGTGCCAGGAATGATAAGTAACATAAAAATAAACGTATGCACTAATCCACCATGACTGATTTGGGATAAGGAGGTTTTCCTGTGTCCTTTGGATACATGTAACTTAATAGTTTTTATCTAGAAGCTAGTTTTGGTCAAGACATTGATTATATTCATAGTCTGTTTTGCCTACAGTCCAAGCTCACCTTAACCCCATGGGTTGGCCTTCGGAAGATCAACGTGTCCTATTGGTGCTGGGAAGATATGTCCCCTTTCACAAATAGTTCACTACAGTGGATGCCATCTGAGCCCAGTGATGCTGGATTCTGTGGGATCTTGTCAGAACCCAGTACTCGAGGCTTAAAGGCTGCAACCTGCATCAATCCACTCAATGGTAGTGTCTGTGAAAGGCCTGGTAAGTATATGGTTGCATTATGCATTACTGGACATTCATTGAAAGGGAAACTGTAGGAGGCATAATAAAGTGTTGTGAAATTTTCATGAAAACACAGGTGGAGTATTGATTTCAAGCATATGAAGCAGAGGATAATGCAGAATTTTTAAAGCAGAAGGAAGTAGTATGAGCTATGAACAAAACCAAAAATAACTAGCATTTTCCTGGTGAGTCAGTCATAAAGAATCTGCCTGCAGTGCGGGAGATGCAGGTTCGATCCCTGGGTCAGGAAGATACCCTGGAGAAGAAAAGGCAACCCACTCCAGTATTCTTGCCTGGAAAATCCCAATTTAGTAACTAAATTGTGAATTACTAGAATTATGTTTTCACAATTACTAAATTGTGAATTACTAGAACTAAATTGTGTTACTAGAATTTTGTAACTAAGTTCTAATTAGAATATTGTTATTTAACAGTGAGATTGATTGGTTTGTTAACCACAAAAAGTATTGAGAATTGACCTAAAAGGCAACTTTCTAGGTGTTGGCAGAGAAATGCTGTGGAAGATAAAACAAAAAATCCAAATAAAAAATCAGAAAAGCAAGCAGATCACTGCAGGGATACTGAACAGAAAGATAGTGTCAGTGGGGAGAAAAATAATTGGGTTAGTCCTGTGGGTGAAGAGGCAACAGAACCAGACATGAAACAACTAATAGGTTCAAAACTGGGAAAGGAGTACAACAAGGCTGTATGTTGTATCCTACTTATATAACTTATATGCAGAGTATATCATGTGAAGTGTCAGGCTGGATGAATCACAAGCTGGAATCAAGATTGCCAGGAGAAATACTGACAAACTCAGATATGCAGATGATACCACTCTAATGGCAGAAAGTGAAGAAGAGCTAAAGAACCTCTTGATGAGAGTGAAAAAGCTGACCTAAAATTCAACATTAAAAAAACTAAGATCATGGCATCTAGTCCTATCACTTCATGGCAAATAGAAGGGGAAAAAGTGGAAGCAGAGACAGATTTTATTTTCTTGGGCTCCAGAATCACTTCGAACAGTGACAGCAGCCATGAAATTAGAAGACACTCCCTTCAGAAAGAAGGGAATGACAAACCTAAAAAGTGTATTAAAAAGAGCAGAGACATCACTTTGCCGACAATGATCCATGTAGTCAAAGCTACGGTTTTTCCAGTAGTCATGTACAGATGTGAGAGTTGGACCATAAAGAAGGCTGAGTGCCAAAGAACTGATGCTTTCTAATTGCAGTGCTAGAGAAGACTCTTGAGAGTCCCTTGAACAGCAAAGAGATCAAAGCAGTCAATCCTAAAGGAAATAAATCCTGAATATTCATTGGAAGGACTGATGCTGAAGCTCCAGTACTTTGGCCACCTGATGCAAAGAGCCAGCTCGTTGAAAAAGACCCTCATGCTGGGAAAGATGGAGGGTAGGAGAAGAGGGTGGCAGAGAATGAGATGGTTAGATAGCATCATCGACTCAGTGGACATGAATTTGAGCAAACTACAGGAAATAGTGAAGGACAGGAAAGCCTGGTGTGCTACAGTCCATAGGGTAACAAAGAGTTGGATAGGATTTAGCAGCTGAACAACAGAAGGGAAAAGCAAACCTTCAGCACAGTGACGCTGCAGGAGAGTGCTGAAGGAGGCTCCACTTGGAGTTGCTTCACAGGCTTGAAGCTTTGCTTTAGGCACATCTCAGTTTCATAAAGACAGGCACGGGTGGCATGTGCAGCACACAGACAAGCCCTTGACCATTGTCCTCCTGCACAGGGTCTCACAGGCAGTAGTTGGAATTTTGTGAATGCTTTTGAGAGGCTGGACTCCATTGACATCATGTCTCATTTTAGGAAGGTATAATTTGTGTGAGGAATGCAGGGATGTGGAAGAGAATTTAGGTCACTGTGGAGTAACATTAATATTTATTATTTAACCTTCCTATAGGGAAATTTTTCAGCCATTTTGGATCCTGGGTACTTTGGTAAAGTTTATGAATGTTGTGGTTCTTCTTTGCCTAGAATATACAGAGATATAATGTTGCATATTCATGTGGGTTGTAAAACTTGTGAAGTTCATCTTGGGTCTCCTATGTTAGAACCCCTTCTCTTATGTAAAACTTAGCTTGTTCCCTCATATCTGTCCTTGTCTTTGAAAATAAAAACAGTTTTTCCCCCCAAGTGTATAAATATACATGACTAACCAATACATGGTGACCTAGGACTTTGTGTTTTCTTCTATGTTTAATGTAACCCACTGAATTGACTTCATGACACATTAGTGGGCACAACCCACATTGCAAAGTCTTTGACCTTAGCTGACATGGTAGGAGCTTTAAATGTCTCTCTTGGGTTTACTTCCCAGCTAACCACAGTGCCAAGCAGTGTCGGACCCCGTGTGCCTTGCGGACAGCCTGTGGGGAGTGTACCAGTGGCAGCTCGGAGTGCATGTGGTGCAGCAACATGAAGCAGTGCGTGGACTCCAATGCCTACGTGGCCTCCTTCCCTTTTGGCCAGTGTATGGAGTGGTATACCATGAGCAGCTGCCCCCGTGAGTGAAAAGTGAGCTCTAAGCAGTGTGGATGACAACACTGTGTGTAGGGCAGTGCTGTCAGCCTCTGAACTTTCTAGGGATGAAACCAGACTTGACCATCTGCTCAGGTCTATCCAGAGACTGCCTGATATGAACCTGCATATAGAATCAAATACAGTGACTCAGCTAAACAATTGTAGAATAGATCACAGAGTACAGAAATAACTTGCTGAATCTCAGTATCATGTTGCCCAATCTATGGAATGTCTCCACATCTTTATCTCCTAATTCATAAAGTAAGTGCTTTCCAGGAGATGGTCTCTAAAGTCTCTTCTGCCTCTGATATCCTAGGATTGCAAGAGAAGAGAGGAGTCTCTATTATAGGTTGGACAAAATATTGGGCTCTTTAAAATTTTATTATACCATTTGAACAATCACAATAGAATAGGAATTTTGACTAACAGTCGAATCATCTGTTAAAGAAAAAGATAATTTAAATATACACATTATGAATTTAAGTGTTCATGTGATAGTAAGCTGTAACTTATGTTTTTTACAGCTGAAAATTGTTCAGGCTACTGTACCTGTAGTCACTGCTTGGAGCAACCAGGCTGTGGCTGGTGCACTGATCCTAGTAATACGGGCAAAGGGAAATGCATGGAGGGCTCCTATAAAGGACCAGTGAAGATGCCTTCTCAGAGCCCTACAGGAAATTCCTACCCACAGCCTCTTCTCAATTCCAGCATGTGTCTGGAGGACAGCAGATATAACTGGTCTTTCATTCATTGTCCAGGTAAGATGTGTTCTGTGTCCCAAATCTCACTACCTACTTGCAAAGAATAAAGCCTTGAAAGCTACATTATTTATATAGATTTCTTTAAGGGGGGAAAAAAAAAGATCGTTTAAGAAACTATTTGTTTCCTATGAAAAATATTTTTAATGTCAATTAATGAAAATACTAAGAATTTTCAGTTGTTTTGCTAACTTTCGTTATAAAAGTAATGAAATGTGTTCATTATAAAAATTAGCTGTTACAGATGTAGATAAAATAAAAACTATAATTCCTCATCTCTCAGTTCAGTTCAGTTGCTTAGTTGTGTCCGACTCTTTCCAACCCCAGGGACTGCAGCACTCCAGGCTTCCCTGTCCATCACCAACTCCTGGAGCTTGCTCAAACTCATGTCCATCGAGTTGGTGATTCCATCCAGCCATCTCATCCTCTGTCATCCCCTTCTCCTCCTGCCTTCAGTCTATTCCTGCATCAGGGTCTTTTCTAGTGAGTTGGCTCTTTGCATCAGGTGGCCAAAGTTTTGGAGCTACAGCTTCAGCATCAGTCCTTCCAATGAATATTCAGGACTGATTTCTTTTAGAATTGACTGGTTTGATCTCCTTGCTGTCCAAGGGACTCAAGAGTCTTCTCCAGCACCACAGTTCAAAAGCATCAATTCTTCGGTGTTCAACCTTCTTTATGGTCCAACTCTCACATCCATACATAACTGCTGGAAAGGCCATAGCTTTGACTATATGGACCTTTGTCAGTAAAGTAATGTCTCTGCTTTTTAATATGCTGTCTAGGTTGGTCATAGCTTTATTTGAAGGAGCAAGCGTCTTTTTAATTTCATGGCTGCAGTCACTATCCACAGTAATTTTGGAGCCCAAGAAAATAATATCTGTCACTGTCCATTGTTTCCTCATCTATTTGCCATGAATTGGTGGGACCAGATGCCATGATCTTAGTTTTTTGAATGTTGAGTTTTAAACCAACTTTTTCAGTCTCCTCTTTCACTTTCATCAAGAGGCTCTTTAGTACCTCTTCGCTTTCTGTCATAAGGGTGGTGTCATCTGTATATCTGAGGTTATTGATATGTCTCCTGGCAGTCTTGATTTCCATCTTGTCCTTCATCCAGCCCAGCATTTCCTCATCTCTAGTTCTTCATAGAAGGAAAAACTTTTAATAGTAATACAGGTACCTTTAGATCTATAGTTTTTAAATAAAAAATACTGTGAAATATACTATGCATATGATATATTGTTCTGCAGTTTTCTTTTTTACTTAAAAGTACAGTGAGATGATTGTTAGGGGAAAAATTAAAAATAAAATCTCCTGCCAACCCAGAAATTCCTCTCCATAGATGTAGGAAAGAGAGTTTTATTACTGAGTAAGCATTAAACCAGATCGTAGTGCACATTTCAGCAGTCCACTAATGAGCTACAACAGAGAGAAATCCCACCCTTTTAAATATCGCAGCATATACAGTCCATTCTATACTTGTCCTCAAAATGAAGGTAACTTGTCTTTGTGTGAGAGGATTTGACACCACTGTTTGCTCTACATTCTTTCCTAGTTTATTGTGAATTTAGCTGGTAATTGGGGTGGCCATCTATGTTAGTTAATTGCCTTTACCCAAAGGAAAAAACAAAAAGGAAAACAAACTTGTATCTTTAATACAAGCAGATGGTTATAGTTTAGACCCATTCCCACAGAGAGAGGGTAGGGTTGCTGGCTTGCTTGATGTTTACATTTCAAAGAGATGGCTCTTAAGCCCTTAACAAAAACCGTGTCTGCCTTGTAATGCTGACTTACGGCTTATTTAGGTTTTAAAGCAACCCACTGCAGTATCCTTGCCTGGAAAATCTCATGGACATAGGAGCCTAGTGGGCTGCAGTCCATGGGGTCGCAAAAGAGTTGGGCACAACTGAGCGACTAACACACATATGTTTCAAAGGAATCAGAGGTTTTTTAAATGCAAATTTTCATACTAAAATGCTCTAAGAATAGGAGAAGGAAAACCTCTTTCCTTTGACAAGAAGAAAAAAAGGAAAAATTCAGCCTTCGTATCTACTTCCCTCTCTCCTTCCTTCCCTCCTTTTTCCCTTCTCTCCCCTCTCCCCACTCCTTCCCTCTGTTCCCTTTTCCCAATCCTTCCTCCTTTCTATCACTCCCAGTGGTTGATGCAAGAAGGAATCAACCTTGAGTTGATGTAAAACTTGAGCCTTGATCTGCTGGGGTAGCTGCCCTGGAAACCAACCCAGAGAAAGTGGCCTTTGATTCAAACTTCAGTAAATGCACAAAATAACTGATGGGCTGCCAGAACAGTTGAGAGAAGCTGTGGGCTTCCCTGGTAGCTCAGATGGTAAAGCGTCTGCCTACAATGCGGGAGACCTGGTTTCATTCCCTGGGTTGGGAATATCTCCTGGAGAAGGAAATGACAACCCACTCCAGTACTCTTGCCTGGAAAATCCCATGGACAGAGGAGCCTGGTGGGCTACAGTCCATGGGGTTGCAAAGAGTCAGACATGACTGAGCGACTTCACTTTCCCTTTCACCTTCTGCCAGGTGCACAGACTCCCAAGAGATTAGTGGATAAGAATTTCTCTGAAATCCTGCCAGACAGTACTCCTGACTACTGGACTGTTTGTGAAGACTTCTATAAGGAAAGTTATTTAGTGAAAGTGTTAGTCACTCAGTCATGTGCACTTCTTTGGGACCCCATGGACTGTAGCCCACCAGGCTCCTCTGTCCATGGAATTTTCCAGACAAGAATATTGGAGTGGGTTGCAATTTCATCCTCTGGGGGAATCTTCCTGACCCAGGAATCGAACCTGAGTCTTTTGCACCTCCTGCATTGCAGGCAAATTCTTTACCATCTGAGCCACCAGGGAAGCCCATATCACTTATGTGGAATGCCCAAAAAAGGGCAGATATTTAGAGATAATAAATAGATTAGTGATTGCCTAGGACCAGGGACAAAATTGGGGAATGATGGGTTCAAAGTTTTACAAAGTAGCTGTACCATTTTTCATTCTCACTAGCAGTGTTAGAAAGGTTCAGATTTCCCCACATCCTCATCACACTTGTTTGATTGTAGCTGTTCTAGTGTATGAGAATATGAGAAATGACAAGTCACGGTGTTGGTTTTTTTGTTTAGTTTTGGCTGTACTAGGTCTTTGTTGCTGCACTTGGGCTTCTAGTTGTGAGCAGGGGCTACTCTTCTTTGGGGTGCATGAGGTTCTCGTTGTGGGGGCTTCACTTGTTGCAGAGCAGAGGCTCTAGGCATGCGGGCTTCAGTAGCCATGCATAGTCTTAGTTGCCCTGCTGCATGTAGGATCTTCCCACACCAGGGGCTGAACCTGTGTCCACTGCATTGGCAGGGAGATTCTTAACCACTGGACCGCTTGGCAAGCACTGTGATTTTGAT
Source organism: Neotragus pygmaeus (assembly GCA_006410875.1). Classification (NCBI taxonomy): domain Eukaryota; kingdom Metazoa; phylum Chordata; class Mammalia; order Artiodactyla; family Bovidae; genus Neotragus; species Neotragus pygmaeus. Next base: position 1,615,619 of record SJYV01050598.1, on the reverse strand, counting down.
ATGCATTTCCCTAATGACTAATGATTCCCTGATGGCTCAGATGGTAAAGCGTTTACCTGCAATACAGGAGACCTGGGTTCAATCCCTGGGCCCAGAAGATCTCCTGGAGAAGGAAATGGCAACCCATTCTACTACTCTTGCCTGGAGAATCCCACGGATGGAGGAGCTTGGTAGGCTACAATCCATGGGGTCGCAGAGAGTTGGATGCCACTGAGGGAGTTCTCTTTCTCTTTAATGACTAATGAAGTTGAGCATCCTGTTGGCCATTTGTATGTCTTCTTTGGAGAACTATTCAAATCCTTTGCCCACTTTTAAAAATTGCATTATCATTTTACTGTTGACCTACAAGAGTTCTTTGTGAATCCAGATACAAGCCCCTTATTGGATATATAGTTTGCAGATATTTTCTCCCATTCCATGGGGTTTCTTTTTACTTTCTTGATGGTATCTTTTGAAATACAAAAGTATTCTTTTACCCAATGTGTGCTTTTGGTATTGTATAAAAAAATCAGTGCCTAACTAACCCCAAATCACAAAAGTTTACTCCTATATTTTCTTTTTAAAGTTACATAGATTTATCTCTTTGTATTTAGGTCCATAATTCATTTTGAGTTAATTTTTGTATCTGATGTGAAGTTGGCATCCAAACTTATCTTTTTTTAAAAAAAACTTACATTTTTGCATGTGGTTAGCTAGTTGTTCCTGCAACATTTGCTGAAAAGACTGTTTTTTACTATTGAATTTTGGGAGCACATTTTTTGAAAATCAGTTGAATGTAAGAAATTATTTCTGAACTCTCATTTCTTTTCCATTAACCATATGTCTGTCCTTATTCTAGTATCACATTCTTGATTTTTATAGCTTTGTAGTAAGTGTAGTAAGTTTTGAAATTGGAAAGCCTAAGTCCTCCAGCTTTGTTCTTATTTTTCTAAATGGTCGTGGCTGTTCTGGGTTCCTTGAATTTCCATATGAATTTTAGGATGAATTTGTGAGTTTCAGTAACATCAACAAAAAGCCAGTTGATATTTCATAAGAGATTGCATTGAATCTATAGACCATTTGGGGGTATATTGCCATCCTAATGGGGCTTCCTAGCTGGTGCTAGTGGTAAAGAACCCACCTGCCAATGCAAGAGACCTAAGAGAGAGATTTGACCCCTGGGTCGGGAAGATCTCCTGGAGGAAGGCACGGCAATCCACTCCAGTATTCTTGCCTGGAGAATCCCATGAACAGAACAGCCTGGTGGGCTACAGTCCATAGGGCTGCACAGAGTTGGGCACTACTGAAGCGACTTAGCATGCTTTGTTGTTCCGTTGGTCTGTTGTATCCGACTCTTTGTGACCCCAGGGACTGCAGCACACCAGGGTTCCCCATCCTTCACCATCTCCCAGAGTTTGCTCAAACTTATGTCCATTGAGTCGGTGGTGCTGTCTTACCATCTCATCCTCTGCCACCCCCTTTTCCTTGTGCCTTTAATCTCTCCCAGCCTCAGGGTCTTTTCTAATGAGTTGGATCTTCGCATCAGGTGGCCAAAGTATTGAGCTTCAGCTTCAGCATGAGTCTTTCTAATGAATATTCAGAGTTGATTTCCTTTAAGATTGACTGGTTTGATCTCCTTGCTGTCCAAGGCAAGGGACTCTATAAAGTTTTCTCCAATCCACAATTCAGAAGCATCAGTTCTTCGGCGCTCAGCCTTATTTATGGTTCAACTCTCACATCTGTACATGACTACTCGAAAAACTGTATCTTTGACTATATGGACCTTTGTTGGAAAAGTAATGTCTCTGCTTTTTTAATATACTGTCTAGGTTTATCATTGCTTTTCTTCCAAGGAGGCAGCATCTTTTAATTTCATGGCTGCAGTCACTGTCCACATGATTTTGGAGCCCAAGAAAATAAAGTCTGTCACTGTTTCCATTGTTTCTCCATCTGTTTGCCATGAAATGATGGGTTGAGATCCCATGATCTTCATTTTTTGACTTAGCACACGCATACCTTTTTAACAATATTAAGCCTTCTAGTTTATAAACCTGGAATTTTTCTATTTCTTTAGTTTTTTATTCTCTTTCAACAGTGTTTTATAGTTTTCAGTGTTTATATGTTATGCTTATTTCATTAAATTTACTATGCAAAGTATTTTACACTGTTTCAAGTTATTGTGAATTGAATTATCTTAATTTTGTTTTTTGATTGTTCACTGTTAGTATATATTTAGAAATAGAGTTGATTTCTGTTTGTTGATCTCGTGTCGTGCAACCATGCTAAACTGTTATTTCTACTATTTCTTTAGTTGATTAGGGTTTTCTTTATACCGGCATTTTATTGTCTGCTGAAAAAGACAGTTTTACTTTTTCCTTTTCTATCTGGACACCTTCTTTAAAAAAAATTTTTTTGGAGGACTATTTGGCCTGACAAGAAACTCCAGTACAATATTGAATAAAAGTGCTGAGAATGGACATCATTGTCTTGTTCCTGATCTTAGGGAGAATGAATTCAGTCTTTTTCCATTATATATGATATTGGCCTTAGTTTTTTCATACATGTCCTTTCTCAAGTTGAGAAATTTCCCTTCTCTTCCTGGCTTTTTGAGGGCTTTGATTGGGTGCTGAATTTTGTCACATACTTTTTCTATATCTTGATAATCATGTGGTTTTGTTCTTAAGCTTATTAATACTATACATTATACTAATTGATTTAAGGATATTAAACCAGCCTTTCATCTCTGAAATAAAGCCTATTTGCTCATGATGGATAATTCTTTTTACTGTGTTGCTGGTTCAGGGTTTTTTTAAACTAATTTATTTTAATTGGAGGCTAGTTGCTTTACAATATTATAGTGGATTTTGCAGTACATTGAGATGGATTCAGTTTTCTAGTTGGGTGTTTTGTGTCTGTTTTCATATAAGATATAGATCTGTTCTGTAGTTTTCTTTCTTGTGATGCCTGACCGATTTTGGTACCGGGGTAGTACTGACTTCATAGAGCAAGTTGGGAAGTATTCCCTTCTCTTGCATTTACTGAAAGAATGCAAAAAAGGTTGGTATTAATTCTTCTTGAAGTGTTGATAGAATTCACCAGTGAAGCCATCTGGGCTCGGATTTTTCTTTGTGGGAAGATTTTTGATTATTCATCCAATCTCTTTACTTAGTAGGTAAGTAAAGTAAAATACAGGCAGATTTCTCTTTCTGCTTCAGTCAGTTTGGGTAGCCTGTATTTTATAGGAATTTTTCTATTTCATCTAAATGGTCAAATTTTTGGCATATAGCTGTTGATATTATTTTCTTGTAGGCAGCTTTTAGCTATATGTGTTTTCCTATTTAGCCTTTTGAATGGTTTTTGTTTTGAGTCTGGTTTTATTTTATTCTTTTCTTTTTTCAAAGTTTCTAAATATTGTGAAGTTTTTTCAGAGCTTACTTTCTTATTTTATGAATGCAGTAATCCCTCAAGCCTCCCTGAATTTACTAAAGTTAATATTTTTCATTCTCTTTAATTTCTTGCACTAATGCTTCCTTCAGAATTAATTGTTCCATGTGTTGATCTTGTTGATCAAGCCTTTAGCTTGGTAATTTTCTCAGACTAGTGACTCCTCAAGGTTGATTTGTATTTTTAACTGAATGTCTAGGCTTATGAGTACTGGGTATACTGAGCTGTTGTGAAGGTGTGGTGTGATGTCCCAAGGGAAAGGCTGGCTAGCTAGTACCAGGACTCTCCCACTCTGGTCTGCCCTGGCTGTGGATGAATGGACTCTGTTCCTCCTTCAGTGAAGGGAGGAAAGAGCATCAGACCAGGTGTCTGGATGTGTTTGGCATGTTCATGGTTGTGCCAAGGGCCTCCCCACTTGGGGTATTATGAATACTTCTAGAAATTCAGTGCTTCAGAAGTATCCCTCTCTACTTTTTATAGCACTTTTTCCTCTTATCCCAAACCCTTGCTTTTACATTTCTTCTATACTTTCAGTGAAATTTGAAGGGGAAGAGAGAGAGAAGCATTTGTTCAGTGTTCTTATCAAATCAACACATTGTATACTTTAAGTGTGCACTTGAGATTTATACAATATTCCATGTCAGTTATATCTCAGTAGAGCTGAAGAGAAGAAAAGACAGGTCTGCTTATAGATTGTGCACTACATGAGTGGCCCCACCTGAACTCTGCTGTGCACCGTTGTCCTGAGCAGTCCTGAGAGGTCCACGCGTCATATTTCTTTCTAGTTGTGAAGTCCTGTATGCATCAAGAATCAATAATTCCACTTATAAAAATGTTTACTTATAAAGATAGTTATTTTTCTAAAATGAAAAGTTGAAAGCAAACTATCAGAATGTAAGGAAATGTTTAAGTAGCTATTTGGCTTCATAAAAATTATTCTACCATTTAAAGTTTTGTAATGTAAAATTTTGTAATGTAAAATAATTGTGATCTACATTTTAAAAAATCAAAGTTGAATATTAATATAAACACAACTGTGTAAAACTGTATAGAAAAAAATACTGGAAGGAAAGATTCCAAAAATGGACGGAGATCTCTGGGTGGTAGAATTGTATATGATTTTTTTCTAATTCCTGTGTTTTTCTAATTTACTATCATAAGCATGTATTATTTTTAAGGTGAATAACAACAAAAACTTTTTTTAATGGCTATGAACTTTTACCTTGCTGTAGTATATTTCTGATTTTCCTGAACCATCTCTTTTCTGATGTTTTGATCTTATTTCTCAAACTAATTTTTAGTAGTTTTGATTATTGTTTTTAGAGGCAATAAGGCACATAGATGGTTACAAACAAATCTTGCGGAATGTATTCTACCCAGCTCAACCATAGGACAAGCCCCTTAAAATTCTTTCTTTTAGCTTGCCAGTGCAATGGCCACAGCAAATGCATTAATCAGAGCATCTGTGAGAAGTGTGAGAACCTGACCACAGGCAAGCACTGTGAGACCTGCATATCTGGCTTCTATGGTGATCCGACCAACGGGGGAAAATGTCAACGTAAGTCAAATTTTTCAGGGTCACTGATTGCAAACCAGGTGGCACATGATGTGTCTGTTTGTCTTGATTATCTTGAAGGAAGAAAGCCATTTGGTTTCAGATAATGCCTTTCTTAAGTTACACTTGTCAGGAGGTCAGCTGAGCTGGAAGAGAGAGAGCAGAGCTGCCTAGTGTCAGAGTAGATATTAATGCATCTAGTCAAAAATGAAGGAGTTAAAGCCTTTAATCAGTTACCGTGATGATGGAAGCAGAAGGCTTACACTGAGAGAGCACTGACTCCCCTTGTTCTACTTTCCTTCTTGGAATGGTGTGCTGTTTGAGCATCAAGTGAATTAGCATAGGCTTGGGGTCAACATGCCATTGAGGGGCCCCTGAACTAAAGGTCCAGTGAAAGCCTTTTGAGGACCCTGGAGTGGAGAGATGGTGGGGAGAAAGGCTAGTAGGAGTGAAGAAGTACCTGGGATGGAGAGTGGGTAAAGCCTCTTTAAGGTTCCCCTCCTCCTCCATGTGGAGGCTTAGCAGAGGTTCCTGAAGAAGACCTCTGCCTGAGGCCTCAGATGCAGAGACCTAGGAGTGAAGGCACCTGAGCTAGGAATGCAAATATGTGATAGAGAGTGGCTGGCCAGGGGGCCTGAGCCCTGGACTCAGCTCCACTAGAGAGCTCCAGCCAGGCTGGTGTGGGGAAGGCAGCTTTCCCTGTAAGGCCCACCAGAGAAAACCTTTATCGTTGCCTATGGTTGGGCCTCAAAAGTCACATGTAGATTTTTAACCAGGAGCTAGACTCCTCAATACTTCCAATATTTTTAAAGATTTAAGTAACCTTGTATCTCCCCATACATGTCAGATAGATTCCTGTAAGCAAAAGGACACTTATTGTTAGCACACAAATTATGTGATACCAATAAACTACTTTTCAGTTTGTTCTAGTTTTCAGTGGAAAGATCCATGAGATCTGAGGAAAAAAATAAGTAAGAAAGGAAAATCGCTAACTGCTCCCCAAGTTCCACCTCCAAACTCTTTAGCATGGCCATTGAAAATCTGATTGCAGAGCAGTTAGAAGAGAGCTAGTGTCCTAGTGGAACCTCTCGGATTCATTTTCCTCATCTGTAGGGTGATAGTAGGGTGGTTGTTGAAATGAAAGCAGTCAGCAGGACATGACAGGTAGATGTGAACAATCATTATTACTCTTTAAATGTCCTTTCTTACCATTCTTATATAAAGCTCAGATTAAAAGGTATTCAGTAAAAATACTTTTTTATTCCTTGTGAATAGATTTCATCCATTAGTTAATAATCAAGAGTATCTGACATTTTAGCATGATTGATATATTCTGATGCAAGGCATTGTGCTGGCAGCCCTTTGAGACAACAGTGCTTTCATTCTCCCCAGGGTAGAGTAGCCTGACCAAGCTCTCACTGTGAGATTTGGCCATTCTGAGATCCACATTCAGGAAATGTGACTTTAGCTACTGGGTCTGTACCCTAAGGTACTGGTCTTGTACCCCTATGATGAAGGTGCTGTCATCCTTGTTCAACTGTTATCTTAAAAAGTTACATTCTCCTCTGTGGCATTTGTAGGGCTAGAGTACAGTTGTCCAGAACTTAACTGTTGTTGTTTAGTTGCTAAGTCATGTCCAACTATTTGCAACCCTATGGATCATATAGCCTGCTAAGCTAGACTCTTTTGTCCATGGAATTTCCCAGGCAAGAATACTGGAGTGGGTTGCAATTTCCTTCTCCAGGGGATCTTCCTGACCCAGGGATTGAACCTGTGTCTCCTGTATTAGCAGGTGGGTTCTTTACCACTGAGCCATCTCGGAAGCCGTTTCCAGGACATAGAACTAGCTTTATCTTTCAGGGTCACAATCTATAACAGAAAGCGTAATTTAAAAATACTACAAGTGGCACCAAGTCTTTAATGTTTTCTTCTTAGAACTGTATAGTCCTTAATCTTTAGATAACAGTGATGATTTTTTGAATGCTTACTATATTTCATTCATGTATTATATCATTTAATCCTCCCCAAAATCCTACAGGATAGGCATTATTATTATCCCCATCACATGAATGAGGAAGCCGACTTAGAAAAGGAGCTAAATGGAGGGGCCTGAATTCAAACCTGGGCAGACTGACTATAGATAGGCCTTTGCTTTTGTTAATACATTGCACCTCTCTCCATCCTCAGCAGAACCCAGAGTTAAACCCTTGTGTTTCTCACTGCAACATAAATTTTCTTCACCACTGCAACATAAATTTTCTTCACCCATAGGTTTCTTTGGGTGATGTTTTTTTCTCCCTGGGATTTATTTTAAAAGTATACATATCTCTAGCCTAATACTTTTAATTTATTCACAGAAAAACAGGTTGTTGAGTGAAAAGCTATTGAGGGAAAAGATCATTTATATCAGCTGGAGTAAAAAGCTTGTCATAGGTCACACACAGATGTTGGATGCTGTTGGATGAAAGGTGGAGATGAGAGGTGGCTAGAGGAGGGAGATGACAAGAGTCGTTTGCTCTGAAGGCTAGGAAGAAGGCAGGCAAGGGTGCTGAATCCTGGAGGGTCTCTGAAACATGACCTGGCATTGGAATCCTCTCTCAGCTCTGAGCCCTGGTATGATTTGAAATGTGGCTGTTGGCAGAGCCTAGCCAGACCAGCCCTCCCTGCAGGGAGCAGTCATTGCTCAGAGGTCTCTATGGGGACAGAGATTGTGTCTGTGTGCCCACACTGAAGAGCTTCAGAAATGTTTATTGAGTAGATGAAAGAATCGTGAAAGAATCGTAGCAGAGTCTGTTACATCCCAGAGAGGCACGGCCGCAAATGGCAGTGGACGCTGATGTTCTCTTTCATCCTGCCTGGTGACTTTGACTCCTTTAATGTTGGCTCTGACGTTATTTGAGATAAATCACCAGCTTGAAAAAAAAGAATTTCACCTACTAAATGAATGCTTTTATTTTACCTATGTTTCCAGTTGAATCCAGTTCAGACAGAATTACTTGTTTTGAGGACAGTCTGATAGTGGTTATCTTTTGAGCCAGTTGTGACCACCCCTTCCTTTTCCTTCTCCCCAGCATGCAGGTGCAATGGGCATGCGTCGCTGTGCAATACCAACACGGGCAAGTGCTTCTGCACCACCAAGGGTGTCAAGGGGGATGAATGTCAGCTGTAAGTACCGCACTTCTGGGACTCCTGGCACCATCCGCACCGCATCAGGGAGCGTGAAGGGGCTGTGAAACCGCCTGAACCCCAAGAGCCACCCTCTTCCCTGGGCCTTGTTTCCATGGGCTCTGAGGAATCCTCAAGTTGATTGATTTGAAATTTTCCCCTTTCTGCTTCAGATAGGTCTAATTTAGTCACCCTCCATACTGAGGAGGTTGTCAGTTTAGCAGTAATTCCTTAATGGCTCTTTAAATTGCATTTTTATGTTTGAGTGACATTGACAGTTCCTGGTTGCTGATTTGGATTAGTCTTTTCAGTAAAGGCTCTATTTTTGTCATGTCAGGAGATTTTCTTAAAAGATAGAGTTGGAAGAACTGGTATTCCAGGACAAGATTTTATTTAGCATTTTGGTTGTTTAATTGTAGAGAGTTCTTCTTGCTTTTAACACATCCCTCCCTGTTCTAGAATTTTCCTTAGTGATGTGTATCAAACACTATCCAGAGAAGAGTTTGGGCTCCCCATCCACGAAGATGCAAATAGCTCAGGCAGATTTGGAGATTCAGCCCTGGCTGTGCCTCCAACTGACTAGGGTGTTGTAGAAGCAAATTACTTAACTGTGTTAAGCCCCATTTCCCCCATCTATCAATAGTGAGTTGTTTTTAGTGATAATTAATTTTAGTGTCCTGGTGAGTTGAAACGAGAGATTGTTCCTCAGTTTCTCTCTGCCTCACCAGAAAACCTCATGAAACAAGTTCTAGTTTCACTCATTCTCTCAAGCAGAGACTTGAGAGAAATGTTTAATAGTATCAAAACACTGAACTGATATAAGCAGATAGTCACTGGTAAATTTTGTTTTTCTTAAAAAAGGCTAGTAACATCACCAGTGATTGAGACTTTGATAGTGGCATTCAGGAGGAAATTGCTCTGTCTATATTTTATAGTAATATATATGTTTCCTGTTTTTGTGCTGCCCTGAAGCCAATACATAAAAGTCTAATCAGAGATTAAATTTAGTTTTAAAATCTAGGTTCCTTTAAACACAAAAATGTAATAGAGCAAATTTAATCACTCTTGCCTTCTGTTAATGGTATACAATGAAGAAATGAGGTGTAGGCTCAGTGAAAGACTTTCTCTTTAGGAAATTTTAGATATAAACAAGTGCTGGTAATACTAGATAAAAAGACACAAAACATCCTTGAATTATTTATTTGGGAAAAGTGCTTGACTCAAGCTTTCCCCTCCTTTCATCATGGTTCCTAGCTATTGTGCCTTCCTGAATCACTTTGTTAAGTGGGAACATGGGTTTTACTGATGTTCATGGATGATATTTATGGGGAAATTAATAATTCTTTTTGACTAGAACTCTTTTTCTCCAGACTGGTGAACCATATCCAAGAGTTTTTAGTTTGTTTTTTTTTTTGAGTGATCTTTGGTGTTTAGCCTTTTCTCACTTGTGTTTAAAGAACAGGTTTAATTTATCTATGGAGAACAGGAAATGTGAAAAATGAATATATGAAAAAAGATATTTTTATTTATGTATTTATTTTTCAATAACAGCTCTGATTTTATTGCAGTTATAAAAACTGAGAGCTAGATGGCCCTAGGAGAAAAACATGTAAGATAGCCTTTCTTTCACTCAGCCACTTTTTGGCATAGTCTCATCTAAACAGTTTGCCTTTGTCACAGTCTTATCCACACGTACGCATTCCAAGATGGATAAAAGCTTAAAACTTTATTAGCAACTAACCACAGGTATTTGAAAAATGCTTTAACTGCACTTTTAGAAGAATATTTGTCCATACAAAAGTGAAAATGTGTTTTCATGATAAAAAATAGGATCTAAACTTTATTTTATTTGAATTTATCTTATATGCTTTAGCAAATGTTTATTGGTTGTTGGTGGTGTGAACTGCTGGGCAGTCAACATTGAAAATGAATGCAGACTCTTGTTAGTCCATCTGATTTGAGCAACAGTGAAGAATGCAATTGTACTGACTCAAAAAGTATAGTTTATATAAAAGGACCTGCTTGATTTTAAAGTGAATGTAGATTCACTATTGAATGTAGATAACAATAGAAAATAATCTTCATTTCTCCCCCTAGATGTGAGGTAGAAAATCGATACCAAGGAAACCCTCTCAAAGGAACATGTTATTGTAAGTGTTTTTGCAGTTCTTCTTTGTCTAGAAGGAAAGTAATGCAATAAAACTTCATTATTTTCTTTAATAGGGTTTGAGAATGGTAAGTGCTATAGGAATATAGTAACCACTCATGGAAGTGGCTCTTAATTTAATGTGTCATATTCTACTAAATTTAATTTATATGTGAACACTGTTTTAAGCTGCTTTAAGTCTGGTTGTGGTTTATATTAATATGTCTGTAGCAGTTATCAGGGAAGAGTGCAGAGATAAACATCTCTGGCTTTCCTTATTTGTATTCTCTTCAAACCTTATTTCATTTGCCATTATCTGCTTGGGGGTCATCATATTTCATATTTTAGGATTGATCAAAAACAGAATTCTAAAAATACAGTTGAAGTTATCATTCTCTCTGAAACCGATTTGTGTTAACCACCTCTTTAGGAATTAATATGTAAAATAAAATGTCTAATGACTAACAATGCACGGTAAACCAGATCCTTGTGGATAAATACATTTTCTTCCTATATGAGAATCTACATACTAGGCCAGATTATGGAACCAGAGAAAAATGAGCTAATGTTTTCATATTCTACTATGATTGTATACCCATACCATCTGGGTTTAAATAGCATCCCTTCAAAATTCACATCCACCTAGAACTTAATAAATGTGTTTTTTCTAGAAAAAACAAGAGAAAAACTTCATGACTTTGTATATGGAAAAGAGTTTTTCAGTATGATTTCATAATCACAATTCATAAAAGAAAAAAAATTTTATTTGGGACTTATAAAAATTTAAAACCTGTTTTTTAAGAATACCATTTAAAAACTAAACAACTAAAAACAACCTACAGACTAAGAAAAATGTTTACAAAGCATATCTTTGATTAAGAATTTATATTCAAAATATATAAAGAACTCCTACAACTGAATAAGAGGACAGTGTCAGTTAAAAACAGGCAAAGATTTGAAAAGACATTTCACCAAAGAAGATAAATGAATTGCCAATAAGCACATGAAACAATGGGTAACATTTTTTGACATTTGGGATATGTGTGTTAAAACCACAGTGAGATATACCACTAGTATTATTGAAATCAAAAGCCAATACCACAGCTTAATAGAAGTAAACTGATTCTTATATCTGCTTCCACATTCAGTCTGTTGTGCTATGTCTCTTTGGTTAAAGTATGCGCGTGCACACACACACACAAAACCTGGCCCCACCAGATGTAGTTGAAAAGGATACAGGATGCTTGGGGCTAGTGCACTGGGATGACCCAGGGGGATAGTATGGGGAGGGAGGTGGGAGGGAAGTTCAGGATTGGGAACATGTGCACACTTGTGGTGGATTCATGTTGATGTATGGCAAAACCAATACAATATTGTAAAGTTAAAAAAAAAAAAAGAAGAAAAGAAAAGGACAGAGTGTTTTTTGGTTGTTGTTGTTCCTGATGCACCATTTGGCATGCAGGACCAGGGCTCAAACCATGCCACCTGCATTGGATTGCGGAGTCTTGACCAGATGTCCTATTCATCATAGGAGACTGGAGTGCAAAAATAGGAAGTCAAGAGATACCTGGAGTAAAACGCAAGTTTGGCTTTGGAGTACAAAGTGGAGCAGGGCAAAGGCTAACAGAATTCTGCCAAGAGAACACACTGATGATATCAAACACTTGTTTTCAACAACACACGAGACGACTTTACACATGGACATCACCAAATGGTCAGTACAGATTGATTACATTATTTGTAGCCGAAGATGGAGAGGCTCTATACAGTCAGCAAAAACAAGACTTGGAGCTGACTGTGGCTCAGATCAGCTCCTTACAGCAAAATTCAGTCTTAAACTAAAGAAAGTGGGGAAAACCACCAGGCTAGTCAGGTGGTTAAATCAGATCAGATCCCCTGTGAATATACAGTGAAGGTGAGGAATAGATTCAGGGATTAAATCTAGTAAACAGAGTGCCTGAAGAGGTATGGACAGAGGTTCAAAATATTGTACAGGAGGCAGCAAATAAAACATCCCCCCCAAAAAAACAAATGCAGGAAGGCAAAGTGGTTGTCTGAGATGCTTTACAAATAGCTGAGGAAGGAAAGGGAGAAAGGGAAAGGTACACCAAACTTAGTGCAGAGTTCCAGAGAATAGCAAGGAGAAACAAGAAGGCCTTCTTCAGTGAACAATGGAAAGGAATAGAGGAAAACAGCAGAAAGGGACGACTAGAGATCTCTTCAAGGAAAATGGAAATATCAAAGGGACATTTAATCCAAAGATGGGCACAGTAAAGGACAGAAATGGTAAAGATCTAATAGAAGCAGACGAGATTAAGAAGAGATAGCAAGAATACACAGAAGAACTGTGTACAAAAAAGATCTTCATGACCCAGATGATATAGTCACTCACCCAGAGCTAGACTTTCTGGAGTGTGAAGTCAACTGGGCCTTAGGAAGCACTGATGCCGATAAAGCTACTGGAGGTGATGGAATTCCAATAGAGCTATTTAAAATCTTAAAAGATGATGCTACAAAGATGTTGCACTCAATATGTCAGCAAATTTGGAAAACCCAGCAGTGGCCACATGACTGGAAGAGGTGAATCTTCATTGCAGTTCGCAAGAAGGGCAGTACTAAAGAACGTTCAGACTACCGTACAATTGCACTCATTTCGAATGCTAGTAAGATTATGCTCAGAATCCTTCAAGCTAGGATTCAGCATTACATGAACTGAGAACTTCCTGATATTCAAACTCGGTTTAGAAAATGGAGGAACCAGTGATTAAATTGCCAGCATTCACTGGATCATAGAGAAAGCAAGGGAATTCCTGAAAAACACCTATCTCTGTTTCATTGACTACACTAAAGCCTTTGACAATGTTAATCATTACAAACTGGAAAACTCTTAAAGAGATGAGAATACCAGACCATCTTACCTGTCTCCTGAGAAACCTGTATGTGGCTCAAGAAACAACCGTTAGAACCACATATGGAACAACTGACTGGTTCAAACTTGAGAAAGGAGTATGACAAGGCTGTTTATTGTCATCTGCTTATGTAACTTATAGGTAGAGCACCTCATAGGAGATGCAGGGCTGGATAAATCACAAGGTGGAATCAAGATTGCCAGGAGAAATGTCAACAACCTTAGATATGCAGATGATACCACTTTAATGGCAGAAAGTGAAGAGGAACTAAAGAACCTCTTGATGAGAGTGCAAGAGGAGAGTGAAAAGGCTAGCTTAAAACTCATGTTAAAAAAAAAAAACTAAGATCATGGCATGAGGTCCCATCACTTCATGGCAAACAGATGGGGAAAAAATGGAAACAATGACAAATTTCCTCTTCCTGGGCTATAAAATCACTGTAGGTGGTGACTGCAGCCATGAAATTAGAAGATGCTTTCTTCTTGGCAGGAAAGCTGCAACAAACCTAGACAGTGTATTAAAAAACAAAGACATCATTTTGCTGGCAAAGATCTGTATAGTCAAGTAGTCTTCCAAGTAGTCACGTACAGATATGAGAACTGGATGATAAAGAAGTCAGAGTGCCATGATGTTTTCAAACTGGTGCTGGAGAAGACTCTTGAGAGCGCCTGGGACAGCAAGGAGATCAAACGAGTCAACCGTAAAGGAAATCAACCCTGAATACTCGTTGGAAGGACTGATGCTAAAGTTGAAGTTCCAATACTTTGGCCACCTGATGCAAACAGCCAACTCATTGGAAAAGATCTTGATCCTGGGAAAGATTGAAGGCAGGAGAAGAAGGGCGACCGAGGATGAGATTGTTGGATGGCATCACCGACTCAATGGACATGAGTTTGAGTAAACTCCGGGATTTGGTGATGGACAGGGAGGCCTGGCATGCTGTAGTTCTTGGGGTCACAGAGTCAGACACGACTGAGTGACTGAACTGAACTGAACTGAACTCATGGATGTTAGTTCTTATGGATGAACTCAGTTCTTCACTCATGGATGAACTCAGTTCTTGAAGGTTAGTTTATAGTATGGAACCTGAAACCACATCAATTAATTTTTGTAATCTAGTACATTTAATATATTTGTCTTGAAAAATAAAAGCCAATAGTAGTGATGTGGAGAAATCGAAACCCTTTTAAAGTTTTTGTGAGAATATAAAATGATTTTCCACTTCGGGTACCTCATATAAGTGGAATTACACAGTATTTGTCTTCTTGTTTATTTATTTATTTTATCTCATTTAGCATAATGTCTTCAAGGTTCATTCATGTTGTTGCGTGTGTCAGAATTTCCTTTCTCTTTGAGACTGAGAGTGATATTCCATTGTATATACCACATTTTGTTTATCCGTGTATCTGTTAATGAACATTTGTATTGCTTCCACTATTGGGCTATAATTTCTTTGACTGCTATGAACATGGTTGTACGAATAGCCCTTTAGCATCCTCCTTTCTGTTTTTTTGATATATACTCCAAAGTGGAATTGCTGGATCATTCAGTAATTCTATCTTTAATTTTTTGAGGAACCATCATACTGTTTTTCACAGTAAGTGCATCATTCCCACTAGTAGTACACCACAGTTCCAATTTTTCCACATCCTCACCAACACTTTTTTGGTAGTAGCCGTTCTACTGTAGATGATATAATGTCTCATTGTGGTTTTGATTTGTATTTCTCTAATGATCAGTGATGTTAAGCACCCTTTCATGTGTTTACTAGCAATTTGTATATCTTTGGAGAAATATCTATTCAAGGCTTTTGCCTATTTTCAAATCAAGTTGTTGAGTTGTGCAGTACTTTTTAGAATTAAATTATACCATGTTTAGCCAGTAGGCTCATTTTCAAGCTCTGTTCTTTTGCTACATTAGTCTTTGAATGCTTCCTTGCTTTCTAGAATAAGTTAACTGAGACAGGTATTCCTTGCCCTAGACCTGGAGTCAACCATTTTTACGTGGAGTTTTGATTTCTTTTATACCATTAATTTATAGCTTTGTATCTTTAAGCATGAATAGATGATCAATTAATATTTATAGGTAAGTTTGGTGGGAGCCTAAAATCTCAACCAGGGTCATGATACAAGGAGGTTTTGGTGGGTTAACTCAAACAAAACATCGTTGCTCACAACTTTGCTAAAAGTACTTTCCTGGCTATTAAATATTTATGAGAAAATTGATCTGTATCTCCAGAGACATACTGTGTGTTGTTTCTGTTTTTAAATACACGTTTCTTTCTTTCCATAGATACTCTTCTTATTGACTATCAGTTCACCTTTAGCCTATCCCAGGAAGATGACCGCTATTACACAGCCATCAATTTTGTGGCGACACCTGATGAAGTAAGATACAAAAGTATTCTTACTTTGTTTTGAATTTGTGTGGATCTTTTCCTCGGTCATTATGGATTGGAGCACTGCCTTAGCAGTGGTCTCCAGAGTGGAGTCCACAGGATAATGTTTAGAGGTACAGGAAAGAAGTGTTAGACTCTGCATCTTATTTCCTTTCTAGTTAAAAGGTAAGAATGGTGTTGTTAAGATTTACCATGGTCTGATACACAGACTGAAATTGACTCCACACATACTTGGTTTATCCATCAGCCCATCACAGCCCCATACAGGAAAGGAGAAGAGACTGCAAGGGGAACTTCCTTGTTAGTGGGGCAGTGGCAGAACCCAATTTTACTGCTTTAAAATAGAAATTAATACCAGTGACGCAGGCAGAGGTAACACTTAAGCTCCTAGAATGAGTTCTTATCCTCATTAGGAGGTTAAAACTGTGAAGGCTTAGTTGCTGCATAAGAAGTCAGCCAGAAATAATTGAAATTACTACTAAATAACTGTTTTTAAAATACATTTATGTCTATTGTTGTTAATGGTGAACCCCAGCATGCCATAAGGTGTTACCTAGAAGTAAAAGGGAGGCAACACAGTGTGACATTTAAAAGTAAACTGTCTAGAACATGAACACACACCTATACAGTTTCTTCAGTGAGATGTAAAGTCATTTAATACTTACTCTGGTACTTAATGGAATTTTACTAAACTTGATGATAAATTATTTAGGTGCTTCCTTAGAGGCTTCTTCTTATGAATATACACAAAGCCATTTACCGTTACAAACATATGATAAGTATAACAATACATGGAAAACAATATGATAATAAGCCAAAGTATACTCCTTTGATAACAAATGTTATCAGCAAGCGTGGTTAAATTTAAGAAATAAATCAGTAGAAAAGTGAAGTCCAGTATGGGATGTTTACAATTAAAGTAAGATTTGTTTTTATATTCCAGAGTTATACAGTGTATATGTCTTGTTTTTTACAAAAGCACCAGGATTTCAAGTTTACTAATCCTTTCGGTGGAAAGAAGTAATTGCTAGTAATTACCTGGTCAAGGAAGTAAGATCCTACCTGCCTCAACGTGGCCAAATAAATAGATATACACTTGAGCTATCCCTTCAAGAGGATGGTGAGGCTTTATCAATAAATGAGAAGGCAACTGCTTTATGAGAGGAACTTCTGGTTTGGAAATCATGTTTTGAAAACAGCTGTTTGGAAATGCTTCCATTGTTATAATTTTTATGCTGAAATACTATCAAAAGAATGTTCTTTAAAACCTTTATTTTCTAACCCGTTTTAAAATATTTCAGTGTGAAGAATTTCAGCAAGATTGCACTCAAAAGTACAAAACACAGCATCTGACTCATTTGGAACAACAATTTTTTGACCCCAGGAAAGAGATTTATTAGCCAAGTTTTAGGAAAAACTAAAAATTAGTATCATGATTTACCTAGCACAGCTGACTCTGCTCTTTTTCCAGGTGGCCCAGAACATTCCTCAGAGATACCTTTTTCAGTCATTAAAACCAAGAGTCAAAATAAACTAGCTCTTCAAATTGCTATATCTCTAAGTGGTATACAAAGTTTTCAAAGATAATAAAGCATATTTTGTCATTTCTCTTGAAATAATATTTTTAGTGAGAGAAAAATGTTCTTAATCATGGGTCAAAAGTTTTAAAATTTAAAAAAGGAAAGGTTAAAATTTAGTTTATTTCAGCTTTATATGCTGTTTCTTAAAAACCATTTATATTTTGGAGAACTTTACTCTGTATTTAATCTATAGGTTCAGAAGTACATAGATATGATTTATAAATGACAGTTGATCAAGTGTCTTACTCTCCAGACATTTGGGAAAGGCTGCCCAAAGGATCCTTAAGAGACTGATTCCCCTTATATAGATCACAGGATGTAGGTCATTGTGCTCTGGTGAGGGTCTTTTTTTAAAAGATACTTTTTCATAGAGTTTGGCATTTGATAAAACATCAAGTCCCCTCCTTTTATGGGAGGGAAATGAAACTTGTTTATTGCTTATCTTAAGGTTAAAAATTTTGCTGTCTTTTAAACGTTGAGTTTCTCTTAAGACATTAAAAATTTTATTTGTAACTAACAAAGTTGAGAGTAGTAAAATTTAACTACCGCTTTAAAACCAAGAAACTATTACAGTAATTAATTTTCTAATTATTTGTACATCTCACCAGCAAAACAGGGATTTGGACATGTTCATCAATGCCTCCAAAAACTTCAACCTCAACATCACCTGGGCTGCCAGCTTCTCAGGTAAAGACACACCTAGAGAAGCCCTCTCAAGTGGAGATGATTGAGAAAGAGTTGAGAAAAGAGGCTATGGAGACAGACAGATGGATTTGAAACCCTAACCCTTTGCTATTTATTAGCTAGAAGACCTTGAGCAAGTATCTAAAACCTATCTCTAGACCCATAGGATTTTTCATTTTAAAAAGAAAGTACTAATACTTGTCTCATGCAATTGTGTAGATTAAATTCAGCTCTACCTGTCGGTGCCTGCCATGGTATCAAGACCAGTACATGCTCACTACCTCACCTGGCTAACACCATTAATATCATTGTTATAGCCACTGCTCTGGTGCTACCGTTATCATCCATGCTTCAGAGATGAAAAATGCAACATTTTTAATAGAATGAGATTGTTGTGGGTTTAAAGAAAAATGTGCTTTGGGAATTAAATAAAACTTTATGAGCAAAGCTTTTGCTGTCTTTTTTACCTTACTATGATTTACTAAAGAAGATCTGGGCAGAAAATCTACTAAAGAAAAAGGTGGCCCTGATATAGTAGTTAAGAAGTAGCTCAGTGGACCTGGATATGAATTCTGCCTGTTATTTCAGCTATGCTTTCTGAGCCAGTTTCCTCAGGTATGAAATGGGATAATGAAAATACTCAGCCATGTAGAATATCGTGAGGATTAAATGAAATAATAAATGAAGTACTCAGTGTAGTACTAGAAACATGGTGAATTCTCATCAAATGGTAATTATGTTTCATCATCATTATTACTGTCACAATACTGTCTTTTGGTCAAAATATGACCAGTTAGACTGAAACAAAAACATTACTTTGCACATTACTTTGTGTTTATCATGTCACAGTCTTTGTTTGGAGAAAGGTAGCATCCCTGAGCATGTGATTGATTTCCAATGAGAGTTGGACTCCAGCCATGGGAAAAGCCTAGTTTCATGAGTCTTTATAGACGTTAGAATTCTTGGCTGAGGGACAATATTGAATGTTGAAGGACTGCTTGGGAATAGGAAGAGTTTATATCAGGTCAGGAGGATTTAAAGTCAGTTGTAGTTGGTAGCAGAAGGGACTGAGTGATCCCTAAAACTCCTTCCTCCCTGCTAGTGTTGAGACATAAGGTCACTGCTAGCCATCACTTGTGTGGAATTGGTGTCCCTTGTATGGGGGATCTGGAGCACTGCCAAACAGATTTAAAGGGGTAAATTCAAAGCAGGTGAAGTGGGCAGAGTGAATGCCGTTGCTTCAAAGTTACTGCAGCCTGTTTCTGTGGGAGAAATTGTAGGGGTTCCTGGTAAAACCATTTGGGTTGAGGGCCCAGGCTTGTGTATCAGCCTACCCAGCTTTAAATCCAAACTCTCCCTAGCTGTGTGATTTGAATCAGTTTCTTAATTTTACTGAACCTAAGTTTTCTAATGTGTAGATGAGGAGGATAATAATTGTTACAATTAAATGAGACTGAATTGTTAAGTGCTATTTCTGGAACATAGTGTTTAATAAATTCTAACTATCATCATTATTATTAGTGAGGGAAGATTCTGCTCAAAAAAAAAAACTTTTTATTTCATTCTATTCTTCCTAACAGCTGGAACCCAAGCTGGAGAAGAGATGCCTGTTGTTTCAAAAACCAACATTAAGGAGTACAAAGATAGTTTCTCTAATGAGAAGTTTGATTTTCGCAACCATCCAAATATCACTTTCTTTGTTTACGTCAGTAATTTCACCTGGCCGATCAAAATTCAGGTAAGAAGTGCTTTTACATCTTACAAAGATGGTGAAATCTCTGTAGTGGAGACTTAAATTCACTAATGTGTCCGACTCTTTGCGACCGCATGAATTGCAGCACGCCAGGCCTCCCTGTCCATCACCAACTCCCGGAGTTCACTCAGACTCACATCCATTGAGTCAGTGATGCCATCCAGCCATCTCATCCTCTGTCATCCCCTTCTCCTCCTGCCCCCAATCCCTCCCAGCATCAGAGTCTTTTCCAATGAGTCAACTCTTTGCATGGGGTGGCCAAAGCACTGGAGTTTCAGCTTCAGCATCATTCTTTCCAAAGAAATCCCAGGGCTGATGTCCTTCAGAATGGACTGGTTGNATGGTCTAGCGGTTTTCCCTACTTTCTTCAGTTTATGTCTGAATTTGGTAATAAGGAGTTCATGATCTGAGCCACAGTCAGCTCCTGGTCTTGTTTTCGTTGACTGTATAGAGCTTCTCCATCTTTGGCTGCAAAGAATATAATCAATCTGATTGGTGTTGACCATCTGGTGATGTCCATGTGTAGATTCTTCTCTTGTGTTGTTGGAAGAGGGTGTTTGCCATGACCACTGCATTTTTTGGCAGAAACTCGTATTAGTCTTTGCTCTGCTTCATTTCGTACTCCAAGGCCATATTTGCCTGTTACTCCAGGTGTTTCTTGGTTTCCTACTTTTGCATTCCAGTCTCCTAAAATGAAAAGGACATCTGTTTTGGATATTAGTTCTAAAAGATCTTGTAGGTCTTCACAGAACTGTTCAACTTCAGCTTATTCAACATTACTGGTTGTGGCACAGACTTGGGTTACTGTGATATTGAATGGTTTGTCACTACTGTGTAACTTGCTGTAAATGAGATGTACAATATTAATACTGCTTTGCCTTTGTGATATCTGTGATAAAGGAGTGCTGAGCACAGACTGTAAAGAAGATTGTAGTGGGGCTAGCTTAAATCACTTATGAAGGAAATTTATAAGCACTTTTGAAAGTAAGTTGGTGTATAACAGATTTGGTAATTACAGTTGTATTCATTTCTTCATTGAGGTCTTGCCACTTAAAAGCCTGTGTGGAGCTAAACAAAGAGCTTCAATTCTGGAGTGAGTAAGGTGGCTATAAGTGAAGCAAACCAATATAACCAGTGAAAGTTGAAGTGTAGAAAGTGCCATATGAAAAGAACCCCAAATGCTCTTGGAGTTTAGAGGAGGATAGGATGGAGGGTAATGGGGACAGCGTGGGACAGTGTCTAAGGTCACCTTAAGAGTTTAGGTCTATAGTCAGACAGATGCAGGTTTGAGTCCTGGCTTGTTCCTGTAGCATCTCCGTGTCAGCTTCTTTGTCTTGTGACCTGAAAGGGTAGGTCTGAGGGTTCTTGTTGGCTGCTGCAGCCACTGCTGCTACCAGCCTGCTCCTTTTCTCTGTTCCCAGGGGCCTGGTGCACTCCTGGCCCCATTTGTGCTCTTTATAACCATCTGCCATTGTACCTTTGGGACCTTGCCTTAGTGCTTTCTGTTTTAACCCCTTTCCTTTTGGGGAAAGGTGGAATTTGGGAAGGGTGAACTTTGAACAGTTGGTTTACCTTTAGCTGTGCAAGTGTGGTCGCTGGACTGGGGCTGTGGGTACTTGCCAACTTTCAGTGGCACTGTCTAGTGAAGCTTGTCTGCACTGATCTGTTGGGATGGGCTTGAAATCTAGTTCTGGTGGGTGTGTGTTCACACCTTGAGACTGTAACTAAAGAACAGTCAGTCACTCTTTTCCTTTCTGGAGGGTGGGGACAGGCTCAGCACTGTAATTTTACTTACCACTCTGCTTTCTCTTTCTATCTAGGTGATCTATATACTTATCCTCTAATCTACTTTTTCCTTCGTTCTGTCACACTGTCTGCTTCCCTTTCCAGCTAGCCTTCTTGTAAACACTGACCACACTCCCTGTTTCTGGTATCCATTCACCCATCAGTCTAACTTCTTCCTTCACCACATCCTGAAGTTGCCTGTCAAGGTGGACTCCATTGACTGAATTCTTTAGTCCCCTTTTCTTTCTCATTGCGTGATTTGAGTCACTATCCTTCCTGCCTTCCTGGTCCTTTCTTTCCCTCATTCTCTGGTCTGTCTTTTTAAGGAATCTTTTAAAAAATTAGGGCTGTCTGGGATTCAGGTCATGGTTCTCCTCTGTCTTTATCCCACGTGTAAGACTTACTATACTCTGTCTTCAGCCCTGCTTATACTCGAACACCAGACAAGTGTTCTTGGTTGCTGCCTAGACATTTCTGCCTGGCCACTCATAAGCTCCCTGTACTCAGGGAGTCATTCTTGTAATCTTAGCCCCAAACCCTGTGCTTCATTCTAGCGAATGGCACTACCATTTGTCCTGTTGCATAAACCGTGACCTTGGAAGTTTATTTGCATTCCTGGAATAAACCTGACTTGCAATGATGTATTATTTTTTTTACTTTATGCATTGCTGGACTCAGTTTGCTAATATTTTGATTTGAATTTTGTATCTGTCTCAGTAAGAAAGTCCATAATTTTCCTTTCCTGTCTTTGTTATAGGTATTAAACTAGCCTTTAATTATAAGTTGAGAAGTTAGCTCTCTTATTTGTGGAAAAAATCATATAACTTTAGAATTGTATGTGATCTCTCTTGTGAAACCATTTGATTCTGGTGTTTTATTTGTGGAGTTTGTTTTCTTTTTTAACTGCTGATTCCAGTAGTTACAGGATATTTTGGATACTATTATCTGCATCCATTAAGCTAATTTTTTCTAGATATTAATTTATTTCATATATTTTCAAATTTTCTGACACAAAGTTGTTCATAGTGTCCTCTCTTCCAGTCTTTGCAGCATCTGTGCTTACTGAATCATATGCTTAAAACTGGTTGAAGTAATATTAATAAATTTTATCTTAATATTTACCCCAATTTTTTAAAGTTTAAAAAAAGGCAAGTTTTTTCTTTAGACATTGACAAGCTTATTCTAATATTTTTATGAAAAGCAAAGATTCTAAAATAGCTATAACAGTTTTGAAAAGAGGAATAAAGTGGAAAGAATTACCATATGAAAATTAATAATGCTTACTATTTAGCTACAGTAATCAAGACATTGTGCTTATTATTGGAGGGATAGACACGTAGATCAGTAGAACAGAATAAAGAACCCAGAAATAGAACCACATGAATACATCCAGCTGATTTTTGACAGGTGCAGTCAGTTCAGTGGAAGAAGGATGGCCTTTTCAACAAAAAGCTACTAGAAGAGTTGGACAATCATAGACAAGTAAATGAACTTTGACCTAAGCTTTACATTTTATACAACAGTTAATTCGGTGTGGATAATAGATTTAAGTGTAAAATGTAGAACTATAAAACTTTTAGGGGAAAAAAAAGGAGAACATCTTCATATCCTAAAGCAAGGCAAAAGATTTTCATATTTGACAACAAAAACATAACTTAAGAGAAAAAAGTTGCTCACATCAACATCAGAAGCTTTGCTTTGTGAAAGACCTTGGTAGGAGGATGAAAAACAAGCTATATACTGCAAGAAAGTATTTGCAAAAGATATTATTGACAAAGGGACTTGTATCTAGAAGATAAGATGAATTCTCAAAATGCAACATTAAAAAGCAATCCATTCAGAAAATGGACAAAAGACATGGAGACATTTTATCAAAGAAGATATAAATATGGCAGATAATGACATGAAAGATGTTCAGCATTAAAAGCTGTTCAAGAAGTTAAAGCCAAGAAGGGGAGTTCTCTGGTGGTCCAGTAGTTAGGACTCCACATTTCCACTGCTGAGGCCCCAGCTTCAGTCCCTAGTTGAAGAACGAAGATCCCACAAACCACATGGTGTGACCAAAATAAACCACACACACCCCACAATTAGAATGAGATATTACTACATATCTATCAAGTGGCTAAAATTTAAGACAGTAATAACACCAAATGTTAGAATTCAGAGAAATTAGATCATGCATACATTGCTGGTAAGATGGTACAGCCACTCTGGAAAATATCAATAGTTTGGTGTTTTTCTTATAAAGCTAAATTTGCATTTACTATACGTAACCCAGCAATTATATTCTTGGACATTTATCCCAGAGAAATAAAAACTGATGTTCATACAGACACTTGTAGAGCAGTATTTAGCAGCTTTATTCATAATAGCCCCAAACTGCAAGCAACCCAAGTATTCTTCAACAGGTGAATGATTAAATGAACTGAACCACATACATATCATGGAATAATATTCTGGAATAAAAAGAAATAAATTGTTGATACAGTAGCTTGTATGAATCTGAGGAAATTGTGCTGAGTAGGAAAAATACCTTAAAATTTTACATGCTACATGATTCCAGTTACATAACATTTGAACATAATAATTTAAGACCAAAAATAGATACAGACCTACTGAAGCTTCAACTTTCTTTGACTTCTCCTGGACCTTCTTTTCAAAGGGCTTATCAGATGAGATCAGACCCACTCACACTCTGGAGGAGAGGATTGTACAGGGTATGCACATCAGTGTGCTGCTGCTGCTAAGTCACTTCGTCATATCCGACTCTGTGACCCCACAGACGGCAGCCTACAAGGCTCCTCTGTCCCTGGGATTCAGGCAAGAACACTGGAGTGGGTTGCCGTTTCCTTCTCCAATGCATAAAAGTGAAGTCGTTCAGTCGTGTCTGACACTTCGAGACCCCATGGATTGCAGCCTACCAGGCTTCTTCTCCATCCATGGGGTTTTCCAGGCAAGAGTAGTGGAGTGGGTCACCATTGCCTTCTCCTGCACATCAGTGTAGTAGGCATCTTAGGAGCCATATTAAAATTCTCTCTGCTATTGGCTATATTTGGCGTGGGGCTAGCAGGGTTACGTTGTTTCTCTGATCGTAGGGAATATGAACTCTAGGCTGTCTACTTAGTACAGTTTCATTTTGATAACATCTAACACTGCCAAGTTACAGAGCACATACAATTATAAAATATTTTATTTTGAAATATAAGTTATTGACTTGTTTTAAGTTAAAGTTGTTTTTATACTGACATATCTTGTTATATTCCAAATCTGATTGAACTTCAAGCTTTGTTTCTTATAGTTGAAAAATGATTAATATTTTTTAAGATTCTTAGTGACAATCTTGACTTATGTTGCTGATATTTTTTCCCATTTGGAAAGAGGGCTCTGTGCGTATAAACGGGCTTTTGTGTTGGAGATAGCTGTGCTGTTGCCAGTGCCGAGTTCTAGTTGTTTTTTTTCCTCCCAATGCCCAGTTGCTCCACCCTCTGAAAGTCACTGAAATGATCATTCCCTTCTAGAGGGATCTCTTTCCCACACTCACTTTTTTAAGTACTCATTTCAAGTTTAAGACTCAAAGAAATACTGGTTTTCTGCCTGATTTTTTCGTCCTCTTCACCTGAACTGGATCACTCACTTGAATAAGATCCACTTATGAAAGCTGCGTTCAGGAGCACTTCGGAAAATAAATGATGGCATGTTCACCATTTAGTTTGCCAGGCTTTCCTTGAGAAACAGGTAAGTTCTTTTGAAAATACATCTTTTTGCTCTTTGGTACAAAAAGCTGCAGTTTTCATAAACAATGTGGCTGGACCTTTGGTGTCTTCATACAAGAACCTGATCAGTGCTGGTTCTCTCTACACTGGGGACTGTATCTGGTGTATGCTGAGTGGAGGACTGAGCTTGTATCTTCCTGGGAAGATGTGAGCATGTTCTTAACAGAGAGGGCTGTACTTTTCTTTACTGCTTTATTTTCTTCAGAGTTTTAGCCTTTTTAGGTGTAGTTAGCTTTTAAATACACACTTGGAGACTGTACAGATTTAGTTAGTGTAGAGACTTATTTAAGGAAGAGAACAGAAGAATGTATAAATGATACAGTGTAAGCCATTCAGTTAAATTTCAGTATGACTTTCAATGCAGACAAAAGCCTTTTTTCTTTTTTTGTCTTTGATTCTCATTATTTAAAGCAAAGTGAGGCAATTTATTTCTCTACTCAGCAACTTGTGTAAATATTAGTGCTTTAAAAATGGTAATGGTAAACTCAAATTCTTTCACTCTGAACTGATCCCAGAATTCTTTTCCATAATTAGGAACAGATCAAAACCTATAACTGCTAACCGAAGGAGTTTGAAACTAACTATAAAAATCCTTGTAGATTCAGTTTAAAATTTTTTAAAAACCACCCAGACTGAAAAGGCCTGTGTGTCAGAGGGTGGGGGGTATGTTGGGTCAGTTGTGCCTGGTTTCTGGTTGGTTGCTCTTGAAAGTTAGTGTCCCTTCCTTGCTTTCTGAAAGTGAGTCTAGGTGTTCGCCGAGTCAGCAGAATTCACCTCTTCAGCCATGGCTATAGTTTGGGAGGGTAGGTATTCAGGATAGAGAATGCACAGACAGTCATTGTGTGTGAGGTGGGAAGGTGGGTGGTGGTGCTGAGATTCTGGCTTGTTACTGGCTCTGCAACAGAGGTTGTTATTGAAAGTGGAACTAATATTAAAGTCCTGTCCATGCTGGCTGTTTCATTTGCTAGTTTATGTAAGAGGCTAGTGTTCACAAGTGAAGGCAACACAGAATTTATATTGAGAACTGGGCATTCATGTAGATGTTAGAGTTATGTTTATGAGTGCTGATAGGATTGGTACAGTAAGCAAAGGATGTATGAAACTTTTGTTGACTCAGATATACTCTTTTTTTTAGTAGCAGCTTTATTGAGATGTAAGTCACATACCATACAATTCACCCATTTAAAGTGCACAATTTAGTGGGTTTTAGTATATTCACATAATATTTTAGATTCTTTTCATCACCCGTGAAAGAAACCCCACACCCAGATGCAGTCCCTTCCCATTTCTTCCTCCCTCTAGTCCCTGGCAACCACCAGTCAACTTTCTTTCTCTGCAGATTTGTCTGTTTTGGGCATTTCATAGAAATTGAATCATGTAATAGGTGGTCCTTTGTCGCTGGGCTCTTCGACTTAGCATAGTGTTTTCAAAGTGAAACCATATTTAGTCTTTTAGTACTTCATTCCTTTTTAAGACTGAATAGTATTCTGTTGTGTGGATAAACAACATTTTTTGTTTATCCGTTCATCTGTTGATAGATACTTGGGCTGTTTTCACTCTTTAGCTCTTATGAATAGTCAGATACATGTCTAAAAGTCATATTTATTATATAATAATAATATATACACATAGCTCCTGGTGTTAGATATCTGTATCTTAAGGATTTTAAGAATTATAAAGCCATGAAATACATTTAGAACTAAACTACTTAAAGTATATATCTGGACTTCCCTGGCGGTATAGGGATTGAGACTCCACGTTCCCAGTGCAAAGGGCATGTGTTCAAATCTCGTCAGAGAACTAAGATCCCACATGCTGCACAGCACAGCCAAAAAATAAGTGTAAATCTTTTTAAATTTCAGTTGGCTTCTAAACTTCTTGTCCTGCCTCATGGTTTTCATCATGATCATTGTTATTCCTTCTTCTGAAAAGTCTCCTCTCTCCTGCTTTTCAGCTTTGACTGTTTCTTCTCAGTTCTTCAGTGCCATTGTTCTCTTGGGTTTCCTCTGGGTCCCTTTCCCCTGGACAGCCCCATCCACACCATCTGTGAACACCACCTATGGCTGAGATGGGTAGATCTTTTTCTAGCAGACCTCTCTTTTTGTGATCTCCATAGCCAAGACCCACTAGACTGCCTTTAACATCCACTCACTTAGCTCACTTAGCCTTTCTGACCCAGAGAGGCAGCCATGAATGGAGAGCAGGAGCCATGCCAGATGCTGGGAGGTAGGGGTGCCCCCACGCTCCTGGGCACCCTGGGTGGTGCCCGAGTCTGCATGAAGTCCTAAGAACGAGTTCAGTGTTCGGGGTTGGGGGAAGGATATGTCCAGTCACTTTCCAGAACTGCTAGGACTTGAGCAGAGCCGAAGTGACAAATTTTGTGAGCGAGGAGCTGGAGAAAAGGGTAGGCAGAAGCTGTCACGAGGCTGGGGCATATCCCATAGCAGCTTCCTTTCCTCATCTGTGCCTCCACAGTCATAGATGTGACAGTTTTTTCACTCTACAGAGATTTCTATAAGGGCAAGGGCTTTTTTATATTTCTGTGTCCTCACACTCCATAAATGTGCACTAGATGAACGCATCATTAGAGATGAGAGCTTTATTCTCAGGATCAGAACTTTGGGGTTTTGGGCAACTTTTGTAGCATTTATATAGGTAATAGAGGCTATTTTCTGATATTGTCTACATAATTGTTGACCAGTGCTAAAGAGCCAGCAGGGTTTAGAGACCAAGAATTTATCATCCCAATCTACACAGTGTGGTGTTAGAGGATTGAATTGTTCTGGTTTGGAATTTTGTCAGACTCTCAAAAGAGTTGAGAAGTAGAAGAAAAGAGAAAGATGAGGACACAAACATTGCTAATTTTACAACAAGAGTAAGTTAAGAAATACTATCTGTATTGAAATGCTTAAGAATGAAATGACAGGATATGTGGGATGTGCCTCAAAATAATCTTGGGGAAGTAGGTAGAGTATGGATAAAATAAGATTGTCCATGAGCTGTAAATATTAACGCTGAATGATAAGCACTTGAGGTTCATTATATCATTCTCTCTACTCATTAAAAACTTAAAAAATTTTCTACAATAAAGTAATTTTTAGAGATAATACAGATGATTGAATAAAAATTAAAGGTCCAAGTACATTATTTAACCTCCCAAAAGTAGCTGCAGGATTATGCTTCAGCTGGGACACACCTCAGAACTGACCTTCTGTTCTCCTTTTCAGGAAAAACACAACACTGTACTAGAGTTTTACCAGTTATTAGCCACTGTTGGGCAGTTTTAGAACAATCAGAGGGCAGGAGGAAAACCGTCTCTTCCTCATCCCAGCATACTTCACTTTGGTGAAAATGGCAAAGGGAGCTTCACCCAAGAGCTACTGACCTCCCGTCCCTACCCAACCCCCAAGCAGAGGTGCCTTCCAAGTGAGCCAGTGAGGTTTGGGAAGCCACTTTCCAGTGGGCCATGGCTCTGTTGCCTTCTGCTCCTACAGCCTTTTGTGAGTAAAAGACACATCCTCTCCCTGTATCTGAGGATATTACATCCATTTCCTATCTTTTGGCATCTTTCCATCACTATCACCCTCAGGATAACAACAGAAATTATAACAGAAGCAGCAAAAACAGTGATATAACTCTACTAGGGGGTTGGGGAGTAGGGAGTGATGTCTAATATAGTAGGAAGTTAGTAAGTGATGCCTAAAGTAACTAAATCAAGAAGTAACAATTTTTTAAAAAGGAAGCAAAAACTTATTAGTGATAAAAAGTTAAACCACTCCTCCCTGCCACCAGAAGAACGGAAAAGAAATCTAATTAGAGGAGAGGGCCTCTGGAGAGAAGTCTTAAGAAGAGGAGGAAGTGGGCAAGAATCAATCATGTATATATAGTTATTAATGTTCTTGAGGTTCTTTTGGTTTTTTAGTTGAAACATGTGTGATCTAGTTTCCTAACCAGGGATGGAACCCAGGCCCCCTGCATTGGGAGCACAGAATCTTAACATCTGGACCACCAGAGTGGTTTTTAACCCCTTAGTGGTTTTTAAATTACTGATGAACACAATAAAATAAATAGATTCTGGAGAGTGGTAAAAATGAATGGCTGGAAGGAAATTTGAGGAAGAGAGCCCAGAGGTTGGCAGAGGACAGATGGTGAGTGTTAGCTTGCATGTCAGGAATGAGCAGGTCAGTGGCATTACCCAGTCTTGAGGCTCTGACCAAAGCTTGGGTATATAGTTTCTGTGCTGACACAAGCCAGCATTAGGTTGGTAGTATGTGAAGCCAGGTGATAGTCACTGGATCCAGTCCAGGGCCTATGGTCTCAACATAGAGTTCCATATAGAACTTAGGTTTAGAAAAAAAAAGATGTTTTGTGTCACTGAAACTCATGGTGGTGGCAGTACTAGCTCAGCCAGTGGTCATGGAATCTTCCATCCTTGGCAAAGATGAGGCCTGACTGGAAAGCTGTTTGTAAACAGGCCTAAGTTCTTATGGGAGCAGTCAGACCTCTCCTGGCTTTGCAGTGTTCAGAGTTACATGGCAAGACTGACGTGGTCCAACCAGGAGCCAGAGGGCCACCATGACCACTTAAATCCTCTCTGGTCCTAATGTCAGATCTTCAGTATCTGCAGGGCCTGGCCTTTCGGGTAGAGCTGAGGAGCAGATGGGCCACAGTCTGGAAGGGCTCCGTGACCAGGTAGGGCTGGGCCCTGGTGGAGCTGCTGGCCTCAGGGATCAAGAAAGCAGCCCACAGAGATTCTGCCATGTGCATATAGACCCTGGGTTTTCTTTCAGCCTGACAGG
This sequence comes from Neotragus pygmaeus, assembly GCA_006410875.1. Lineage (NCBI taxonomy): Eukaryota > Metazoa > Chordata > Mammalia > Artiodactyla > Bovidae > Neotragus > Neotragus pygmaeus. The sequence goes on along the minus strand of SJYV01050598.1, from coordinate 1,585,649 downwards.
TGCTGCCTTGGAGCTAGAAAACTTACCTCACAGAGCAGCCAGCTAACCATTCCCATCCTCTCCCCTGATTTAAATGATAGTAACAGTGAAGATCGTTCTTGGTGGAGAAGATAAAGGCAAATTAGAGGTTCTTCCCTCTCTCTTTTCAAACCTTCTGTACTAAACAGTGATCTTTCCCTATTAATTCATTTATGCCTGCTTTGTAGATTATATGTTGCTGTTCAGTCACCAAGTTGTGTCTGATGCTTTCCGGCCCCATGGACTGCAGCACCCCAGGCTTCCCCATCCCTCAGCATCTCCCAGAGTTTGTCCAAGTTCATGACCATTGAATCGGTGATGCCATCCAACCATCTCTTGCTCTGTCACCCTCTTCTCCTTTTGCCTTCAATCTTTCCCAGCATCAGGGTCTTTTCCAATGAGTCAGCTCTTTCCATCAGGTGGCCAAAGTATTGGAACTTCAGGTTCAGCATCAGTCCTTACAATGAGTATGCAAGGTTGATTTCCTTTAAGATTGATTGATTTGATCTCCTTGCTATCCAAGGGATCTTAGACAAGAGTCTCCTCCAGCACCACAGTTCAAAAACATCAGTTCTTTGGCACTCTGCCTTCCTTATGGTCCAACTCTCACATCCATACATGACTACTGGAAAGACCATAGCCGTGACTGTACGGATCTTTGCCAGCAGTGATGTCTTTGCTTTTTAATACACTGTCTAGGTTTGTCATAGTTTTCCTGCCAAGAAGCAAGCATCTTCTAATTTCATGGCTGCAGTCACCATCTGGAGTGGTTTTAGAGCCTAAGAAGATGAAATCTATTACTGCTTTTACCTTTCACCCATCTGTTTGCCATGAAGTGATGGGACAGGATACCATGATCTTAGTTTTTTTTAATATTGAGTTTTAAGCCAGCTTTTTCACTCTCTTCTTTTACACTCATCAAGAGGTTCTTTAGTCCCTCTTCACTTTCTGCCATTAAAATGGTATCATCTGCATATCTGAGGTTGTTGATATTTCTCCTTGCAGTCTTGATTCCAGCTTGTAACTCATCCAGCCTGGCATTGAATGGACAATAAACAGCCTTGTTGCACTCCTTTCTCAATTTTGAACCAGTCAGGTGTTCCATATAAGGTTCTAAGTGTTGCTTCTTGAGCCACATACAGGTTTCTCAGGAGACAGGTAAGATGGTGTGGTATTCTTGTCTCTTTAAGAGTTTTCCACAGTTTGTTATGATCCACAGTCAAAGGTTTTAATGTTGTCAATGAAACAGAGGTAGGTGTTTTCTGGAATTCCCTTACTTTCTCTATGATCCAGTGAATGCTGGCAGTTTGATCCCTGGTTCCTCTGCCTTTTCTAAACCCATCTTGAACATCTAGAAGTTCTTGGTTCATGTAATGCTGAAGCCTAGCTTGAAGGATTTTGATCATAGTCTTAGTAGCATTCGAAATGAGTACAACTGTCCAGTAGTGTGAACATTCTTTAGTACCGCCCTTCTTGGGAACTGGATTGAAGATTCATCTTTTCCAGTCCTGTGGCCACTGCTGGGTTTTCCAAATTTGCTGACATATTATGTGTGGCACTTAAATAGCATCATCTTTTAAGATTTTAAATAGCTCTACTGGAATTCCATCACCTCCAGTAGCTTTATTGTCAGCAGTACTTCCTAAGACCCACTTGACGCTTGACATCACACTCCAGAAAGGCTGGCTCTGGGTGAGTGACCACACCATCATGGTTATCTGGATCATTAAGATCTTTTTTGTACAGCTCTTCTGTGTATTATATTCAACTGCCACAAAACAAAAATTTCTAGCGTTGGTATTTTGTATTATATGTAGTAGATGCAAAATACCAATGTTAAAAAAATTGTTTTGTGTCAGTTGAATATAATGTGTCATATTTTCTTATTTTTACAGTAAACTTGGGCTTAGCCTGTACCCACCATAGTTGATAAAATTCATTCTCAGCCTGTATTCACAGAGTCCCATCCCCTTCCTTCAGGGATATGCAGAAATCTCAGGGCTTCACTGAGTCCAGAGATCTTCATTCACTGACTGCTACTCCTGGTGCCCTGCCCCTTAGCCATGAGGTTTGTTTGAAGGCAGCTATCCTCACTCCCACGTGTGGCAGGCTTGGGTGCAAAATAATCCCTGGTACTTCAGAGCTTCCCAAAGCCTACCACGCAGTCACCCTTTATTTCTCTCTACTCTCAGAACTCTAATAAAACATCTCCATTCCCTTCATTTCCCTCCGTTTTCTAGTCTTAAAGTTTGGGCCAGCCTCTCTAACTCGACCCCTATTCCTTCACCCCCACACCCACCCCTGGGGAAGATCCAGATTAATTCCTTTTGGGTTTTGCTGTTTGTTTTTTTTTTTAATATTTACTTATTTGGCTGTGCTGGGTTTTAGTTATGGCATGCTAATAACTCTAAGTTGTGGCACCCAGCATCCTAATATCCTAATTCTCTGACCAGGGATCAAATGGATGCCCCTGTGTTGGAGTACAGAGTCCTAACCAGTGGACTACCAGGGAAGTCCGGTTTTGTTTTTTTTTTCCAATAATTCCTTATTTCAGAGTTCCCTAAGGTGTGGCCCCTGGACACCAGTATCAGAATAACCTGGGGAGCTTAAAGCTATTGGAGTGGTAAAAGGGACCAGGATTCTGACTTTGTTGGAAGCTCTGCAGAGTTTGAGAACCATGGATGGTCTAGTTCTTGGACTATAAAAGTGTATCTGCTTTTGTGTGGGAGGCAGGAAATTACCTTTTCATTCTTTCTCCTACAACAATTTAAGAGCCAATAATTGATATATTCATAGAAGAATATAGGAATCCTCTTTTTCAAGATATCTCTAGGTACACAGCCATAGTGTAAGTAGAATATGATTATTCCGTACCCCAAGTGAAGTGGATCAAGTGCTGAGAATGTAGAAAAGAGAGCCAGTTTCCAGTGGAAGATGGGATAGCTGAATGAGAAAGGAAGTGTTTGTGCTAGGCCCCAAAGGACTTGGAAGGACAGGACTCAATCACTGTAGGTTTGAACAACGACCACCGCCATTGCAGGTGGTTGGGGAAGGCACCCTGGTTACAGACGTTGGAGGACAATAGTGGTACTGCAACCAGAAAACATTTGCTTGACTGAAGCATAAACTTAGTGCCTGGGAAGTGCAAGTTTACAATATCCTACCCCAGATCCTGGGGCTGGACGGGCTTCTGTGTTTCATTTCATATAGCACACTCAGAAAGCACCGTGGGCAAGCACACGTTAATCAAACATATTGCTGAAAATTGAGTCTATAGCCAGTGTGAAAACATAAGGGGACATAAATCCCTGGCATGTGAAGAGTGATACTTACTGTTTGGAAAGGGAGAAGAAAGTAATTGTGACTTTTATTTATCAATTGTAATGGAATTTTCTTCTTTGTATTAAATAGGTTTTATTATAGGAGGTCTTCATTATCCTTAGTATCGGAAAAACCCACAAACACATTTCAATGTTTTTTATAATAAATCATGAAAGAAAGGTCTAATTGGGATATTATTTTGAAAAATGAAACTCAAGAGTATGCAAAATGTAATTTTACAGTTAAAAAAATTTAAATTATGGTTGCAGCTGTGGACCAGTTCTTAGATGAAAACTCAATTAGGTCTTACTGAGTTTGAAGAGAGATGGGGTCATTATTTTTCCAATTATCGTATTCATTTATTTAGCAAATATTTATTTAACCTCTTCATGCCAATCACTGTCTTAGGCACTAGAGATATAATAGACAGTGGCAAAGTCCCTTATGGGTCTTATTTTCTCACGGAAGAAAGGCCTTTAAATAAGTATACATTTAAGGACTGTGAAGAAAAATTGAGCAAGATAAGAATATGGAAGTGTGGCTTATAAAATATAGAAGTTGTGCAGATGGTTCTCAGAGATAAGACAGCAGGAATGGAGTCCTTCACTTCAGATTTGACTTTACAGCTTGATTTAAAAAAGAATAGCCAAAGGTCTCAACAGTTTTCCCAAGATGCTCTCAATCATATTCAGAGGTTTTTGAAGGACTTAAGTCTGTATCTTTCATCCTTCTTCGCTTAGTAATTCTGCCAAGTTTTCATTTGTCAATGGTTTTGTGTAATCAGTTCTCCAATAGCACTTTCACTAAAATCTCATTTTTTATGACTGATTTTGCAGATGGTTTGCCTTGTTTGACAGTCTTTGAATAGGGGACAGCCCCATTCATGCCTGTTGTCACAGTGTAATTTTTAGTAACACTGTCTTGCACTCTCAGAAGTTCTCAATTTGGACAGTAAGTCCATCACCCGTTGATCAAGAGATTATGCAACAAGGATGAGTGTTAAAGCAGCGCTAGATGTTTCTAAGTGGTCAGTCTGTTCATAAACATTGTTATAAGTTTTGCTTTCTTATGAAATTTTGTAACTTTGGAGACTTAGGTAATAAACACTCAACAAAAGAAGGCCATTTTTAGAGTGATATGAGTTTTGGAGACCAACCACACTGGCTGTTTTAGATTAAAATCTAACAGAATTGGATGGCCTGGAATTTGTGTCTTTATGTCTTGTAACCTGGACTCTTCATTTCTCAAGATTGAATAACCTTGTTCATATAATTGATTTTCTCCATTCTTATTAAAAACTTCTAATGTCTGTGAACATGGCGCTGCGAGCGGTGAGGAGCCTGCGGCCGTGGTGGGCAGCCTGCGCGCTATCTCAGCTATGCAACGCACGCTGTTGGCCGAGGCCCTGGGGTCTGCCAGCGGGTGCCTTACCTGCACTATGCACTAGCCCCGCTCTGCTGTTGGTGTAGAAATTCACAGAAAAACATGAAAGGGTAACCACAGAAAATGGTGTTGAAACAGTGGGAATCAGCAATTTTGCACAGGAAGCTTTGGGAGATGTTGTTTACTGTATTCTGCTTGAAGTTGGGACAAAATTGAACAAACAGGAGTTAGGTGCTTTGCAAAGTGTGAAAGCTGCTAGTGAACTCTGTTCTCCTTTATCAGAAGTAACTGAAATTAATAAAGCTCTAGCAGAAAATCCAAGACTAATCAATAAATCTTGTTATGAAGATGGCTGGCTGATCAAGATGACATTCAGTAACCCTTCAGAACTAGATGACCTAATGAGTGAAGAAGCAAATGAGAAATACTTAAAATCTATTGAGTGAAAATGGAACCCCTAAATAAACTAGTTTGAAACAACTTAATCTAGCATATTTTTCTTAAATTAGGAGTGGATAGATATTTAAAAAGCAACTTTTAGCAAAAGAAATTACTTACAACAATGTTTCCTGAAGAAAATACCCCTTAACGTCCTAATGACTTCAGATAAACATTGTGCATCCTTTTTACAGCACCTGATGATTTTTAGGCTAGGCTCCAGTTATAATATTATCTGTGATAAAACTAGTTATAAAAATTATGTAATTGAAGGATAACATGGTTATCTTAAGCCTTGTATAATATTGTAACTTGCTTACAGCCATCCCTGTATTTGGGTCAAAATGATCTTCCCACTAGAAATAACTGGCAGTGGGGAAGTTTGTTAGTTGTATACCGTCCGATGAATATTACTCTCTTAAATTTGCAATATACTGTGTTTGCTGGTGCTATTTTTATACAGTGGAGCAACAGCCTTGCAGGCAAATAAGAAACAGTTTAATAATAAAATATTCAGCTTCTTAATTAAAAAAAATAAAAACCTTTTATGTGATGGCTGTAGCCATATTTTGCAGTTTTCCTTCTCTCAAGAAACCTAAAGGATTGATTACTATAATAAATGAAGGAAAAGCAAAGAATATGGTTTCTCCTTATCTATGATGTGTATGTATGTTTGTATTTCTCAATATAAGTGGTGGCTAGAGGGCAAACACAAAAACTTCCGATTCTAAGCCCCATATTATTCTGTGGCCTGAATAGGTAAAATTGGACCTTTATTTATTTATGGAATGTCAACAAGAAAATAAGAGCATCAAAAAGAAAAACACTGGACGCTTCTTCTCTCTTGAGCCTCTATGAATCTGTCTATAAAAAGACTGCAAAGTATTGTTACTGTGCTGGGGCCCAGGCTGTAGCACTTTTCTTGCATTCTGTAGAGTGGGAATTGACAAGGAATCGGGGTGTGTAGCCAGGATTAAGAAAAGAAGATGCCAATCATATACTTCTATGATTCTTGTCATTCTTGTCTTTATTTGAATAATTATCATCTTATTCAATAATTGTTTCATTTATAGCACCATCCTCTCTCCAGGGAGAGCTGTGGTCCCTTAAAAATAAGCAGAGAACACTCCTGGCTAGTACCATGTGTATCATAGGGTAGTAAGGACATAATTGTCATACTTGGTAGTAAATTCTAAGCTGCACATTTTTTAATGTTCTAATATCTCTGATATCTCTGATACACCTTACAGTGATTTTAAAAGCATTGTGTCATAGTATAAATCAGTGGGTTTCTTAAAAGTACACAAAACAATACCTATTTTAGTGGTGTCTTAGATTTGATGAGCTATGTTAGGGATTTTACAATGTTCTTTTTTTTTTTTCCTTTAATACTTATTTATTTAGGCTGTGCTGGGTCTTAGTTTTGGTATGTGGGATCTAGTTCCCTGACCAGGGATTGAACCCAGACCCGCTGCATTGGGAGTATGGCATCTTAGTCACTAGACAACCAGGGAAGTCCCTATAGTATTCTTGGTATAAAATTATTTAGGTTCCAATTGGTGTTATATTGATTGTCAGATGATATTCAATGTAGTGAAACTTGGGATAAGTATTTTTTTTTAAGGGGCATTATCTTGAAGTGAATACACACTGGGTACATTAAGTGTCAAAGGGTTGAAGCACGCTAAAGGAGGCTGCCCACCTCATGGTAGATCCCACGAATTGGAATTTGAAGCAAAAGGGGAGAGCATTTTGTCTTGATAAGGGCACAAGGAGGTAGCAAATATACTGACTTGCTTGTCATTCGGTGTTTATATATATATATATATATATATATATATATGTAAAGCTTATTTTTTTAATTGAAGGATAATTGCTTTACAGATTTTTGTTGTTTTCTATCAGACATCAACATGAATCAGCCATAGGTATACATATGTCCCCTCCCTTTTGAACCTCAGATGTGTATAAGAGACAGGCCCTGCCTCCTGTACAGTGTCATGAACCTTCATCCATAGTTCTTCAGGCACTCTTTCTATCAGATCTAATCCCTTGAGTCTATTTATCACTTCCACTNGTGTTTATATATATATATATATATATATATATATATGTAAAGCTTATTTTTTTAATTGAAGGATAATTGCTTTACAGATTTTTGTTGTTTTCTATCAGACATCAACATGAATCAGCCATAGGTATACATATGTCCCCTCCCTTTTGAACCTCCCTCGGATCTCCCTGCCCATCCCACCCGTCAAGGTTGATACAGAACCCTTGTTTGAATTCTCCGAGATGTACAGCAAATCCCCATTGGCTATCTGTTTTACATATGGTAATGTAAGTTTCTGTGTTACTCTCTCCATACATCTCACCCTCTCCCCATGTCCTTAGGTCTGTTCTCTCTGTGTCTGTGTCTCCATTGCTACCCTGCAAATAAGTTCTTCAGGACCATCTTCCTAGATTCCATATATATGTGTTAGTAGTATACGATGCTTATCTTTCTCTTTCTGACTTACTTCACTCTGTATAATAGGCTCTAGGTTCATCCACCTCATTAGATGTAGGCCTCTGAGATGTCTTCCAGGTCAGACTAAAAACTGAGATCTGGTGTCAAGCAGAGGGGCTATAGGGATTTGTCTTCAGTCTCAGAATATCGCTTTTGCTTTGGCAATTAAGCAAGAAAAACTAAAGGGATGGGTGCTTTTCTTCAAGTGAAAAAATTCCGTTAATCTCTTGAAATGTTAATGTCTTTCTGCTTCAGCAAAAAGGCTGAGTTGATGCTTCTGTCTTATAACCTAATCACTCTACCTGGTTTTCTGTCACAGATTGCATTCTCCCAGCACAGCAATTTTATGGACCTAGTACAGTTCTTCGTGACCTTCTTCAGGTAATTTCACTTATACAAACTATCTGTTCTTTTGATTTGGATACTTAATTTAATTAATTATCAACCCATGAAAGGTAAATGAATAATCTTGTGTTTGCAGAACAGATCAAACTAACTTTATATATGTTCCTGAAAAGTTACATGTCAGTTACAATACTGTACATTCAATCTAACTTGATAAAATGACATTTGGTTTGTATGTTCTGGCTTTTTGAGGTAGCTTTTCATGTACCCTAAACTAAAATGTAGATAATTTGACTTTTCATATGGGGAAGATTTGGAGTTAAAATAACAGAAAATAATGATTACTGATGTGAACTACATATATGCTGCTGCTTGTTCAAGAGATGTTTCAGGTGATTATCTAGAGTTTTAAACCTAAAAGTGATTTGTTAGGCTTTGAGATCCTTTTGTTTTTATAGTTTCTTTTTCAGTTTAACATTATTTTTAAGAAAATACTATTACACATAATTGAAAAAGTGCTACAGTGTTTGTAACAGGAAGCAATAGCATCATATCCACAACTGTAAGTTATTTTAGCTGTTTTTTACTTTTCCATGCTTAAACTCTTTCTTGATTTTTCAATTCTGTTACCTTTTGATGTCCTACTGATAAGAACATCAAAGATAAGGATTTATTATCTTATGTTACCTCTCCCAGCATCTCCCCACACACTATAAACACATATAGATTCCCCTTCATCCCACTTATGTAATATAGTTACATCACAATGTTTGGCTAAATCGGGAGTTGCTATTTATGTTGTTATAACCATAAAAACCTCACATTTTCTACTGAGTTGAACTCTAATTATACTTGCCCATTTTTTGGATGGGGGAATCACTTTTTGCTTGTGTTAAATGTAATATTTGCCATATTTAGGATTTTTAATTGTTTGGTTTTCTATGTAGCTACCCTTGATTTATCCCTATACTCTGACAGAACTGAACACTCTCTTGATGTGGTCAAACACAAGAAGACACTTTCCTGGTTTTAGTTTCTCTTGGCCTAGGTAATCATAAACATAAAGAGAATTATCACAAATTCTCTTGTCTCTGCCCTAGAACTCAGACCTGCTGCTTCCAAGTGCACTAGTTGTTTCTGAGGCCTGCCGCACAACTGGCGTCTTGGGGATTTCTTTAGCCTTCTTAGGTTGAAGTCTCTTGTCTCCTTCATCCCATGTCTTTGTCTCTCTGTTTATTCCCACCTTATACACATTCTCCAGGAAGTTTCTGAGGAAAGGTGCATATAGAGGTGACTTTTCTATGACCTTTCCTGTCCAAAAATGTCTTAGTTTTACCCTCACATTTTATTGAAAGTTTGAACACAGAATTCTAGGTTAGAAACACCTTCCATTAGAATTTAGAAAGTATGGACTTCTCTGGTGGTCCAGTGTTAAGACTCGGTGCTTCTAATTCAGGGGTCATGTGTTCCATACCTAGTCAGATAAGTGCCATGTGCCACACACTGTGGCAAAAAAAAAAAAAAAATTTTTTTTAAGGCATTATGCTGTTTCTTCTAGCTTCTAGTATTAATATTGAGAAAGTGTCATTATCATTCCCACCGTTTGTATGGGATCTGTCTTCTGTCTTTAATAAATATATGTTGAAGTATAATATTTTTATATTATACACTTAGAAATTGTGAGCTTAATGATTATCACAAATTGAACACTNAAGTGTCATTATCATTCCCACCGTTTGTATGGGATCTGTCTTCTGTCTTTAATAAATATATGTTGAAGTATAATATTTTTATATTATACACTTAGAAATTGTGAGCTTAATGATTATCACAAATTGAACACTCTCATGTAACTACTACCTGTGACAAGAGTTTTTTTTCCCCTAGGGTATTATAAGTATCCTAGAAGTTGCCTTATAGTTGCCTTAGTGACAGCCCCTTTCCTCTTTCCCAAAGCTGACCATTTACCTAGCTAAAACAATATATTGCATTTGCCCATTAAAATTTTTTTATTTAAATTAAAACAAAGCAGAAATTTTTAAATGATTTGCACTAAATGATGCAAATATTAAAATGTTGTGGGACAAAGTTAAAGTTGTATTTATCTGTGAAATAGAAACAGAATCAGGTACATGGAGAACAGGCTACCAAGGGAGAAGGAGTTGGGGGAGGGTTGCAGTGAGAAGTTTGGGTTTGCACATATAAGCTTCTTTATATACAATGAATAAACAACAAAGTCCTACTGTATAACACAGAAAATTGTATTCATTCAATATCATATGCTAAACAATAATGGGAAAGAATATTTTAAAAAGGAATGTATATGTATAATCATTTTGCTAAACAGCAGTAATTAACACAACATTGTAAATCAACTATACTTCAGTTAAAAATAAAAAATTTTAAAGAAAACAAAAAGTGTATTTAGACGATATAGCTTTAAATCTGTGGTTCTCAACCCTAGCTGCATAGCTGAATCACTTGAGGAGCTTTTGATGCCCAGGCTACATCCCAGAGCCAGAATCTGTAGGGGTGGAACTCAAGCATTTTTAAACGCTCAAGTGATTTCAACTTGCAGCTAAGGTTGAGATCACCACTTTATAAAAGCATATGTTGGAAAAGAAAGAACAAGCCTCTCAATAAATGAGAAAAAGAGCTACTAATTAAACCTAAAGAGGAGAAGAAAGGAATGTAACTAGAGCAAAAATTAATGATATGGGAAGAAGTACAGTCGAGAGGATTGAAGAACCACAGATTGGATCTTTGAAAAGAATAATATTGATAAATCACTAGCAAGAGTGACCAAGAGAGAAAGAAAGAAGATACAAATAATCAGAAATTAAAAGGGGGGAGGGGCGTTACTGCAAATCCTGCACACATTTTTTCCTTTAGAAAAATATTTTATGAACAGCTTTATGCAAATAAACTTGAAAATGGAACAGATGGAATGAAAAAACCAAAAAGCAAAATGAAACTATATACAGTTTACCAACATTGGCACAGAAGGAATAGAAAACTGAGTAGTCCTATATCTATTTTAAAACAATACGTAATTTAAAAATTTCTCACAAAGATAACACTCTCGGCCCAGGTGGCTTTGTTGGTAACTTACATCATTTTAAGGAAGAAATAATAATCAGTATTAACTAAACCTTCTAGAAAATAGAAAAGAATAAATACTCCCCAATTCATTTTATGAACTTGGCACAACCTAACAAGAATAATATGAGGATGGAATTTACAAGCCAGTCTCACTCATGAATAAGGAAGCAAAAACCTGCCAATAATGTAAAAAGACTNAAATAGAAAAGAATAAATACTCCCCAATTCATTTTATGAACTTGGCACAACCTAACAAGAATAATATGAGGATGGAATTTACAAGCCAGTCTCACTCATGAATAAGGAAGCAAAAACCTGCCAATAATGTAAAAAGACTTCTATATCATAACCTAGTTGGGTTTATTCCAGAAATTGCAAGGCTGGTTTAGCATCAGAAAATCAGTCAGTGTAATTCATATTGATTGCATAAAGAAGACTAATATAATCATCTTAATCAATGGGGGAAAAGCATTTGATAAATTTAATATCATCCATTTTAAAAAGTCTTAGGAAACTAGGAATATAAAGAAGCTTAAAATCTGATAAAGACATGCTGCGGAGCAGCTAAGCCCATGCACCACAACTACTGAGCCTGCACTCTAGAGCCTGTGAACTTCAACCGCTAAGCCCGCATGCTGCAACCACTGAAGCCCACGTGCCTAGAGCCAGTGCTCTGCAACAGGAGAGGCCACCACAGTGAGAAGCCCACATACTGCAACCAGAGAGTAACCACCACTCACTGGAACCAGAGAAAGCCTGTGTGCAGCAAGCAGCGAAGACCCAGTGCAACAACAAATAAATAATTTTTTAAATCTAATAAAGGAATAATATGTAAAACCAACAGCAGTCCACATTCTTAATGATAAAATATTAGAAACTTTCCCTTTGAGTTTGGAAACAAGAGGAAGACAAAAACTATCACTTAGTTTATTTAACATTGTTGATAGAGATTTTAGCCAATACAATAAGACAAGAAAAATCAATATATAAGAATTAGAAAAAGTAATTACTTACATTATGTATTCCTAGAAATTAAAGGATCTGCAGATTAACTATTAGAATTAATAGATGAGTTCAGCAAAGTTACTAGACACAGGGGTGTAATAAGAGCCCAACCTGTCTACTCCTCTATGAAATCTTCTTCTGGCATATTCACCCCAGAGTCTAACCCTTCTTGGACTTCATTCTACTCATGTTTTTATTCTACCACTTAGTCACCTTTAACAGTCTAGCACTCAGGGGTAGCCCACCTATAAATGAACATGTGATTTGACATGCACAGATGAGCAGGGCCAATTAGAGGTCTCTCCTACAGGTTTTAAACTGAGTTCTGAGAACTTGAAAGTTATCTATGACTCTCAGCCTTAGTTGGATGAGTGAGACTCTGGATCTGTCCTGCATATCTTAACTAAACTCTCATTTTCTTTTTCATTTTCCTTTTGTACTACATTCTAGGTGAGCTCCTCAGCTCATTAATTTAATTCCGTATTGGGTCCATTTCTTTTATTGAGTTGTCTGGTGAGTTTTTTTTTTTTTTTAACATTTGCATTTTATTTCTAATATATTACTCCTTGTAGCCTGTTTCAATTTTATGAATTCCATTTACTTTCCTGTTCCTTTCTGAGATTAATAAATTTTATTATATTATTTTGAAGTTTTATTTTGTGCTATTAATAACTGTCTCAGATATCATCTGTTTTTGTTTGGTACCTCTCTTTCACAATATTGTTTTTCCTCAATGTCTGATTTTTTATTGTGTTGAAGATCCATGTTTACTTGTGTATGGATGCCATTTCTGTCTGTCACAGCCTCCAGTGAATGTGGAGTATAGATGGAGAGTGTGCTGGTGGATTAGATGTATTGTTAGTTTGTCTTCTGAATGAGAGAGGATCCATCCTGCCTGGCCTCTCCAGCCCAAGGACAGAGCTCACTGCCTTCTTTGCTGTCCTCAGTTGCTCAGCACAAACAGGGAGGAGAGAAGAAGCCATCTGGTGTGGCCACTCTGAATGTAGTACCCCCAGCACTCTGGAAGTTCTCCAGAACTCTCTCCCTCCTTGTATCTATATACTCTAGACTTTATTTTTTTTTCTCTTTCTCTCTTTCTTCCTTCCTTCTTTCTCTCCTTCTCCCCCTTTTCTTTCCCCCTCTCACACACTCACTGTCTTTTTCTTTCTCTTTCTCGCTCTGCCTGCTTCCCTCCTTCCTTCCTTCCTTTTTTCTTTTAATTTTGAGAGACTTTATTTTTTAAAAGAAATTTTAGGTTCAGAACAAAATTGAGAAAAAGGTGCAGAGATTTCCTATATAGCCCCTTCCTCCACACATGCATAGCCTCTCCCATTTTCAACATCACTCACTGGAATTGTACTTTTTTTTTTTTTTTAACTAAAGATGAACCTACACTGATACATCATAATCATATGAAGTTAATAGTCTTGTACATTCTGTGGGCTTTGGACAAATATATACTGACATATCCATCATCATATCATACAGAGTGTTTTTATTGCTCTAAAAATCCTTACTGGAGCCTCTCTTTTACTTTTCAGCCCTCTCTTATCTGGCTTCCATCTCTATAGCTCATCTAATTTTCTTGTTATTAAGGGCAACCAGCACAGCCCTATTGCTAAATCCAAAAGTCACTCTTCACTTCTTATCATTTTGGCTTTTCAACAGTATCAGTCAAGCGACCACCCTATCAGTGAGACCCTTCTTCTTGCCTTTTATGACCGCATACTGCCCTGAAGCTGCTGTTTCTTGCCTCCCTTCCTGAATTATCTTTTCTATTCAGCCTCTCACTGTTGCTTTTCTTCCAGAGCTTGACCCTGGCCATCTTCTCTCTCTGTTTTCTGGTGAAAGTCTGCCAGCTCCATCTGCAGAATAATTTTCTGATCCTTCCTCACCCGTCCTCCCTACATCACTTATTGACAAATTATGCTGCCATTTCCAAGTCACTTCTTCCCCTTTCACACCCAGCAGGCATTCCCTTACCAGATCCCAGCAGTTATAGCTATCAAAAACATTGAGCTGCCCTACCTCTATTCCCCCACCCTAATCCCAACCATCACAGTCTCACCAGGACTATTTTGGTTGATTTTGGCTCTCTTACAACCCACAAAAAATCCAGAGGAGGTCTTAAAACCATAAATAAATTTGTATCTAACCACTTATCTCATATCTAGTGACTCTGGGTTGTATCTAAAATAAAAACCAAGGTCCTGCATGAACCTCTGTTCACCTCTCTACCTTCACCTTAGCTGTTCTTCTCTGTATTCCCATTCCATGAGCCTCCTTCTATTTCTTAGAAGGCACCAAACTCCTTCCCAGTTCATGGCATTTGTACATATTTTTCCTTCTTTCTGGAACTTTCTTCTCCCTATCTTTCACCTATGTACTTTTACTCATTGCTTGTTTTTTCTAAACAAAAACCAACTCTCTGACATCAACTGATTGTCCTACAATTCACTCTGACACCCACTGGAATTAGTACATACCCCACAGGTTAATGGCTCAATCCAACAAGACTGCTCCCACTTCAGACATCAAACACAAATGAGTCCCCAGGCTACCCACACTTCTGCCTGGCCAAGTACAAGCTTGGGGGTTCCCATGATCCCCCTCAGATTTAATGATTTGCTGTTGCCTCACAGAACTCAGGAAAAGACTACACTTAAAATAACATATTTATTAGAATACAACTCAGGAACAACCCAGTGGAAGAGATTAATTGGGCAAGGTATGAAAGCACAGAACTTCCATGCTCTTTCTGGACACCATACTCTCCCAGCACGTAAGTGTGTTCATCAGCCCCTCAAATCTCGACATGCCACATTTTTTCAAAGTTTCATTGAGTAGGCATGATTGGTGAAATTTCTGGTCATTGGTGATTGAACTCAACCTCTAGTCACTTTCCCCTCCTGGAGGGGGAGGTGTGATAGGGGCTGAATGGTATAACCCTCTAATCACATGATTAGGTTTTCTGTGGCAGCCCCAGTCCTGAAGCTATTTAGGTCCTTCCCTCCCATGAGAGAAAAAAGACACTCCTGAATAACATCTTCATAAATGTGTTATAAAAAATAGTTAATTCAAACTCAGAGACCCTCTAATTTGCTTATACTCTTTTGTATTATTTAAATTACTTTGTGTATAAATCTGGTAAAAATACATTTTAAAGATGTTTTAAATCAAAATTAAAGATAAGTTCTTCCTTTTTAAAGCTGAGTAATAGTCTCTGTAAAGATAAACCACACTTTGTTTATTCACCTCCTGATAGACACTTATATTGTTTCCTGTTTTTGACTATTACAGATAAAGCCATTATGAACACTTGTATAAAAAATAGGGGAGGTGATGGTCCTGTCACATAGGCGATTTCAAGAGTTTTAGGAGCTCTGTGCCAGAAACTTGGGACAAAGACCATATGTATATTTCTTACTGTACCACTCATCTTCCAATTTTGACACAGTATCACTTCCTCCAAGATTCTGTCAGTGAACCCCCAAACTAAATTCTCTCCCTTTGTTCCACTCTCCCATGGAACTGTATTGCTTTTCATCAGGGTGCTATCACAGTTTTACTTTGTACTGTCTGTGTCCACAGTTAGGTTCTAAGCTTCAAAAGAGTAGGTACAGTGTCTTTCTTTTGTTCACCCTTGTATACATGCATACCTTCAGCATCTAATACAGAGTCATGCTCAGATATATATGGAAAGTAAAGTAGACCTTCAGGAAAAGTGCAGAGCCATGAGGAACCATAGATACCAACCTTGAAAAAGCTCATGGGAAAAAAGCTCATGGTTCTGGCTGATGGGAATGTAGAGGCCGTATGCTAAGTAACTCCAGTTATCAGGTATGTTATGTTCTTGGACCATGTGTACAGAATGTAGTGACTCTGCTGCCAGGTACCAACCCAGTGAGGATTAATCACCGCAGCTGATTGGTGGAAGACTGAATGACATCACTAGCATTGTTCAGAGGAGCATCTTTAGGGACCTCAGAATCTTGTGTAGTAAACAAGGACAGATGATGTTCTCATCACTTCTCCCCTTTTTTTGTGAATGTGGGAACCTTTGGAAAAGAACACAGAACTTTGATTTCTCTGGATTTTGTTTAGGAACTAGGAATGATAAGCACTTGATTGAGAATAGAATCCTTTTCATGAACATGAATGAAGAAGCAGATATTTTCCCAGAGCCAGTTACATAGGTTCATATATGTGAAACATAAGGGGAGAAGGGAAGTTATCCAGGTAATCCTAAGCACTCTGAAGAATAGCTCATAGAATACAGAAAAGAGGATTAGATTTGGGAGTTGGAGTAGAAGGGGATAGCTCAGTGATTCAGATGAGAAAATATTAATGTGAGATAAGTTAGAAAAGAATTCCCAGACTTTGGCACAGTGAAAAGTAAATTCTAGATCCTGATAAATCCATTAAGTCTTCTTTTTGTCATAATTAGATGCTTCCCCAGACTCCAGTAGGAGCCTTGTGTATAAAGAGGGAATTAATAAGACCCATTTGCTTGCTTGCTCTGAAAATCAAATGAGGTGATGTAGGTGAAAGAGCTTTGTATCTGGGAGTGATGTAGGAGTGTGGTCAGCATCAGTTCAGTTCAGTTCAGTTTAGTCACTCAGTCGTGTCCGATTCTTTGTGACCCCATGAATCGCAGCATGCCAGGCCTCCCTGTCCATCACCAACTCCTGGAGTTCACTCAGATTCACGTCCATCAAGTCAGTGATGCCATCCAGCCATCTCATCCTCTGTCGTCCCCTCTCCTCCTGCCCCCAATCCCTCCCAGCATCAGAGTCTTTTCCAGGGAGTCAACTCTTCGCATGAGGTGGCCAAAGTACTGGAGCTTCAGCTTTAGCATCATTCCTTCCAAAGAAATCC